>OX359265.1:8866476-9451476 GCA_947179155.2 Hedera helix | reverse complement strand
CTAAGAAAATTCCAAACTATAAGCACTCATATAGAGCTAACCTAAAGTACCGCGTTTAACCTATCTACCATACCACATACCTGTACCGGTTCCACGATCGAAATGTATTTCACATAACACTAATTCAAACTTTGACAACTAGGTTCAAGTAAAGAAGCAAAGAACAAAACATAATGAACACACACACCTGTCGCACTTGAAGTAATACTTTGGGAAGAACACCTTTATAGTCACATACCAACTTAACCTACAAATGTACCATCAAGTTAAATATCAAAGTTAGCAAAATAAATATATTGTAACAAACCCAAGATTTTTTATTAATAAGCTAGAAGATTGCAAAAACAACTAAACAATTTACTTAAAAGGAAAGTGCAAGAAGCATTTTGCTGCTTCATAATAATAACCTTTTGATAATCCTTTATTACATATAGACTAATGTGTGTGTGTGTGTGTGTGTGTGTGAGAGAGAGAGAGTTACTGAATGACATGCATTGTAACTTAACATGGTGTCAGAGTATGGTTTCGTGAGGTCATGGATAAATCTTCCCTTTTGCATTTGTTTCCCCATTATTAGTTTACCTAGTGCATTATGATACTACATTATTTTATCTCTGGATGTGCACATGACTACATGAGAGGGTTAAAGCACGATATACATTGTTGAATCAAACAACGTAAGCTTTTAGACATATGTAACTTAACAGAAAAAATTAAACAAGTTTGAACTAGGTTTCTAAGGACTTTCAGGAAATTCATGTGCATGGCAGATTTAATACAAGAAAGATATGTTTATCAATATTCAGATTAGATCATATGAAGAATGCAGAAACACAAAGGTGGATGATCATGCTTTACTAAAAAAAAAAGCTTCTTTAATACCCCCTACGTCCAATTTTACTTGTCCTAGTTTGAAAATACACATATATTAAGAAAAATTTATCTCTAAATCTTAACTACTCTATTATTATCTTGTTTATTTTAGTTAATCTCCTAACTCTTTTTTTCTCTTTATTGGAATATCAGACAAAACAAAACCTATAACCCCCCCCCCCCCCCCAAAAAAAAAAAAACCCTAAAGAGAAGGCAACTTTTTCTACAAGCATGACCAAAAAGGCAAGGGGAGAGAGAGAGAGAGATGGATACAACTTCAAGTAAAGAAACAACAAATAGGAAGTAATCTTAGCATAAAGCATATATTATTGGATGACTCACTTTGTCAGGATGTGAGGAATTGCTTAAACCATAGGCACTTTGATGGCGAATGAGGCGAAAGGACAATGCCTTAGCAATATAAAATTACTAGGACTAATGGATAAAGTTTTTAAGTTTTATGGCACTGCAAAACTGACTTGCTCCAAGTTGAGCATTTATACAATACTTTTAAAATGGTTTATGAACTAAGGAAATACATTAAAAGAAAAATATTAGACACACCTTTCCTCGGTAATTAAGGCACTGGTGATTGAACAAAGCATTGATGTCTGGACACGAAAGCACAAATGAGTTACGGTTATATAATTTCTGAAATAAAATACTCACTCAGTACATACTATTGATATTAGAAAGATTACCCTAGAATGAAAAAGAGAAGTTAATTAAAACACATTTCAATCAATAGTTTCAAGAAATTACCTGGATTTAAATGAGATCCTAGAATGATTGTTTGCCGATAAAATTGCGCTTGTCCATCTAAATACCTAAGAAGTAATACAAAATAAAATAACTTTTCTTTCTGTACGCACTAAAAGAATCAGAAATTAAAGCAATCAAAAAGTTCGCTTTAAAGTCAGAAGCACCATATTACAATTGCGATTTCAAAATTTGTATTGGAAGTAAAATTTTGTAGGGTTCAAGTGAACAAATGAGTTCAACAACACCCCACGTCAAAAAAAATAAAATATGAGTGAAAAGAAAACAGAAAAATCAATTAAAACCGATATAAAGGAGTGGATATATGAGACAACTAAGAAAAGAGTTGGAAATATACCATGGTCTTATGCGCATTATATCCGTTCCATGCTGCTTAGATGGTATGCAGTTCAGTTGTTTAATAACTGAACTCACATGGGACCAGTTCTGCACGAGATTCATCATAAAGGAAACAAAAGCAAGAAAGTAGTGTAATTATGTGATTCAATGGTTTGCCCGCAAGAAATAAAAATCTATTAAGAAAATCAATCACAAATTGTACCTGCATTGCTATTACATCTGCGTGATCAATAATTAAAACCTGTTCATACAAATTCTCTGGTAACTAACATATAGTTGGAATGAGCATAATCAATAATGAACACAATGTAGTTCAAAAGTAAATTTAACCAAGAAATGATAAAGATTAACATAAATAGAATACCTCTATAGAAGACAAATAATCAACATCTTTTTCCTTCTCTACTTCAGCCTCTCCTATTTTCTGATGGAAGCCAATAAAGACATCTGAAGTCAAATAAACATTTCACAGATACACAGGTACATTACAACTTCATTAAAATAGAGAGAAAGAACAGAAGATTAAATCAATTTCAATCACTCTTATCATTCAAATTAATGCATAATAAGGTTTAGAAAGTATTCAAAAATGTACCGTTGATTGAACCTGCAATATAGATAAAGTTCATGCAGTCTGTAAAAAAATGTGTGTAATTGTGCCTAACTCACTCTTCCAGTAAGTTGCACGAGGTAATCATTATGCATGAATATTTGATACCAAAGTTGAAGACTAAAGAAGGGTAAGGAAAAGTCAGATAAAATTCTTCACAAGTTTTCTGAAATATGCTCGCATGATTTATGCTCAAAAGCAGTTTAATAAAAATTGAAAGAATCAAAGGCAAATATTGTCCCAACTCCTAGGTCATAATGACTCCAACAACTGTTTGTAGAAATGCAATTAAAACTACTTACAGTGATCAAACCAAGAGGTGAAGCAACAATCATGTCTGAGGAATAGAAATCATTATACAACTTTATGCTCCCCCTACAAAAAGTTAGAACATACAAATAAAACATAAAACTAGAAACAATAGAAAGGGGAAGAACAAAATACATCTACCAAACATATCTACGTTTCTATTATCTTAATCTTCAAAGACATCGCAATTATACTTGTATCAGTCTACTTAAGGTAACCATAAAATATTAAGAGATGTCTGAATGCTTGGAATGGGGAATGGCTAGCCATATTCACAAATATTGCAGTGTCCCAAGTCCATATAAGAAAACCTTAACATCTTTTATCTATTTTAAAAAAAAAACTAGCCCCACTCCAAAATTAGAGATAGATTTAGACTTTTTAAGTTAATTTGCGAAATCCTAATTTTCAAAAATCGACATGAATTTATATAATTTTAGTATAGGCAGCGATAACTATTGTATACTAGCTAAAAAGTACTACTAATTGATGCTTTCAAAACTTAAAGAGTGCATATCAATTTTGAATTTTGCAAACCGACTCAAAAAGTTAAAATGTATCTCTAATTTTGGAACAGATAGAGTATAATCCTTAACATCAAACAAATTTTCACTACATGAGTCAGTTCTTGTGCAACAATTGCCAAATTTAAATATATATATACGCACACACACACTAAGCAAATGGAACTAACACAGATAAATCAAAAATCTAATAAAAAAAACATTCAAAGAAAAGATCTGGGAAAAAGTGCAATTACTGACCGGTTAATTAAGGGATTCAAAGTCATATTTTAAGAAGAATACAAGGCTTCAGAATAGTTAGAATTGAATTTCTATGAAGAATTCCTTTTGAAATCTTAGCATTATATTTAAATGGACTGAATTGCAATATATTTAAAAGCACAAGCATGTTAATTGATACGGGACTTGCAACTGAGTCCGGAATTTAATAACTACAATTTGTACTAAAAATTTACAATAACAATCAGTGCAAGTTTTGGTGGCATTTCAAATACCAAAGGACATTTCGAATACATTATAAATATATTTTTAGATTACCTAGTAAATTTAATGCCTATCATGAAGTGATCGTTGTAATTCCCACCAAAGATTACTTGGAAGTCAGAAGGCTTTGAAGACTTTTGAGGGTTTGAACTTTCATTTTCATCCACTTCCTCCTTGTCTTCAACTCTTCCGGTTCCAAACTCATCTACAAAGCGATCATTGTTCTCCACATTAACCTACAGAAACCAGCAAAAGATGTTATTATAGCAGAAAGAACCTCATTTTTGTGTAAAACTTTGTTTCTCCAAATAAAGTAGAAAAATACAAATTCTGTTCAGAAAAAAGAAGTCCTTTTATTACTATTTTTATAATTAAAGTTCTAGGATAATCTACCTAACATAATAAAAGATAATTAATAATTACTATGATATTATTTTGAAATAATAATAAACATAATGAACAAAAAATCCCTTGATCTTTTCCGGTTCCTAAGCACCCTTGGTAAGAAAATGGGATGCCCACTCTATGTGGGAATCTCATTATGGGTGAATAAGATTGATGACGAGGAAAAGAAGAGATTAATTATCAATTTAAATATTACACATTATTATTAAGAGATAAATACTTATATTTATTAATTGTGTTTTCTTTTACCACGCAGATTATTCTAGAGTTTTTATTTTTAATAGTAGATTATTATTAGGGATTTGTTTCCTTTTTAAAAGAAGATTTTACTTGGTCGCTAAGTTTAAGGTTTTCTTATTGTCCTATACAAGCATTGTAATCACCGCTAATTTATTTATATATTGAATAATTGATTAATATTGATTTTAAGCCTTGTGCTTGTGGCTTTTATTTCCATTTATCCTTCTTTTGTCCAATTTATTCCTTCTTCCATCATTGTCTTACATCAAAGATTCCTACCAACAATTATGTAGTGCCAAACGCCAGAATTAATCAAAATAGGAATGAAATTCCCATTCCCACTTGTATCCTGCGCCACAAACTAGGCCTTAAGTTCTAAACTACATAAATTTAACAATAAGAAAAGTATGGAGCAGATTGTGCATACAAAGAACTTGAACTATATAGGTTCCAGACAAAAAGCTTCATCTTTTAAAGTCTTGCATACACTTATTGAAAATTTTGGAAATATCATAGATCTTAACGTAAATTACCTGGGTACACATCATGATATTAATCCAGAGATCAACAAGAGTAATATTAATCCAGATAAATGACCACGCTACATAGTCATATGACCTAGGTATACCTTACGCGTTGAAGGAGTCAGCTGGATCAGCCTCTTTACTACCCGAAATGCAATGCTGGCTAGTGGCAGTAGGATCAAAATCTGGACCAAACGATAATGGGTAACATTAGGAAACATGTACACACTAGACAACGAAAAAAACTAAAGTTAGTTGTATAACAACAATAATATCAAGTATCAGAATCAAAATTGCAATAGGCAAAAGCAAAAAAATATTATATCATTGTAAACCAAGGTGAAAAATGGCTTTGCTATAATCGAAAAATTATGGTGTGATCTGATGCTAGAAATGTATGTTCACAAAAATGGAAGAAAGTAAAAAGGATTTATGAAACTATTATTTCCCCAAGTCCAATATGGATATCATATGAATGTTTTACATTTTGGGTATAGTTTTGCTTACACAGTTGAAAACTAGGTGTCTAGGTGCTTGGCTACTAGCAAGGAAAGGCCACGCCATGGTGGATGTCGCAAAGGTGTCGTGAAGGCCATGGGTCACCAGGCAATGTCTTGGACGACTTCCTGTGAAGTCGTACGCCCTATCGATATATACTTAAGAAAATCATCCGAACCAACTGTAAACTGATATATATGGATCCAGATACAGTGGTATCCGTATCCGAAAAATTAATACTCTATCCGTATTCGCATTCGGTATTCGATGGATTCTAAAAATACTATACGTTTCCGTTTATTTTATTCAAATCAACAAATTATTCAAATATTCGGGTATTCGAATTCGTTTATCAGTTACCTAATAAACAATTTATTCAAATTAATTATAAAAATTAAAAGAAAAAATTGAATAATTACTCATCAGTATTTAAAGTTTGTCAAGCAAATTATCATCCGTCATTGATCATAAAAATCAATCAAAATTTAAACATCCTAAAGAAAGTATCAAATTAACTGCATTTTCAATGAAAATTTATCATCCATTCTTGTTCTCACACGTAAATTTTGAAAATAAGATATCTGTAACAAACTAATAATTATAATTTTGTTCTTGTAGTATATAATTTTCTTGTTATTAAATGATACATTTTCGATATTTTACACTTTACAATAGTAAAAATACATTAATTAAAATTAAATGAATTTATTTCAGTTTTTAATATTATATATACAAGTGTTATTTTCTATTTTCTAAAAGTGAAATGATATATTTTAAAAATAATTTTCTTGTGATAGTAAAAACTAATTATTATATATGAAAGGAAGGTTATTTGAAAAAATTATGTTTACTTAATATAGAATGATTGATAATTAAATTGTTAATATATATACACACACACACATACACACACACAAATACAAGTTAT
Organism: Hedera helix; assembly: GCA_947179155.2. Lineage (NCBI taxonomy): Eukaryota > Viridiplantae > Streptophyta > Magnoliopsida > Apiales > Araliaceae > Hedera > Hedera helix. Next base: position 9,444,963 of record OX359265.1, on the reverse strand, counting down.
TCAGATACGAATTCCAGATACTAATACGAATCCAAATATCGGATACCGAACATCCGCTATCCATTAGACATTTCGATTGGATGTCAAACGAATATGCCTATATCCGTATTCGTATATGTTTATTTACGGATACCTTAAAATCGAATACGGATATATCCATTTGGTCTGCTTTTTTTTTAATACGGATGCGGACAGATATGAATTTTTCGGTTACCATTTACAGCCTTACCTAAGAGAAAGGGAGAGAAAGAGAGCTTTGTCGCAACACCCTAGGAGAGGGAGTTTCCATATCGCTCGATAACGACTGAGAGCTTTTCTTTGTCTTCGCTACAAATGACGAAGGTAAAATGACAATCTTCTCTTTCTCTTTTTTTGTTCGCCTTTTCTCTCCTTAAATTTTGTGTCAGGTTGACTAAAACATTCTCTTTGGAGCATAAGGAGTATTAAACACATAGAATAAGGACCTTGACCAAACTACATAGATGAGTAAACATAAGATTGACTTCAAATCTACGAAACCTATATAAAGGACATAACGTTACCTTGCTTTTATAAAGTTATATGCCAAAAGGCCAAAAGCATGACCAATAAGCCTCAAATGTAGAAAATTTAAAATGACTATAATTGTAGAAATCAACGATCAGCAAGGACATTCTTTGTTAAAAATCTTCTCAACATCTGCGATTGTTAGTCATGCTTTTGGCCTTTTGTATGTGCATATCAGATCTCAAAAATAAATATTCTACATTGAGCTAAAAATAAGTGTTGAAAATATGTTCAAGAGAACTGTGAAGTGACAATGTCCAACATACTCCTTTTAAAAAGTGTGCTGAACTTGAATTGTTGGGCAAGATCATGTTCATTGACTTTATATTTCAAAAAACTTAGAGGTAAAATTTAAACTTATATAACTATTTCAAAGCTTCTTTCACTGAAAGTACAATTTGCACATCATAATTTACACAAAAATTAGTTTGACGATCGAAACTTTAAATTGTACCAATCTTCACCTTAGAATTCAGAAAAGGTATATAGCTGCACCTTAAGCTCTTTCAACCGGTCAAAATTAATCGGATGATATAGTCAACTTACCTAAAATCAATCTCAACCATTAAAATACAAAATTACCCTCTCATAATGAAAAGATTTGCCTTATGTCCATAAAAGTAGTCTAAGCTTCTGAAATTTTCTCCCCCAACTCTACCATTAATCTTTTAGAGAGAACCTCAATCAAGATCTTATACGCACTTGTCACAAGACTAATGGGCGTGAAATTCTTAACTTTGATTAAGCGATCCTTCTTACGAATAAGATTAATAAATGTCAAGTTAATACTTTTCTCCAATTGATGAAGTAGATTTGTTGCAAATAAGAGACTTCATAAAAAAGAATGGGAGATTTTTGTTGCTTTTTTCTTTTTCTCGGCCAAATGCAATGAATTGTTAGAGCATCCTTTGCCTTTCACCACCTCTCTTCTGGCAGTTGTAGGATCAACGTTAATGAGCTTAGATCTCGGAAAATTTTGTGAAGGGGAGGAAGAAAAAGAATTTGTAAAGTGGAGGAAGAGAAGAGGAAGCTAAATGAGTTTGAGGGAGGGGGGAGTAAGGGACTTAAATGATGATCAAATTGAATTTTGGTTTCTAGTTATGCTATTTTTGTTTTAATTTGTATTTTTCCTTTCTCCACATTGTATTCTTTTCTTTTAAAAATTATTTTAACATTTTTTACATAGTTTCTATTGTTTTATATTTCTATATTAATATATTTTTGTATTTAATTTTAATTTTTCATAGTTTCTTTTCTATTTTATTGAGCTTTTATATTTTACTTTTTTTTGTATTTCTAAAATAATTTCTTTGGTATTTTAAATTTTATAACGAGTAATTGTCCAATTTTGCCCTTAAATTTTGGTGGTTGATTGGAGTTTACAATCACTTATGACTGCAAAATTGGGCTGAGGGTGCACTTAAAAACTCTTTTGTTGAGTTCAAGGTGCAAATTAACATGTTTTAAAGTCTGGGGTGCCACACCAATTTTCATGCTAAATATGGGGGTGCAATCGTATCTCATTGTACTTTTTTGAGTTATGAAGTTGTAATTCTAAAATTGTATTAATCTTTTTCAAGGAATTATATTAATTCAAAGCATTCAACAAATTCTACCAATAAACACCACTTTGCACATTATAGATAATATTATGTCAATTTCAATTCGATCTGTATTAACACCTGAAAAAAGCATTGCATAATACCTTAGGACGAGTAAACCCACGGTCAAGGAAACCATCACTGTTGAGGCTTTCATCCTTTGTGCTCTCCTGGTGCTTAGCCACTTTTGCATCGTTCTTGCTCACAAGATCTCTAGTTCTGAGGATATGATTCAACTGCATTAAATGCTCCTTTTTAATATATCGTACAAAGATATGAAACTCAAATATTATCTTAAAGGAACTAGTAATATATTTCATATACAATATAAGGTATGTACACACAGAATGCACTATATATGCGTCCATAATACTTGAATCTTCTTCCAGGCCTTTGAGATAGAAAGGCTTCTTGTTATGATGTAGTATATCCCCATAGCTGTTGCCTATAGAAAAAAGTGGCTAGTGAGCAAGTAAATTAAGCAACAGCCACTCAGTTTAGAGATCGCAAATTGAACAACATAATCTTCTTGTGACAAAAATGCAACTAGCTGTAAAATATTTTAATATATATAATAATAAAATAGATGCCTGGGAAATGGTAGTAGTTCTCTAACCAAATACACAAGGAGTTGAAAAAAGATCTTTGTTTATTTTCATGAGAAAATATGGATACTTTGTTTGTAAGCATTCCACATAAGAGCAAATTTACAACGGGCTATTCTTCTAATCTATCAGGTTTGACTTAATAAAATCTTGGCTTATATTCAAGAAAAAATAAAGATACTTTGTTTGTAAGAATTCCACATATTAGCAAATTTAACAACTGACTAATCTTCTAACTAATCAGCTATCCTGAGCACCTAGAATGGAAAATTTTATCCTTGACTTGCAACAAAAAAGGGGGAAATGAACGTGAAATGTTAAGGAAAAATGATTCTGTAATAAATCATCAGTAATTTGAGAAACAAAACATGAAACAATTAGCACTAAAATATCATAAAAAGCAAGACCTGATGGTAAATAACCACAGACAAATTCATATGCTACCAATGCTAATGTAATTAGTCCAACTTACAAAGGGAGAAAAATGATCTTTGTTTAGATGAATGAAAATTCCTGCCTCCAGTTGCCTTGTAGTTATCCAACCAGTGCTTATATAACCTCGGTTTAAGGCCATAGCCTGAATTTATGTCATCATCCTGCAAAAGTGCAAACATAATTAAACATTCAAATATGCTCGGCAGTTCCACAAACATGTGGCTTAAAGCGAGTTTGCAGGATGATTATGAATTGCTCGAGAAAATCCTAACAATAAAGATGTGGTATCTGATTCCCAATTACTCGAGAAAATCTTAACAATAAAGATGTGGTATCTGCTTCCCCATTGCTCCTTTGTTCACAACTTGGAGAAAATTTCTGGCCTGGACACCAATAAATATATATCACTCTAGATATACTCCATAGGGAAGAACTGACTCCTGAAAAGAGTTTATTGAAAAGGGACAAGAAAAAAGAGAGAAGAGGAAGAAGAGATTGTTTTGTCTTTCCCTCAATTAGAAGGCACCACCTTGAACTAAATTCACTTAGAAATTAACATGATCGTGTTAACAGTTTAAATATAAAATACTTCCTTGAACTCTCAATCTTTTTCCACTTCGGTGATAGTCTTCTTAATTTTTTAAATTAAAAGATTTTACCCTTAATTTTTCCAGTTATGGTCAATTGGACCTGCCGCACATGGCCCACATCATAAATTGATGGCATGAAATGCAACATAGCAAATATGTGCATATGTGTAATAGTAAAACAGATTTTGAAATCAAAATTTAATATTTTAATTAGGTAAAAGGGCAAAAATGTAAAAGAATAAACATTAAACTAATTAAAACACAATTAAAAACAAACTAAAACATAAATCATCAAAAAACATAAACAGCGAAAAACAAAACAAAAAAATCAAAAACATATTATGTAGACCATAAATTCCTAAATAACATCTGATTGCCGACCCTAAATTCTCAATTATACTTGAGCTTCGTTGGGTCAGATCTTGTGCTTCCAGATGATTCATTTTAACTTTTTTGTGATGAAATGTTGTTTTGATTAGTTGTTGGTGCAAGTGATACTTATGTTTTGTTTGCAGTGGTATGAGACGAAAATGAAGTTGTAGGAGGATTTGTAAAAGTTGGTTTTTTTTTATGAACATGTCTTCTTTAATCATTTAATTCAAAGAGGGCACAAAAATACTGATATAGAATGAGATAAAAAAAATTCTTTTATTTTCAGCTGGGCTACTGGTCCAGATGATAAATTGACAAGATTAGAAACATCAAGTACAAGCAAAAGAGCACAAATTTAATGACGGGCACCTCTAGGAAACATTCTCCTGTTCCTATCCACTTGCAATTTGATGTATCAACTGCATGTACTTTCCATTTATTCCTCCATTTTCCTTTTCTAAGATTGTCAACCTCATCTTTTGATAATTTGTGCCCCAAGTGCTCGTTGAAGGAACTGCAAGGAAAACAAGTGAACTATGTCAAGAAAAGTAAAAAAGTTACTGACTGTAGGACTGAAATGCAAAATAACTGACCATTTGGTAATGGCCTAGTGGTCACTCCCTCCTCTTGGTATCCAAGAGGTTAAGGTTTCGATTCTTGTTGTGAGCGTGTGTGAGTGTGTGTGTGTGGGTGGGTTTAAATTAGCAAAAAAAAAAAAAATGCAAAATAACTTTGAGTTACTTGTATGTTAGTCATCATAACAATAACCCTACAAAGGCATCAGCCAAACATTAGGCTGGGAAAAGAATGGGGGAAAGAAATTGAAGATAAATACACATCGATCAACAATGTCACAGTGAGTTTAATGAAGCGATCAATGGTGGCACTGCAACTCCCACAGCATCGATGGCGGCAATGGCAGAATAGTTTTCTTTTCTTTCTTCCTTATCTTTTTCTTCTTTTCTTCCTTTTCTTTCACTTCTTTTCTCTTTTATTCTTCTCCTCTCTTTCTAATGGATTTTGGAAAAATAAAACTCCAAAATTTGGAACGGCACTCCGCGCAGGGCGCGGAGTTTGTTGGCTATATCTGCAATACCCCTTCTTCCTAGCTCTTAACATACTGGTTGATGTATCAAATATAATAGAATAAAATGATGAAAAACCTTGTGCTTGTTGATGCCTTAGCAGCGGAGTGACCATTGACACTCAAATCATGCTCCCCATCAGAGTCAGAAACATCATCATAATCAGTTTCATTATTTTCACTCTGTTCAGTAACATCTACCAAGCCAGATCCTTGTAGCTTACTTCCATCAGAATCAGTTTTAGGAGATTTGATATCATATCCTGAGTGAAAACCAAATCAGGAAGAAATGAGTTTTAGCACACTGACCATCGAACAATGCGTGCATCATGCATATCATGTACAATTGCATAATGAAATCAATTAAAATTCAATTTTTGATGATTTTCTCATCAGAGTACCAAATAACAAAAATAGTCTGGTAGTTTAACTTTAAGTCGTAGTCTTTGGGTGTCACCGTGTCAGCACAATTAGAATTCAGGCTTTCTAGATGGTTATAAGAAAAAATTCCTGCACATTCGAGCTTCAAGGAATAAGCTACCATTCTCCCCCCTAGCTTTCATTTCCTTTTTAATACATATATAATCAGTTAATTTTTTTTATTTTTTTTTTGGAATGCATATATAAGTCAGTTACTTGAATAACAAATATTGGACAGATTAAATCTAAACATAGATTCACTAACCATTGACACATTAGACGTAGAAAATATGGACTTCAATGATGAATACTTTCATATAATATTTCTACCATATTTGAGAACATTCAAGCTTGGAATGATTTAACATCAGATTCTCTGTACGGGGTTGGGCCCGTCTTTCTCTTTGACTATATCATTTAACATTTACCTTTATCTTTATAACTTTCGCTTATTTAGGCTGTTTAATTTTTAGGGAAAGGTTGATTTATTATCATCCTATAGTTGAGCTAGCATGACATAGGATAAATGTTGGTGGCCTAAATTTGGTACCTGATTCTAGGCAGTAGCAAAATATTGACAGCTAGTGTTCCAGGATTTGAAGGAAATTTTTAGGCCTCAGCCAAATGGGATAAAGATAAGGGCATAAGCGAAGGTGTTCTAGATTTTGTGAGCAGTGCAATGGGCCTTCGGGGTTCAATGCAATAATTTGAACGAAGAGGATATCTTCTCTGACTTCTATTTTTACCCCCTATATACCAACTATGAAAGATAGCAAGAACCAAGAAAACCTAATTTTCATCAGAGCAACTATTTGTTTAAGAATATATAACAAAAAACTTAAAAATAAAAAAACTCAAAGTACACCACAATATTTTTTGTGAGACAAATTATGAATGATTACACACATTTCCCTCAAGTAATTACAGGGTAGATCATCTAATAACAAAAAAGAGTAGGAAAGCTAAAACAAGTAACCAACATTACATAAGAGATGAAAGCCTTAATAGGTTTGTAATTTCTCACCATCATCATCTTCCTCAGACATACTTAAAGATTCTGAGCCAGTATCCAAATCTTCCTCGGAGTCACTTTTACCTTCCTCTTCTCTTTGTCTGCTCAGAAAAGAAGCAATTTAAAGAAACTTAGCTTGAAACTACTCAAACTAGAGAATAAACTCGAAGAATCGGAAAATTATCAACAGAATTAGTAGTAGTTCAACGATGATTGAATAAAATTTATAAAAAGTTAACAAGATAGAATACTGTAGAAATCAGTAACTATTTTGTAATTTCGTTCTACCTCATCAAAAACAATATACATTTATGCATCTATATTCTGATATAAAAAAAATTAAGAAAGTTAAAGTTAATCTAAATAAAATCTAACAATCTTGAGACGTGATATGTGATAAGAAAAATGATAAAATTATCTATTTATTTCTGTGTTCAAAACATAAACCAAAACAATATTTTTTTGAGAAGAAAATAAACTACTAAATTAGGACAAGGAATTCTCCACAAAAGTCTAAGAAGACTAGAAGAGATAAAAGAAATATGATGCCCTAATGAAGGATACCCTACCAATCCTATGAAGATATATAATAACAATTCTTCTATATGATACGCCCAAAGCAAGGCTATAAAAGATACCATATCCCAGTCCCTTTGAGGACATCTTGTCCATCATAAATTTCTTCTTTTTTTTAAAAAAACGGAACATATACCACAACAAGAGGTATCACTAAACAAATGGAACCCATGCAAATACCTCATCTTATAAGCATTGGCAAGTGATTCACTAGCAGACCCCAATGTCTTCAACAAATTATCATACATCGTTGGCTCTTTATAAATTTCTACCACTTCTTCTGATTCTCCATCTGAAGCTATATTTGCATGTTCCTTAGATGAATCTCCTGTATTAAAAAAGTAATTAGTTAAACAATCAAACAAACTAAAATGCTTAATTCCATTATAAATTTAAATGAGATAGATAATTTCACTCTTTATTTTTCTTGTAATCGGTAAAAAGATTTCATAATTCGCAATATGTAAGAAAGCTTCATATTACAACCAAAACGCTGATAATGAACACCGATTGATTCAGAATTTCATACTTTTCTTATTCGCGTCCCCGATAAACTTTGTAATGTAAGCCAATAGTGGAAGGAATTATACTCTCACCTGAAGTACTTGGAGACGGGCTATGCATAATCTCATCTCTGGAATGGTGAATCTTTTTTGCACATCCACCCTTGTCAGTAGTCTCATGTTGTTTACTTTTGCTAAATCCTACTTGAGATGATATAATAAAATTAAATTAAATTGAATAAATATCTCACCACACTAGCAAAATGTCTGCTATTGTGCTCTCTCAGTTATCTATGATCATTCTAATCAAACAAATTAAATATATACTGCATTTAGATTGAAGGAACTAAATGAATTTTAGCATCTCAAGTGCATGTTTGGTTGGTGGTAGGTAGTAATTGTCACCTTCATCCATCCCATTGGAATAGATCACATTCCACCACCTCCCCCATGGAATTAAAAACAAGGGAATGGAATGAATTTATATTCCATCAAAATGGTTTATCCACGGAATGAGTAAACCAAATACACTTTTTTTTCATTCCATTCTATTCCGACCTTGATTCCTCCCATCCAACCATAGTATAAGATAATTCGAAAAAAAAACAGCAACCAACTACAGTTTCAAATTGAGAATAAACATATTTCTAGCTGAATTTTACTAAATATCAAAAACGAAACATACAAAGTTTTTCAGCAAAAATAAAAATTAAAAAAAAGGTTTAAATAACGAATCCCTAACAATTACACACAAAGAGGAAAGAAATTTTAAATTTAAACAAACTTGTAGTGCAATTTTATATTCCCATAAACAATTGCGGACCAATTCCCGTTGGTAATGCAATAAAATAGGCATTGCACTGAGAGAAGAAAATCATACCACGTTTTTCAGTAAAGCGTCTTCGTTTCCCCATTTGGATGATTTAGGGCTTCAGGTTCGTTCTTCAGAGCTTCAAAGAGCCAAAGAGAAAGGGGAGAATGGGTATAGTTAGGGTTTAGTTAGGGTTTAAAGTTTGGCTATTAAAACCGGATCTCCGGTTCAGTCTATTGACCTGGGAACCGGACCCAAGACGGGTCCGATCCTACAAATGCTTGCCCAAGCCTGTCCCATTTTAAGTGCCCATATTAATCTAATTAAGGCGCTATGGTCTATCTCTGACTTATTTCCAGTCATTATACTCTACCTTATGTGCTAGAGACATTTAACATATTGTTTATTGGAATATTATTTTTGTTTTAGAATATATGATTATTATTATTATTAAAAAAAAAAAAAATTATATATTTTTTAAGAATTTCAAGATGTTTTAAAATTAAAAAAATAATAGATTTTATACTTAGTAATATTTTTTAGATAATTTATAATTTATCATTATATTAACTAAGATTAATGAATTCATATTTATTTTGTGTTTGAAAATGTCTTTCATTTACTCTCAAAAAGCTAATAATGATTTTATATTTTAAAATAAAGTTAGTATTATTTTAAAAAATAAAAATAAATTTATTTCCTAAATACATTTTTATAATTACTATGCAAAAGTTATGTGTAGACATATGGAACCGATGAGTTTTTCTAAGGTGACCGGTCGCCCATTCCCTCCCAATTTTTGGCATCGATAGGGTCGGGTGTGTGGTCGAGGTGGGGACGGGTGTGTGGTCGGTAGAGTCGGTGTAAGGATATGCAATTTAGAAATTTTACAAATGTTGTAAATTAATAATTAATTAATTAAAATTAAATTTTTGAATGTGACAAGTGTTATAGGACAAGCAAATTATAGAGTATTGGATTAAAGAATAAAATTTAAGCATAATGAAATAAATTTGAATCAAAAAGGGACTTGAAATGAATTGAAGTTAAACAAGTATGGATTTATGAAAAATTAAATTCTCTAGGATTTTGGACAATTGACCAAAGTGCCCTTCACAATTTGGGAAATGACCATAATGTCCTTTTTGTGAGAATTGTCTATTATGCCATTATGTAATGAAGGAATTGACATAAAAATGACTAACCATACATGAGTTAACTAACCAATGTATGGTTAGTTGTTGGAGATTATATGCAACTCAATTATGTATATATTTTGCTACATTTCATCTTCATTCCAAGTAGCTAAGTGTGTGTTCATAAGAGAAAAAGAGCAAGAGAGCTGGGTTTGCTAAAACCTTAGAAGATTTGCTAGAAAAGTGTTTAAGAGGTGTAAAGTTAACCATCAAAGTGGAGAATACAACCTTATCAAGTTTTATTGCAAGAAGGAGAAGAGCTATAAGAAGGTATACTGAGTTTTAGCTCTAGAAACTCATCTTTTAAGTGATTAAATGGGAGTCTATGTGTAGTCATGCAAGTATTCATGGTTAGAAGTAAAGATTATGTGTAGTATGTGTTATGTGTGTAGTTAATGATGAAACCCTAAGCTTATTATTAGTATTACAAAGGTGGTGCACTATTCATATTCATGTACGATTTCAAGGTTATAAAGCATGATTATTGGATGATCATGTGTTATATGTTGATAATTTTGATGAAAACCTTGTTAGAAGAGATGAACATGTTTAATACATGTGAAAATTCATGTTAAATAGCATCATATGGTCACTAATGGAAGGGAAGCATAACTTGTTTAAGAAAAATTATAATATTAGGCTATGATTTGTATATAAACCAAATCATAATCTGTAAAGTGTATTAGAAGGTGCATATAGAAGTTTTATGAGTACACAAAGTTGTTAAATGTGTATATGGTAGCTTATATGGTGCATGTAGTTCAAGATGTCAAGTTGAGTTAAGGATGGAATGTGTTAGGTTGATAAAATGCCACCAAGGTGTGATTTTGGTCATTGTGGATAATTAATAGTTAAATTAAGTTAAACAACTAAGTTTCATGTAAATTCACGTGTTAGAATCGAATTGGAAGCCATTTGGTATCTATGGCAATAAATGCGAGCTTTAAACGTTTAAAAACGTTTATCGATGCCTATAACGAAACTTTTGAAAATTTAAGGTCATTTTAAGATTTTTAAATGTTTTGAAGGGTCATGCAAGTCAAATACATATTATATGTGCTAAGTGATGTGTTGGAATCAAGAAATTCAACTTAGGGCCAAAAACATCAAGAGTTTTTGAAAGAACATTTTTCAATTTCTGCAGCATTGCACTGGGGCGAAGTCTTTTGAACTGGAGACTGCGTTGGGGCGCAGTTGGACTGCAAGGATCTTGTTGGGGGCGGCACCAGAGCTCGTCGAGGCGCAGTGAAACTGCAAGCTTTTCGCGGCCAGCGCAGTGTTCTAATTTTGAAAAAAAAAATTATTTAAGCTCAAAATGAAATGTTTTGATATTAAATGATTGCGATATGTATGTAAATCATAATTTGATAAAAATTTATCAATGTGGTAGACGTTAAGGTATAAAAGAACAATGTGTTGTGTGTTAAGAGTTATGTAAAACAAAATGATAGCTTGTATAGCAAGTTATGACATGCATATGTATATAACTAATACATAAATCAATATTATGGTCATGTAGGTTATAAACGGGTTAAGATTTTACCAATTGAGGTAGACGATGACAAAGGCAAGTCTTCTAACTGAACTTTCATTTATAGTTCATTGGATAGCTATTTATGTTATGCATTCATATGACCATGTAAAGTTCATTCATCATTGAACTATTATTAAAAAAGGTCGATGTCAATTTTGATTCCGACTAGACATATGTAATGATTCATGTTGAATTCAGTTATTGATTGTTATGTGCCCTAATCCACATTGTTGTGGTACAGACTCTATGATATGCTATAACAAAACAACCTTGAAAAAGGGAAGTAAAGGATAAAGTAAATGTAACTTTTATTGTGTGGTTGCGTCGTTAGATGTTTATGTTGTGCACAATATAAAAATACGATGGGCTGATCACTTAGAGTACACATCTAATTTGATATGCAATCTTATGATTGAAACTGGACAGTATCAGTCTTTATGATTGGTATTATTCTAAACGTGTTGGTCTTGTGACCGTACAACAAGCAAATTCTATGTTTTCAGATAATTCTGCAAAGCTTATGATGTCTATTTCTGATGTTCATTCATTAAGCTTTTCTAAATTATTTACGATTAACTGAATCCTTTGAAATAAGCAGGTTCATTTACAATAGGCTGAAGCATTTACAATGAGTTTATGCCAATAATAGTTCAATGAATGAAGACTGATACTGTCTAGGTTCAATCATAAGATTTCATATCAAATTAGATGTGTATTTTGCGTGATCAGCCCTTCGTACTTTTATATTATGCACAACATAAACATTTAATGACGCAACCATGCAATAAAAGTTATATTTACTTTATCCTTTACTCCCATTTTCCAAGGTTGTTTTGTTACAGCATATCATAGAGTCTGCACCACGACATTGTGGATTGGGGCACATAAAAATCAATAACTAAATTCAACATGAATCATTACATATGTCTAGCCGGAATCAAAATTGACATCGACCTTTTTCAATAATAGTTCAATGATGAATGAACTTTACATGATCATATGAATGCATAACATGAATAGTTGTTCAATGAACTATAAATGAAAGTTCAGATATAAGACTTGTCTTTGTCCTCGTCTACCTCAATTGGTAAAATCTTATCCCGTTTATAACGTACATGACCATAATATTGGTTCATGCAATAGTTATATACATATGTATGCCATAACTTGTTATACAAACTATCATTTCGCTTTACATAACCCTTAACACACAAGACATTGTTCTTTTATACCTTAACGTCTACCACATTGATCATTTTTATCAAATTATGGTTTACATACATATCTTAATCATTTAATATCAAAATATTTCATTTTGGGCTTAAATAATTATTTTTTTTCAAAGTCAGAACACTGCACCCCGGCGAGGAACACTACACTGGCCGCGAAAAGCTTGCAGTTTCACTGCGCCCAGGCGAGCTCTGGTGCCACCCCCAGCGAGATCCTTGCAGTCCAACTGTGCCCCGACGTAGTCTCCAGTTCAAAAGACTTCGCCTCAGCGCAATGTTGCAGAAACTGAATCATTTTTCTTTCTAAAACTCTTGTTATTTTTGGCCCTAAGTTGAATTTGTTGATTCCAACACATCACTTAGCACATATAACATGTATTTGACTTGCATGGGCCTTCAAAACATTTAAAAATCTTAAAATGACCTTAATTTTTCAAAAGTTTGGTTTTAGGCGTTGACGAACGTTTTTAAACGTTTAAAACTCGCATTTATCGCCATAGACACCAAATGACTTCCAAATCGATTCTAACACGTGTATTTACATGAAACTTAGTTGTTTGGCTTCAATTCATCATTAATTATTCACAGTGGCCAAAAATCACACGTTGGTGGCATTTTATCAACCTAACACATTCCATCCTTAACTCAACTTAACATCTTGAACTACATAGGCTACCATATACACATTTTTCAAAAGTTTCGTTTTAGGCATCGACAAACGTTTTTAAACGTTTAAAGCTCGCATTTATTGCCATAGATACCAAATGGCTTCCAATTCGATTCTAACACGTGAATTTACATGAAACTTAGTTGTTTGGCTTCATTTAACTATTAATTATCCACAATGACCAAAATCACACCTTGGTGGCATTTTATCAACCTAACACATTCCATCCTTAACTCAACTTGACATCTTGAACTACATGCACCATATAGGCTACCATATACACATTTAACAACTTTGTGTACTCATAAAACTTCTATATGCACCTTCTAATACACTTTATAGATTATGATTTGGTTTATATACAAATCATAGCCTAATATTATAATTTTTCTTCAACAAGTTATGTTTCCCTTCCATTAGTGACCATATGATGCTATCTGACATGAATTTTCACATGCATTAAATATGTTCATCTCTTCCAACAAGGAATTTAACATCAATCACCGCCTCATGACTATACAACCAATCCATTCCCAATATCACATCAAATTCTCCTAACCGAATAGGAATTAAATCAACTAACAGCTTGTGCCCTCTTATTGTCAGACAACAATCCTTATAAATATTCTCCATCTGGATAACTTCCTTGTTTGCTACTTCTATACTTAGCACGTTTTCTAACTTTGCTTAAAGTAAGTTCAATTTCTTTGCAAACTTATCAGATATAAAGGAGCAGGTAGCCCCCGAATCAAATAATGCATAGGCATTTGTATCATTGATAGAAATGATACCTGACACCACGTCCTTTGATGCCAGTGCATCCTGTACTGTCATATTAAATGTGCGGGCTATCGGTCTCCTTGACTGTGTAGGTCTACCAATAGCTTCCCACTGGTATTCCCTTTATTTCCATTTCCCCCCAATAGAAACATCCTTTGGTTGCCTTCAGTATTGGACAGTTTATTGCAATATGTCTTTCTCGGCCGCATCTGAAACATACATTCTTCCCCTTCAAACAAACTCCTAAGTGCCCCTTGCCACAGTTAGGACACTGTTCCATTTTCTTCTTTAATTCTCCTTGCTTATTACCGGCTATATTACTGTTGCTACTCCATTTCTGCTTATTGGAGTTGCTTCCTCCATTGCTCCCTTCCCTATTGGCGCCATCCTTTTTCTTGTCATGTTGCTCTTGCTTGTACTTTGCTAAGGCATCACTGTCTTCTTCTACTAAGATCGCCTTTTCCATTACTCTAGCAAAGGTTCCGATCTGAAACATGGACACATTGCTGTAAATTCACGATTTTAACCCACACTCAAAGCGTCTTGCTTTTCTCTGTTCTGTGTCCACCTGGTGTAGAGCAAACCTTGTCAACTCATTAAACTTAGCTGCATACTCGGCTACAGTCATATTCTCCTGTTTTAATTCCAGAAATTGTACTTCTATCATGTCTTGTGTTACTGGAGGAAAGTAAGCTTCGAAGAAAATTTCTTTAAACCTTTCCCAGGGTGCAACTCATGTTCCTAGTCTTCCTTTATTGGCAGTCCAACAATAATTTGCTTCCCCTTTTAACATGAATGTAGCAAAACCAGCTTTCTGTTCCTCTGCGACGTTAGCTATGTCAAATACTTTTTCCATTTCGATCACCCAATTCTGGACCTCTACCGAATCTATCGTCCCCTTGAACTCTGGGGGTCCTACAACTTTAAAATCTTTAAAGGTAGTAATTCTAGCAGCTATCGGTTGATCATTGGCAGGATTTACATTCCTGTTCTGCAAAGCTTCCATTAACAAGTCTACAAACTGTTGTATAGGATTAACTGGCTCATTGGGAGCATTTACTGACTTCGCTGTTAGAGGTTGAACATTTGGTCTGCGTCTAGGTGGCATTTCTGTTTAACAATTTTCATCATAATTAATACATATCATTTGCATATCGCATTCTTATAAACCTTAAATAGTCATGTCAAAACATTTTCCACAACTAGATTTATATTTATAAATAATTTGACTAGTGCCTAGCACATTGCATTACATGTAGCACATTGCTATTAACTTTTCATCCCTTCAGACAATATAAGTCGGGATTCACATATTATAACTTTATACAATAAACTTTAGATCTTCCCTCCTTAGGACAAAAGAGGTTACATAACACTTTATATCCCCTTTATAACAAAACTAGGGATTTACATAACATACCCACATAACTATACATACATAACCATACACAGCTATTACATATATTATACGGGAGCATCCCTCGTCTCGCTGCATCTTCATATTCTTCATTCATGAATGTAATCATTTTCCACCTGCTCAATGTGTTACTTGTCTGATCATATTCCGCCGGATAATAGTACACTCTATCTTGCGCCCTTCCGAATGTTGTGCGAAATGCGTAACTCATATAATCCATCCTCACTTCCATGTTATCAATCCTTGTCTTTTTAGCCCTCACTTCTTCTTCTATTAAATTTATTTTTCTCACTGCTTTAGCCTCGGTATGTTCGTACCTGGCTATCTCAGCATTTGCATCCCTCAGTTTTGCCTCTAATACTTCCTTGTCGTTCCTCAGCTCTTGAACTTACTGTTCTTTTTGTCTCAGTTTATCTCCTAACTCCATATTCCTACCAACTAACACTTGAACTACCGTTTCATTCTGCTCTACAACTATTTGTCGTTCAGCTGCTTGAGTCTCCAATTATAATATCTTGTCCACATATTCACTGTTATGCTGTATTAAACCGTTCACCAATTCTTGGTCTACTTCTTTTTGCTCAGATGATGCATTATTCGGTAATGCCCCATCCGAGTCTCCTTCCAGCTCTTCTGGATCTTCCTCCTGTTCACTGTTATTAGTTGGTACTACTGTCATAACTGGTACAGTAGTCATTACATCAATTTGAATGTCTTTGGGCTCTTCTTTTATTGCCCGACTGGATTCACCAATCTCTGGCATGCTATAAAATCACAAGAACAACTATTTCAGTTCAACACAATTTTTTCTTACTCTTAAAGCACATAGCACGTAGCACGTAACACATAGCACATATTGCGGGAATTGTAACCTTGACAACTTCCACCATTCGTTTCTTAGAACTCTAAATGAGTTTCACTTTATTCCTTAAGGTCATATTCCTAAGGTTTTCCCACCTATGGTTTATAACCTATCAGCTTTGATACCAACATGTGACGCCCCCAAATTCGGGTCATTTAAACCATGGGTTCGATGCTCATGTTACTATTCTACCCTGTCATCACATTCATTCATTCTAAATAAAATCACTTAATTTACATTCATACAAAACTATCCTAGATTCTACATACCTTTATACATACACATCTGTACCTGACATATTACAAAAAGATAATATTTATATTTACAACAATTCTCTATCTAAGCCTTCACTGTTGGCTAGCCTTTCCCTTTCCTTTATCCGTACCCGACCCCTCAGTCTGCTCAGGTTTAACTGAAATATCATGTTTGAAAAGCAAAAGTAAGCATAAAATAGCTCAACAAGTATATAACAAAATGATGACATGATATTTCGAAATGGTGAATGAAAATCATTTATAATGAAACTAAATTATTTACAATTAACTGAATCCTTTGAAATAAGTGGGTTCATTTACAATAGGCTTAAGCATTTACAATGAGTTTATGCCAATAATAGTTCAATGAATGAACATCAAAAAAAGACATCATAAGCTTTGCAAAATTATCTGAAAACATAGAATTTGCTAGTTGTACGGTCACAAGACCAACACGTTTAGAACAATACCAATAATAAAGACTGATACTGTCCAGGTTCAGTCATAAGACTGCATATCAAATTAGATGTATACTCTTGGTGATCAGTCTATTGCACTTTTATATTGTGCATAACATAAACATCTCACGACGCAACCACGCCATAAAAGTTACATTTACTTTATCCTTTACTCTCTTTTTTCAGGGTTGTTCTGTTACAGCATATCATAGAGTCCGCACCACAACAATGTGGATTGGGGCATATAATAATCAATAACTGAATTTAACATGAATCATTACATATGTATAGTCGGAATAAAAATTGACATCGGCCTTTTTCAATAATAGTTCAATGATAAATGAACTTTACATGATCCTATGAATGCATAACATGAATAGCTGTCCAATGAACTACAAATAGAAGTTCAGTTAGAAGACTTGCCTTTGTCCTCGTCTACCTCAATTGGTAAAATCTTATCCCGTTTATAACGTACATGACCATAATATTGGTTTATGCATTAGTTATATACATATGCATGCCATAACTTACTATACAAGCTATCATTTTGCTTTATATAACCCTTAACATACAAGACATTGTTCTTTTATACCTTAACGTCTACCACATTGATCATTTTTATCAAATTATGGTTTACATACATATCACAATCATTTAATATTAAAACATTTTATTTTGAGCTTAAATAATTATTTTTTTACAAAGTCAGAACACTGCACCCCAGCGAGGAACACTGCTCTGGCCGCGAAAAGCTTGTAGTTTCACTGCGCCTCGACGAGCTCTAGTGCCGCCCCCAGTGAGATCCTTGCTGTCCAACTACGCCCTGGCGCAGTCTCCAGTTCAAAAGACTTCGCCTCGGCGCAATACTGCAAAAACTGAAAAAAAAATATTTCCAAAACTCTTGTTATTTTTGGCCATAAGTTGAATTTCTTGATTCCAACATATCACTTAGCACATATAACATGTATTTGACTTGCATGGGCCTTCAAAACATTTAAAAATCTTAAAATGACTTTAATTTTCCAAAAGTTTCGTTTTAGGCGTCAACAAACGTTTTTAAACGTTTAAAACTCGCATTTATTGCCATAGACACCAAATGACTTCCAATTCGATTCTAAAACGTGTATTTATATGACACTTAAGTGTTTGGCTTTATTTCATCATTAATTATCCACAATGGGCAAAAATCACACGTTGGTGGCATTTTATCAACCTAATACATTCCATCCTTAACTCAACTTGACATCTTGAACTACATGCACCATATAGGCTACCATATACACATTTAGCAACTTTGTGTACTCATAAAACTTCTATATGCACCTTTTAATACACTTTACAGATTATGATTTCGTTTATATAAAAATCATAGCCTAATATTGTAATTTTTCTTAAACAAGTTATGATTCCCTTCCATTAGTGACCATATGATACTATCTAACATGAATGTTCACATGTATTAAACATGTTCATCTCTTCCAACAAGGTTTCCATTGATAATCTAATAATCATGCTTTATAGCCTTGAAATCATACATGAATAGTGCACCACCTTTGTAATACCATACATAAGCTTATGGTTTCATCATTAACTACACACATAACACATACTACACATAATCATTACTTCTAACTATGAATACTTGCATGGCTACACAAAGACTCCCATTTAATCACATAAAAGATGAGTTTGTAGAGCTAAAACTCATTATACCTTCTTGTAGCTCTTCTCATTCTTGCAATAAAGCTTGTTAAGGTCGTATTCTCCACTTTGATGGTTAACTTTACACCTCTTGAACACTTTTCTAGCAAATCTTTCAAGGTTTTAGCAAACCCTAGCTCTCTTACTCTTTCTCTCTTATGAACACACACTTAGCTACTTGGAATGAAGATGAAATGAACTTAACTTGATACTTAGCAAAATATATACATAATTGAGTTGCATATAATCTCCAACAACTAACCATACATTGGTTAGTTAATTCATGCATGGTTAGTCCTTTTAAGTCAATTCCTTCATTACATAATGGCATAATAGACAATTCTCACAAAAAGGACACCATGGTCATTTTCCAATTTGTGAAGGACACTTTGGTCAATTGTCCAAAATCCTAGAGAATTTAATTTTTCATAAATCCATACTTGTTTAACTTCAATTCATTTCAAGTCCCTTTTTTATTCAAATTTATTTCATTATGCTTAAATTTTATTCTTTAATCCAATACTCCTTAATTGGTTTGTCCCATAACACTTGTCACATTCAAAAAATTAATTTTCATTAATTAATTATTAATTTACAACATTTGTAAAATTTCTAAATTGCATATCCTTACAGTTTCCTTCTTTCCCAAAAAGGATTAGGCAAATCATTACAAACTTCTTCTATAATTTGTCTTTCAATTTGACTAATTCTTTCTTGAATTTTAGGTTCTTTTAACCTTTCATCAATAGTACAAGAAGCAATTTCACTTTTTAAGTAACTCAATTGGTTTTCTTTAAATATTAAATATGTTTTTTAACTCATTTAAATTTTTTGTTTGAGATTTAGTAATAAATTTAAAAATTACCTCCTGGCCATTTAAGGTTGTTTTTATTCCTTTGGAATCTATCCTTTCCATAGGCTGAATCATATTTAAGAAAGGAGTTACAAGAATAACAAATTTTGTTAATCATTTGACCAGAACAAAAGTACTTTCTAAGCAAAAACCTTGATTACAAATATTAGCATTATTCAGTTTATAATTTATTCTCATTTTAGATCCATTACCAATAATTAAATTTTATTTATTTTTTTATTAAAATATTGAGTTAGAACAATTTCTTTTTTAATGCAATTCATATCAGCACCACTGTCAATTAAAGTAATGGTATTACTAATAATGTCTTGGTTTGTTATCAAAGTAATTTCAACGTACTATTTTTGATATGTAATTCTATCCATATGCATTGAATATTTATCTTCTTTTTCACTCTCAGAATATGGATTACTATTAGCTTCTTTTATTTTTTCTTTTCCCTTATTTAATTTTTTTTGACATAGGTGTTCTACAATATTAAGACGTTCTTTTAGACTTTTCATTTTCCTTTTCTGTTCATTAATTTCTTCTTTAAGATCTTTTATTGTTATTTCCTTTTCGGAACCAAGAGATATTTTATCAAATATCTCTTGAAGAGTATAAAGTTTAGTTATTTTAGGTCTTTTAACCTGTTTTTCTACTTCCTTACTTTGTTCAAGATATTTCTCAATTATTTTTTTTCTTCTAAAGGGTCCTTAATATGATCTATAAGATCAAGAATAAGACTCTCATTTTTTGTTAAAACATTTATATGAGAATTTAAACCACTCATATGGAGTACAGATTTATAATAATCCTTTTCAATTTTACAATGATCATCACAACCTTCATTATCAGAAAAAATATTATCATTATCAGAAGATGATGATTTTAATTCAAAACCATTATCATGATCATAACCAGAAGAATAATAAGTATTACTTTCACTATAAGAATTTGAAAGAATACTATCAATTTTCTGTTTAATATCTTTAATTTTCAAAGAATCAATTTTCTTCTTGGTTAAACATTTATTAGCATAATGTCTTGGTTATTCACATTTATGACATATAATCATCTTTCCTTTTATTTTACTATTTGTCTCTTTTTTAGAGAATTTTCTATTAAAATTCATTTCTTTCTTTTCAATTTCTTTTTTCTTTTTTCTTCCTTTAGAATATGTTTTCCTTTTAGGATATTTTTTATGGGATGGAACATCTAAGGGATAACTAAATTGGTGACAAAATTCGCATCGTTCCTTTCTACCAATAATATTTTTCTTTTTAAGTTGAGTAAAGTCAAACCTTTAGCAATACGTTCACTTATTAATTCTCCATAGGTGTATTGATTATAAGAAATATTCCTCCATGTTTATTTCTAATTCTAATCCTAGCTAATCGTTTCGATAAATAAGAACGGTAAACCAGATATAAATTTTTCTTTCCAAAATTCGGAACTATCATTATTTCTCATGGTAATTTTGGATAAGAAGACATCTTTATACCATCTAATGTGTGTTAAATTTGGACATCTTAAGTTTATTAAAAGCTCTTCTCTTCGGTCCATATTATGTAACCCATTTCCAATAAAAAAATTAATTATAGTTTGAACTAGTGTATAAACACTGGCTCCACTAGTTTCATTTTATAACACCAGTAGAAGTCAAAGCTTCTCTAGGGGGAACCAGTTTTACTGAATTTAAAATGTCATATCTTTGTGTAGACGTTAAAAGATTATCCCATCAACCTTTATGTTGATTTGTAAACCCAAAAATTATAAATTCTACTATCTGTATATCAGAATTCCTATTAGCTTTTCAAATAGTATCATACATCATTGTTTTATGTAAAACAACATATATACAACATTCAAATAAAGCGTCAATATTCCATTCATAAATGTTTTCAGCATTATAACTAGATCATTCATTAATAAATTCTTCTTCAAATAGAAAATCCATATGTATAACCATTGGTTTAGGATAATAATATCTTCCATAAGAAACTCTATTTTTTAAAGCTCTTTTTTTTAAAGTCAACCTTGTTAATTTATGGTTTAGTATTTAATGACTAAAATTAATTATTTAATTCTTCTAAATTAGAAAATGAAAACTCTGTTTCACTGTCACTATTATCAGTTTTCTCTTTATTTAAGAGTGATTTTTTTTAAAGATGTTTTGTCATTTATACTCATACTTTTATGCAATGTTTAGAAAATCGGACCAGTCATCGAATCGAAAAAGGTACCGAGTGGATGGGTCAATAGTTCAACTAGTGGTCGAACTGTTATTGAACCGGTGACGTCATAAATATATTTAAAAAATATATTATTAATAATTAATAAAATTTTAAAATATCTATTTTTTATTAGCTAAAATATAGTAAAATAATGTTATAATATGGAAACTGATAAATTCACACGATTTTTTGATAAATTCACACGGTAGACTCCACAAAAGTGTTGCTATAGATGTAGAACGACAGATAAACCGTCGTTATAGTTATTTTTGTGGGTTTACCGTGTGAATTTATTAAAAAACTATGTGAAAATATCAATTCCCTATAATATTAGTAAAAATATTTTTGTAAAAAAAAAAAACTTGAAAATCGGGTCAATCGGTTCAACTGATCGGTTTTACCAATGGTCAATCGATTTTTGACCGGGTCACTGTCAAATCGATTTTTTGGGCCAACCGGACCGGTGAGCTGACCGGTTCGGTCCGATTTTCTAAACATTACTTTTAAGTCTTTAAAGAAGATTTTTCATAAATTTTTCATTATGTTTATGTTTTAAATTAAATTTGCTATTAGTAACTTTTATTAGTGGTTTAATATTTACCGGATGAATTTCATTAGGTGAATTTAACCTTTTCTCATTATTAAGGGGGTTTTCTTCAAAATTTTTAATTTTATCTTCAATTCTAATAAGTTGTTTGCCCATTGTTTGTAAACAGAGGTTAGTATAATTTCTTTGTTTAATAGTTTTATTAATATCTGTTTTCTCTTAATCCTTAAAGCAGATTCAGTAGGATGATGGATAATATTGAAGATTCAATTATACTAATATTTGGGGAGAAAAGATGGGTAATCAAAGTAATTGAAGAAACAAAAGTTGAGGAATGGAGTATTGATCCAGTCATGGAGGATGAACGACGACACAATGTAGGATTGCAATCACTAGACAAGATGGGGGAATGTGAATAGTGGAGCAATGATTCAAACATGACGAATGAATAAAGACACAATTTAGTGAAGCATTCACAAGAAAAGATAGGGGAATGTGAAAAGTTACAAGGGGAAAAGATACTGATGTGGGCAAGGAAGGTGATTTCTTCATTGACAGGGAAACTGAAAAGACATAAAACTCAAATTCAAGTAACAAAGAAATACATAACAGATGTGTAACATTTAATGAGGGTACGAGGAATACTAGAAATGAATGTCTCGAGATGAAACAAATTGAGAATTCGGAGGGCCAACAACTGGAGAATTATAATAAGAATCATATTGAAAAGGAGAATATAGGGAACTACCAAAAAGGTAATTGCTTATGTGAGGAATGTATTGAATTCAAAGAGAATGTGGAGATTTGCGGGGATACAATGCAAGAAAAAGATGATCTAAAACATGCTGAAGATTGGGACATGGGTAAAAAAAAAATTGAAGATAGGAAAAAAAAACACAAGAAAAGGAAGGCAAAAGGAAAAGATAGACTCGGTTTACACAAGATGAAAAATGCTGCAATTATAAACGAAGATGAAGCAAAGGATACACTGACTTTCAGCAAATAACTTGGACTGAAAATACACAATTTTGAAGAGGAAATAGCTATCAGGGAGGTGTTCCAAAAATTGCTCAAAGGGGTGGATCAAGTCAAAAAAAGCAATAAAATAAGTGTGGACGTGAACTCTAAAGAATCTGAGTAAAAATGATCATCATAAGCTGGAATGTCATGGGGTTAACAGTGGAGTAAAATGTAAAATGGTGAACAAAGTGGTATGAGAAGAGAAAACTGATTTTGGTTTATTACAGCAAACAAAGATGGAAATATGTGAAAAATAAAGGATAAGAAAGATTTGGGATGCGAATGAAATGAAAAGTTTTCAGTGTGTAGCGAAAGGTGAGTCAAGGGGTATTATCACTTTATGGGATATCGATCTTTTTAGTATGTATGAAGGTGTAGCTCGTAGAAATTGGGTGGTAATATGGGGAATTTGCGAAAAAGAAAAAAAGGAAATGATGATTATCAACCTGTATGAGCCTCAATCATATGAACTGAATGTGGAAATGTAGACACAAATAAATGAAATAATAAGATGGTAGGGGAAATCAACATTGCTGGTAGGAGACTTTAATGCTGTCAGAACAGTTGATGAAAGAAAGAACTGTAAGGTGAAAAAGAAGATTATGAAATGTTTTAATTATTTCATTACTAAGATAGAGTTAATTGGACCAACATGGAGTGATAAATCTTTCTCCTGGTATGGAATTAAGGGAAAAAGAAGTAAAATATGTAGATTCTTAGGTACCACTAATTGGATTTTGGATTATAAGAGCCTTCAAGTAAAATGTCAAAGTTATTGTCTGACCATTGTTACTGGGTTTTTAAAAGTGATGAAGATAAAATTTGGGGTCCAAAACCTTTCAAGGTAATAGACTATTGGCTCTCTCAAAATGGTTTTTTGGAAATGTGCAAAGAGATTTAGGAAAGAACAAATGTTAAAGGTTGGGCTGGATTTAAATTAATAAAGAAGATTTAGTTTTTGAAAGGCTGTATGAAGATTTGGTTCAGGAAAAGTAATGTGAATTTTAAGGACAAAATCTGTAAGATTGAGAAGGAAATAGATAAACTGGAGGAGCAATTGGAAATAAGAGAATGGAATGAAATAGAATTAGAGGAGAGAAGATCTCTTCAAGCAAAATTATGGAAACTAAACATAGAAGAAGAAAAAGAGTGGAAGCAAAAATCAAGATTGAGTTGGCTGAAGGTTGGATATAAAAATACAAACCATTTTCATATGTATGCAAAGATGAGAAGAAGATCAAATGCATTACGTGGAATCAATATTGGAGGAAAGTGGACTGAAGATCCTATAAAGGTTAAGCTGGGCCTTCAGGAGTTTTATGAAAACTTGTTCAAACCAAAACAAACATCCCAAATTGAGCTGAATGAATTAAAGTTGATAAAGCTTTCAGTGGAGGAGGCAGATTACTTATAGCAGGGATTTAACCAAAGAAGAGATCAATGAGGCAGTGAAAAGCTATGAAGGATCGAAAGCACCTGGACCGGATGGGCTGAATTTCAATTTTATGAAAAAGGCTTAGGGTTTTATGGAAGGTGACATAATGGAGATGATGCAACAATTTTACAAAAATGCTAGAATCATCAAAGGTTTGAATTCCTCATTTATTGTTCTAATTTCAAAGAAGGAAAATGTGGAAATGGTGAATAATCTGAGACCAATTTCATTGATTAATTATATGTATAAAATATTAGCTAAAGTCTTAGCTAACAGATTAAGAAATGTTATAGGGGGGATAATTGCTCAAAATCAAATGGCCTTCATTGGTGGGAGACAAATGATGGATGTAATTTTGTTAGTTAATGAAGTTTTTTGATGCGATGAAGAAAAATAAAAAACATTTAGGGATAGTGTTGAAGGTGGACTTCGAGAAAGCTTATGATAATGTAGATTGGTCATTCTTGTTCAATGTTATTAAGGAAATGGAATTTTCACAAAAATTCAAAGGTTGAATAAGAGAATGTTTATATCCAACTAGAACATCTATTTTGGATAACAGATCTCTTACAAAAGAATTTTAGGTTTTAAGAGGGCTTAGACAAGGAGACCCATTATCCCCTTTTATATTTTTAATCATAGGAGAAGTGTTACATAGGATGATTGTGAGAAGTGTGGAGAATTAAAGGAGTGTCAGTAGGAAATCTTGAAATAAATCTAACACATGCACAATTTGCAGATGATACCATCTTATTTGGGGAACGGAGTATGAATAAAGTAATTAATTTTAAGGTGTTGTTATGGAATTTTCAACAGGCATTTGGGTTGAAAATTAATGAGAATAAATGTAAGTTATATACTTTTGAAGTTAATGATCAAGAAAGGAAACAAATGGCTTCATTTTTTGGGTGTAAGGAAGGTAAATTACCTCTTGTTTATTTGGGGATTCATATTAGCAGTAATCCAAGGAGGGTGGTAATATAGGAACCTATTTTGGATAAGTTCAGATCTAAGTTGAGAAGCTGGAAAGGAAAATATTTATCAATGGGGGCAGGATTGTTTTAATAAATTTTGTACTTTCTAGTTTACCATTACACTACATGGCTTTTTTTAAGGTTCCATCTATAGTGATTAAGCAAATAGAAATGTACAGGAGGAACTTTATGTGGAGTGTGAATATTAAAGGGGTAAGATGGTAAAAGTAAGTTGGAAGAATGTCTGCAAAAATAAAGAAAGAGGGGGACTTGGTATTGTTTCTTTAAAATCAAAGAAGTGTGCTCTGTTAAACAAACGGTGGTAGAAGTTTTATGCAAACTATGGAGATTTATGGAGAAGTGTGGTTTCTGTAAAATACAATTGAAAGGACTGTGGTGACCTAAAAGATATACCTGCAGTGAATCAAAATAAATATTTCTCATGGGTATGGAAGGATGTGTTAAGTTTGTGCAATTTAGAAAAGATAGAGGAAGTAATTGGTGGACAGAAATGGGAATAAAAATTGGGGAATGTGAAACAAATCAGATTTTGGCTGGATAAATGGTGCAAGAATGAAATATTGAATTCTAAATTTAAGAAGACTTTCTATTTAGCACGGGACAAAGAAGCTAATATGGATGATTACTGGAAAGGATTTATTAATGAGGAAGTGGAATGGAATATAAGTGTTAAGAGAGTTCTTAGATAGTGAAAAATGGAGCAACTAGAAGATCTAAAATAATTTGTTGGACATGTTATTTTACAAGAGGAGATAGATGACAGATTATTGTGGAAAGGAGATGAAAAAGGTTTATTATTAGTGAACAATAGTATATAGATTTTGGAGCAGGGAAATGATGAATTATGTTCAGAGATAGGACACAAAGTATGGATTAAAGGGATACCTTTTAAAGTGCAGGTATTCTTATGGTTAGTCTGTTATGATGCATTGTCAGTGAGAGATGTATTATTCAATCAAAGATTATTAGAGGAGGAGCAGTCAAATGTATGTTGTTAGTGTCATTGTAGGGGAGAAAACATTGATCATGTTATGTTACAATGCTATTGGGCTTGGTTAATTTGGTGTTATGTGCTTAAATGGGTGGGAATTACATGGGTACATTCTAATTCAATGGTTTCAACTCTTGGACAATAGAGGTGTTATAATAAAATTATTTGTAGAAAACTTAGTATTATATCTTTTGCAATTGTTTGGAATATATGGCTACAAAGGAATAAGTCAGTGTTGGAAGGTGAGTATATGTGTTGGACGGTAATTGTTAATAAAGTCATCGTAAATGCAACTGCATGGTGGGCTGCTGCAGATTGTTAACTCCTTCTAGTTTTTGGAAAATACGACTTCTTATTTTGTAAAACCTATAGAGTTAACAGCAACGGAGTAGCAAAAGGCATGGAATATGCAGCAGAGGGGGGTACGTTTATATGAGACGTGCATTGTAGAAAAATAGCATAATGCAGAAAATATTGAAAGAAGTACAACAAATATAGGATAGTTCCATTTTGTGGCGATGTATGTAACAGCAGTAGTAGAGGAAGTAGAAAGAAGTTTCAGAGCCTATTGTGTAGTTGTAGCAATAACATAATAGCTCTGATGCAGCAGGGTAAAGAGTGAAAATAATTTGATTTCTTCCTACAGTAGGGGCACCTCTCTGATATCTTCCTGAATAGTTAATAGACCTCTTAGGATTATGCTTTGTTCCTTTATAGTTGTTTCAGGAGAATTAGTTTACATTATGTAATGCTTGTGATATTTGCAGTTTATGCTTTATAATCTCACATTCCATTATCTATATCTCATAGATTTTGGAATTTATTTCAGTAATATATTATATTTTTGTCTTAAAAAAGGAGGATGAATAACAATAATGCTTTAACCATTTTTAGTTTCTCAATTTTTATAATAAGTTTCAATCATTCCAATTTCTCTGTCTTTAAGGTTTTTAGTACAAAAAAAAAATAGTTTATGAAAGGAATTATGATTCTATTATTTTTTAAATATGTATAAAAACTTTCCTTTAAGGCATTTAATTCTTCTTTTTGAATGATTTTTAAATACTCTCTTCTAAAAAATTATATTTTTCTTGATAAAATTAATTATTTATTTCTTCTTTATTAATAATAAATTCATCAAAAAGAACATTTATAGAAAAATTTAATTATAAAGGTGTAGGGAACTTACATTTAACAGATTTACTCCTGTGGTCTTCTCTGTATATTCCATGAGGAATATTTGAAAAAGACTCTTGAGTCCCTACAATACTTTCTGCATTATTCTTGGGAAATTGATGAAGTAAAGGCTCTAATAGGGACAATATTAGTTTTACTAAACTCAATTATATGAAATCTTGCCAATCTTGAGGTTGATCAAATTGAACAATAACATCTCTTTCAGGAGTCCGAATTATTTGTTCAATATTCATATTAACATTTTTAGTAGGCTCAGGAGTTGAACCTCCTAATAAAGCCCATTGATCTGGGAGATTTATCTCCAACAAGGTGATAGTTCTCGGAATAGTAACAAATGATTTTTTCATATTAGTTTTCAAAACGACTGTTTTATCTTTAGTGCAAAATTTCTTAGCCTTTGATATTAAAGTATTTAATATTTTATAAAAAAAACACTCTGTAAGCCAAAGTAATGTCCCAACTGTTAATATTGAGACAAAATGTTATGATATGATGATTACAACAACCAATCTTGTAATTATATAACGTACCATATTATCTAAATGTTACAACCAATATTATAATTATAACGTACTACATTATTTAAATGTTGTAAGATCCCGACTTTTATGAAATACAATTTAATTTTTATTCATACATTTTTTTTTTGAAACGGTAAGTGGCTAAATAGACAAACATTAAAGTTAAAAATATTTTATGCAAATTTTTTCTTGTCGGAGAATATTCGTTTTGTTGGAGAATATTCGATTCGTACGACGGTGCCGAAATAACTAAAAATTAGTGGACCCCACAAAGAAATATTGTCAGATATAGAAACGACAATAATAATCTTTTTAAATAAAAACTGTCAACAGTATTATCACTTTTAACTGTTAAAATAATAGGTGATAAAAGAATAATAGCACATGGTATTACACAGTAGCACACGGTGTTGCACAGTATTTTATCAATAATTGTCATTGCGTAGTATTTCACATTATTGAATCAATAATTGTCATTACACAGTATTTGACTTTATTGAACTAATAATGATCACAGTAGTATATGCACAATAATTCATATTATTAAAACTAATAAGTGTTACAGTAACCTGTTCTTTCCTTGTCTTTATTTATTATTGTTATCACTGTTGTGACGTTAATTTAATTGTTGTATTTCATTGTTAGTTGATATTTCAGTATATCTTTGCTAGTATTGTGATTCTTTAACTCAGAAAGTCAATTACAATGCATCTACAACAATTGGTTATAATAATGAATAATTATGAATTATTGTTGAATAATTGAATTTATAAAGTTATTTGTTTTATTATAATAAATTATATAAAGTTATTTACTTTATATAAATTATGTAAAGTTAATTATTTTATTATGATATATTCTATAAAGTTAGTTGTTTTATATATAAACTTAATTATTTTATATATAAAGTTAATTATTTTATTAAATGAACAATATAGACTAAAGAAAATCTAAAATGAATGGTATAGATTAAAGATACTATAATAATTATAGAATTTGAAACGAATGGTTTAGATTAAAGAAATCTTAAAAAATGAAATGTGTGCTATGTATTAAACATTATCTTGAAATATACGGTTTTGATTAAATTAGAAAATCTTGGATTATGATAAGATTTTTGGCTATAAATAGAGATCTTAACTTAATAATTTTTCATAAACTTCTTTGTATATTCTTTCTTTCACTCTTTAAATATTACTTTGTGTAAGTTCTCTCTAAGTGTGGTTAAACTATCGTGTATATTTGTGAAGATCTGTAAGAGTACAAGTGTTATTCAAGTAAGTCTTTTCATAATAGTTAGTCTAATAACCACACACATCACACGGTATTTATAAATCTTCCTTAGAAGATTCATTTTGAAAAACTTTCTCTTGAAGATCCTTTTGAAATATTATTTTCAAATACTATTTTGAAGTTTATTATATTTTATTCTGTACACTACACCAATTTTTACTATCAAATCACTTTTGATGATTTCATATGAATTGGTATACACCATGATATTTATATGTGATAATTACTAATTTAGTTATATATATATATAACGATCAACCTCATTTTAATCATTATTCAATCACATGTTAAGGTAAAAGATATCATTTTATTTCATACTTTTAAACTTACTATAATATGTATTGTTGGGTAAAATTCCTGAAATGATTATATGTTCCTTAATAATTTGCGCTTCATTTAATATCATTTCATGTGAACTTTCCTATTTACTTGAATATCTCTATTGAACTTTAAACTATGGATGTTGAACATCATTTTTAAATTTGACTCCACATCATGTTGATAATTTGGACATTATTTGACTCTAGGCAAAGTAAAATTGTAAACTTTCGATATCTATTGTTTATCCTATTATTTTATTCTTCTATTCATCATTATATCACTGTTATTTATTATAATCATCAAGAATCAAGTTGTTGTGAATATCTTTGACCTGTGTGTAAAAATAATATAATTGGTGAATATATGTGGCATGTGGCACAGATGATAAGATTGGTAAATGTTTTTGGCCTAGGACAAAGACAATATAATTGTTGAGTGTCTTTTAGGGTACGTGGTGAATGTTCTCTTTGGTCTGGGGCAAAGAAGAACTATTGTTTGACATGATCATGACCAGTGGTGTTTCAGATGATAAAAGTTAATTTTTTTAAAAAAAAGGAAGCTAGTAGACATCATAGTCTACATGATTATCCTAATTGATTGTTTATTTCACTGTTATTATTAATCTAAAACTTATTGTTTATTATATTCTATTAATAACTCAATTATTAAAAGCTAATGATAATTTATTCATCGTTATTTTAGTTGTGATATTTCTTTACTTGGTTATTTGAGATCATTTTTTCTTTTTATTACATTGTTCTTTAAGAAATGAGAGTGTAGCTGGGACTAGCCGGGGAATGGAGTGATGATCCAAGTTTGTAGTTGATAGTCTTCACTATATTGTAAAATAGAGTGAAAATAATGATGAAAACTTAGTTGTGTATTACTGAGTTTTGTATGTTTGTGCTTTACACTGTTTTGTAATAATTGTTATGTATTTTTGGCGACTCAAATTGGACTATGTAGGCTCAAATTTGGGGGCATCACAAATGTTATTCAACTACAACTATCAGTTAAAAGCTGATGACTTTTCTTGATTTTCCTTTTGCAATGATTTTAATTGTTAAAAAAAGTTAAAAATTAAAAATTGCATAAATATACTACTCCTAAAAAGCATCACACAAACAATTTAAGTTTCTTTTCTTTGTATTCAGTGACGAAGCCATAATTTATATTTAGTGAGGTCAAAATTATTATGAGGTTATAAATAATCTAGCAGGGGTTCGGGGGAA
This sequence comes from Hedera helix, assembly GCA_947179155.2. Taxonomy (NCBI): domain Eukaryota; kingdom Viridiplantae; phylum Streptophyta; class Magnoliopsida; order Apiales; family Araliaceae; genus Hedera; species Hedera helix. Next base: position 9,413,668 of record OX359265.1, on the reverse strand, counting down.
AGGCCCTGAGCCAATTTTTTTGAATAATTTTATACTTTCGAATTGCATATATGAAGCATATATTTGATTACAATGATAATATAATAATTCTTAACTCTATATATATTTATATGCATGTATATATACACCCTATTGGCCCCTAATAAATTTTTCTAAAGACAAATTGTTTATAAATAATTAATTCTTTCAACAAATAATATAAAATAAATTATTAATTAGTTTATGAAGAATATATGAATATACATATATCTTATATAAAGGAGGTAGAAATGATATGAAATTGAGATTTAAGTGATAAAGTTATAAATTTTCAATTTGGCCCCCATATATTAGAAATTTTACAAAATTTTAGTGAGGTTAATTTGTATATAACATTCAAAATTTGGCCATATATTATATTTTTTTTTTAATGGAGTCAATTGACCCCATAACTCCTAATGTGTCTATGTCCCTGTTTGTATGAAAATAATTTGTTTTATCATAAGAATTATTTTTGTAATTTAGAAACCGAATATGCTAATTATATATTCGTCCAAATATGTGTGCCAAATTTCATCAAACAACAGCCCGCAATTTGGTGAAGCTCCAATACAATAATCAAGATGGGACAAGTTTAGGTCAGATTTATGATTAAGTAGTAATTCATTATTTTATAGTGATACCCTTTTAATGCTTTTCATACACCATGCTGCTTCAGCCAAAAAGAAAGAACAACAACATAAGCCAGCAAAATTGTCAATGTTATAATTCAGACATGATCTTTCACTTTATATTTCAGAATCAAGAACTAACACAAGATTTTTTTACCAAAAAGGGCATAGGTACAAAGCAAAAAGAAAGAGAGAGGTCCAGCAGATTAGTCATAATAAAATCCCAATAATTCATCAATAATATTGCTATATATGCCAATAAATTCATGTCCTTGTTAAATGTGACTTAAGTGCAAATATGAGATAGAAGGGTGTAAAGAATGAGACCCACATATTACTGTTTTATTTTATCGTTTTCAGTTTCATGTTAGTTGCAATCCACAATCCACATAAAATTAGTCTGACATATAATCCATTTTCCATTCATTAGTATACATGGTAATGAAAAAGTTTGATTCTTGAAATTCATACCATTCTGCCAAGAGCTTTTAATGATATCATCCATAGAAGGCCTATGGAGTGGATCATCTTCCACACAAGATTTTTGTACCAAAAAGGTGCAAATAGATAGAGAGAAACGCAATATATTAGTCATAATAAAATTCTAGTAATTATGTAGTATATATTTAAATACAGGGTAGCATTTGGAGTGTTTTAAAACGCACTTGAAAAGCACAATTTATGTCGAATGCAATTTATTTAATTCACAAATGTAGAGTTTGGGGTTCAAACACAACGCACCAAAATGGGTCCAAACGCCATCTTTGCAAATACTAGTAACCGAACGAACCCTATGTGGTAATTCAGGCATGATCTTTCAATTCAAATTTCAGAATTTAGAACTAACACAAGATTTTTGTACCAAAAGGGTTCGTTCATATGTACAAGACAAAAAGATAGAGAGAATCCAGCAGATTAGTCATAATAAAATCCCAAACATTCATTAGTATACATGGTAATGAAAAAAGTTTGATTCTTGAAAGTCATACCATTCTGGCAAGAACTTTAATGATATCATCCATAGAAGGCCTATGAAGTGGATCATCTTCCACACAAGCTTTAGCCAAAACTGCTAAGCATAGAGCTTCAGCAAGAGGATAATCCTCCTTCAAACAAGGGTCCATAAAATTCCTCAGCTGCTCAAAACAACCCCCTTCACTTGCTCCCCCTCCCAAAAATCCAATAGATTCTCTAAACAATCTCCCTTCTAAGTCCTCCCTCGCCGACATTAGCTCAAGCAAAACAACCCCAAATGCAAAAATGTCCACCTTTTCGGATGCCAATCCGTTAAGGAGATGCTCTGGTGCAATCCACCCTCCAACACTTGGCATAATTTCATTTTCATTAGAACAACCCACAGCAGGAGTTGTACCTGATACTGCAAGTTTCGCCCTCCAGTTCGGTGTAACAAAAATGTTTCTAGTATTTATGCTCATGTGAGTATGTGGAGGAACCATACAATAGTGCAAATAATGAAGCCCTTTTGCTACATCAAAAGCTATTTGAGTTCGTCGATGCCATCTAATATTAGACTTGGATGAATTCGACAAACAACCTCTTAAGGAACCATTAGCTGGATGTTCAAACACAAGATAAGACCAAGAAAAATCACTCTCACCATAACTAACACCAAGAAGTTTCATGATATTGACATGGTTGATCTTAGAATGTATATCAATAACTTGACGAATATCTTCAAATCTCATCTGTTTGATCATCACTTCAGTATTATCAATCGTACCCTTATACACATAGCCACTTATCTTAGTATGCTCATTAAAATCGCTTGTTGCTTCTCTGATTTCCTCTGTGCTGTAACTGCACAAAGTGTACTTTAGTCCAACAAGAAGATCCGGAGATAAACAAGAATTTGTGGAGCTTCTAGGAGTAGGCGCGGATAATGGTGAGCTTATTGGAGTTGAAAAAGAAGTCATTGAGCTCCTACGAGCTGAACAATGATGAAACTTCTCAGCCTTCCATTTCCTGATGGCTTTAACATATAAACCACAACCAAGCAGTGTCAAAAGAACTAGTGAAAAGCCCACAACAGAACCTGCAATGTACAATTTCTTCAGCTTTGTGTTTTTTGTCTGTTCTACCTGAACTGTGGGGAGGAAACCTGGCGTAGGAGGCTCATAATCTGGAAGGTTGAAGTGAATGAATGGTTCATTTTTCAAGGGGACTAAAATGGTAGTGTTTGGATAAACAGTTGAGGTAGAATCTAAATGGTTAGCTGCCCAAATATCCTCAGTGGGGATACCAAATTTCCCCCCCACCTTATTTGTATAATCCCCTTCCACAAGAGGGTATGTCACAAAGTACTTAACCCAATCAAAAGTGGACACATTATTATCAGGGCAAGCACATTTTAATGGGACATGAAGCATAGAACCAACCTTAACATTGTTTTCATGAGACAAATTTTCTTCCACTAGGGTTATCGATTTCACTAAACCCTCATAAACCCCACAAGCAATCTCCGAGAACGTTGTATTATTAGGCACGCTATAGCCTGAATTTGCCCGAAAAAACTGACCATTACAAGAACAATTAATGGGAACAAGAACTTCTCTACCCGGATCAAGAATCTGCGAAGAAGAAGTTAAGTTGTTCAAAGTGAGTAAATCATCAACTACCACATTGAACAAGGTGGAGATACTCGAGATAGTTTGAAATTCTTGGTTAGCTCTATAGACCAAGAATGTTTGACAAGATTTCTTGAAGGAACTGCAGGCATATTGTGTGCCGGGATAATTAGTATCTGAAGTGCACAATGTTGCATCATAAAATTGTTGAGCATAACATGAGTAAACAAAAGACGCCCATATGAGAAACCATATAAAAAAATTCATGGTTTCTAATACATCAGGAGTTCATTCATTTGAAACAAAATTATGAACCAGAAGATTATGCTGAAGGCATAATACTAGCTAGTATTTGGGGGATTTGGGATTTTGTTTTGAAGAATCAAATGAAATTTACTATTTTAGTATAGTCCAAGGGAATTCCACTAGCAGGGGAAGTGAAGTCAGGGGTGACCACATTATTTTAAAAAACTCAGGTGCAGCCAAATTGCAGCAGCTTATTTAAACACGAAAATCTATAAAATAACACTTCAAGTAAGCATCAGAAACCGGCTGATCTGCTAGGTTCGAATTATGGGCGGATCCGGCAAGGGGAGGGGGGGACAAGTGCCCCAGCCTTGTTTTATGAATTTTTTTTGTATAGGGTTAATATGGTAAAGTGATGCTCCCTTTGAAAAATACATTGGATAACTTATCAACCATTAAATACTTCTAATATCCTCTTTTAAATTCAAATTTTATTTTTTGTTTTCACGAGTCTATTTGATTTTTTTTCCAAATTTTAGGGTTAAGGTTAAATATTATTAATTTTTTCTCTAATTTTTACTTAATTATCTATGAGCAGTTAATTATTTAGTTTTGATTATAATCTATTTTAATTCATTCTTGCTAATTAGTGAGGATCTACCCGGGGGGTCAAGTGCCTAGCCTTGTTTTTTGAATTTTTTAGTATAGGGTTAAAATGGTAAAGCGATGCTCCCCTCGAAACAAACATTGGATGACTTATCAACAATTAAATACTTCTAATATCCTCTTTTAAATTCAAATTTCAATTTTTTTTCATGAGTTTATTTGATTCCCCCCTCCCCCCCAATTTTTTTTTAGGGTTAAGGTTAAATATTATTAATTTTTCTCTATATTTTTCTTAATTATCTATAATTAGTTAATTATTTAGTTTTGATTTTAATCTATTTTAATTCATTTTTACTAATTAGTACATCCGTACATACTCTTTAATTTTACAGTATATATTAAAATTTTCAACATATGTCTTTAATGTTGTACTTTTACAGTGCCTAGCCTTGTTTTTTGAATTTTTTAGTATAGGGTTAAGATGGTAAAGTGGTGCTCCCCTTGAAACAAATATTGGATGACTTATCAACAATTAAATAATTCTAATATCCTCTTTTAAATTCAATTTTTTTTTTTTTCATGAGTTTATTTGATTCCCCCTCACCCAAATTTTAGGGTTAAGGCTAAATATTATTAATTTTGTCTCTATTTTTTTCTTAATTATCTATGATTAGTTAATTATTTAGTTTTGATTTTAATCTATTTTAATTTATTTTTGTTAATTAGTACATCATTACATACTCTTTAATTTTACAGTATATATTAAAATTTTCAACATATGTATTTAATGAATTAATAAATACAAGAATTGTGAGCATGTAATTTTTAGGACCATGCTAGCGGGTATTTTATTTGTTTATATAATTAAATTTATTATTACTTTTTCTATTGTGTTGTGAATTTGTATTTGATATTTTTGAATTAAGATGAATATGTATATAAGTAAATATTTTTTAAAATCTAGCGCCACTAAATGTCAATGATCCAAATTTTCTTCCGATAAATCTACTCAAAAGTTAATTAGTCATGTCTCAATTCAATAAATAAAGTCTTGAAGAATGATTTTATAACGATTTTTATAAGTTTTTAATTAAAATTTATATTTGATAAATTTAATTTTTTTTTATATTTTTTACTTAATTATAAGAATGTCCACCACCTTTAATGAAAATCCCACGTCCGCGCGAACTCCAAATGGATTTGGAAAAGGAAGATTATGAAATGCTTCCAACTTGAATAGGTGCAGTATGATAAAATTTGTACCATTAGGCTTGTTAATTTTTGTCCTATTTCACAAGAGATTGCTTGACTAATTTATAGTCTAGTTCATATATGGTAATATTTTAGTATGATATTACCTATACATAATTTCCTGTTTTGTGAATACTTACGAATGGTTAATTAATTTTAGTTATTTAGAAATGTCGCTGTTAGAACACGAATGGAGTTTACAGCTTTAGATGCAACAAAATAATGAAGTAAAATATAGAACCGGAAGTATCGTATTAACTGAATTCGTATCGTGTCAAGTTAAGTGAATTAATTTAATTTTAGACAATATAATTTAAAAAAATCTAGAAACTTGTCTCGTGACGGGACATATAGTTTTTATTCTTTGTTTTTGCCATGGTAGTTTCTTCTTTCCTTCTGTACCTTTTTTTTATCTTAAGGTTCCGTTACGAAGATTTTGTACTATGGGTTATAATCAGTACCCTAAAAGGCCATTAGCAAAGTTTAAATTTAACAACCTGCGCTGCCACCTACTCTTCTTCCTCCATTTTTTTTTTGGCTAGTATTCTTCTTCCTCCATTTGCCACCAACGTTACAAGTATATTCCTACCAGAGATTTCTCTTCTTGTGTATGTCTGGTTACATAGTTTTTGGTGCCTTTGGAATTCGAATGCATTTGAAAATTTTATTCGTCTATTAATAATTTATTTTAAATGAGCCATTTTATGCCATTTCTTTAAGAATAAAATTAACAAATTTGGTAAAAATGAAATTAGTTTATTCCATTCTAATAGAACAACCAAACACAATTTTTCTAACTTTTCATTTGCTTTATGCTTGAAGGAAATGTGTGGACCGCAGTGGCGATTATTATATAACTAGATACAACCCCGCGCGTTGCGGCGGGATTATTCATTTTGTTAAAAAAAATTAAAAATTAAAAATTGTTTAGATTAATCACCAATCAATTTGAGATAATATAAAATAAAATTATGGGATATAATATCAATTTAGAATTGATGCAATTTTGGGATATAATATCAGTTTAGATTTGTATTTATGAGATAATATTAAAAAAAAAATTGTATGATTAAGGAATTTAAAAATTAAAAAAATTATGCATGATTTTTTTTTGTAAATAAAGTTCTAAAGCCCAATGATGGGATAATATTACATATTTTTTTGCTTGAGAATTATTTTTAAAAAAATTAAAAATTCAAATTATTGGATAATATCATATATTTATGTGTTAGAGTTGTTAGCAAAAAATGAGATAATAAAACAATTCAAAAATCAAATTATTGGATAATATCAATTTGAAATTGCGGCAAGTCAATATAGTTTGACTGGTATATGAATACAACATTAGAACAAAAAATTCATAGGAATCTATTGTATAATTGTAGTTTTGAGCAATATGTATAGTTTACATGTTATCAGTTAATTCAATATTAACTCTCTTACTTTGTTTCCCATTGTTTATGCTGAGTTGTAAATCTCCAATTGCAGTTAGTTGAGCAATAACATCTAAACACAAAACATTACAATTATACAGTTAAATAATAAAATTTGTATGAAAAAGATGGCTTCAAAATCATTGTGAAACATACCAACTAAGTAGGAATCATCAATCGCGCTAGCTAGTATTTGATCAAATGGACTGAATTGGAGTCCATATGTATGAATTGAAGCATCATCTGACTCTTGCAATGAGGTGGAATATACGAAATTAATCTTATATGGATGTTTGGTAGTTTTAAAAGAACCACCGTTCTGACTAACAACAAAATTGGTGATAATAAAAACTTTGTTTTCCTTGACCAATGGTTGAAATTTATTTTAAAGTGTTATTTTGATATTGACTTATATTCTGCCATCCTACGAAGGAATAACTTGTAGATGTTAAGTTGTTATAATAAAGGTAAACAATTTGTAGATGTCAAGTTGTTATAGTAAAGGTAAAGTTTATGTATGTATATATATATATCTTCTTATTCAACAGTATCATCTTAATACTGTTTATGTAGTCACCTTTATAGAAGCAAGGCATATTCCAGAGTTTAGTTATTTGTGCCTTAATTTTCCACGTTTCTCTTTACAGGACTGATGTTAGCAACACATTGTATTTAGTAGTTGTGCCAGCTAAATAATCAAACAACAAAAAAGTTGAAGTCAGATTCGTGGTGAGATAAAGGTTCAGAATGAAGTAGAAGTAGAAAGAAAATTTGAAGTCAGATTCATGATGAGACAAAGAAACAGAATGTAATAGAAATAGAAAAAGAGCAATAACAAAAGAAAAATAAGCTTACCATATAGAAGCAAAATATATGAAGAAGAAAACTGTTATGTGGTGTGATTTAGAATGAAATAGGTGGTATATATTTATAGGGTTATTATAAAAATTGTGTAGACCAACCATACATAAAATTGGATTATTATCTATTTGGTATTTCTTTAATTTTGCAATTTTATATGATTTGTGACAAAAAAAATTAATATTATTTTTTGTGCTATACTTATATATTTTAAGGGGATAATATTGAATTTTTAATTTATTGGATAATATTCGATTGTGTTATATTCAATTTGAGATTGCTTAAATTAATGGGATTTTAATTGGATAATATTCAAAACTGAATTAATTTGATAAGATCAAATTGAGATTGCTTAAATTATGCAATATTTTTAGGTGATAGATTTATTTGCAACAATTTAGAATTATTGAATGACAGTCATATTTATGCATATAGAAATATCCAATTGTGAGATGTGATATGCATATCGAATTAAGATATGTTGAATTATTCTGTGTATGTGAAATAATTAAAAAAATGGGTGTATTAAGATTTCACTGAAAGTGCAAGCTGCGAGTGACATTTCTAGTAATGTTTCATCATAGAACGACACGTGGCATAAATTTAGATTTAACGTGGGATTGAGATAAATGCTATAATATTACGTTATAATATAATTAATGTTGTTATATAATTGTAAATAAATTGTATAATATTACGTTATAATATAATTAAATTAGTAATGATAACATTTTTGCAGTTGAGATTAACAGAACACTTGAGATTATCAAAACAGTTTAGATATGTACTGATTTTGTTTTTAGGATATAATAATTATGTTTGAACATAATTAAATTTAGATTTATAGTGATCGTGTAGATTATACCATACGTTATAAAAATAATTTTGTTATTATTTGTGTGTGGTATAATATTATAAATGGTATATAATGGTTAGTAAATTGTATTTTTTTACTTGTTTAAGGTATAATGTGTAGTATAATATTATAAAATACGAAAAGCAGGAGTAATGGTTCAGCTCAATTTTGTTATTATTTATTTAATAATAATATGTATGATATAATATAAAATATAATATTATAAATGGTATATAATATTTTAAAATTTCAAAAGCCGAATTTAATGGGTAATTATGGTTAGTAATTTGGGAAGTAAGTTATATGTATGGTATAATTATATAAAATGTATAATATTAAAAAATTATAAAAAGTGGAGTAAATTCCCAATAGTAAGGATTGAGGATATTAAATACGTAAGACATGTGTTTCATTGTGAGAAAGCCACTTGTCAAGCAACGGTGTTATGTACTGCATTTTAGTATATATAATAGATTACAAGAGTGATAAGTAGAGCTGTAAATGGTAATTGAAAAATTCATATTCGTCCGTATTCGTAAAAAAACGGATATTATTCGCATTCGAAAAAAATCGGATATGATGTATTCGGTTTAAAGGTATCCGTAAATAAATAGGCGTATTCGTATTCGTTTAACATCCTTCCGTAAATATATTCGGCAGATATCGGATACCGGATATCCAAGAATTCGATATTCGAATTCGGATCCGAATAACTTATATATATATATATATATATATATATATATATATATATATATATATATATATATATAAGCAAATTAATTTTTTTCAGTAGTCTTCCTTATATACTAATTAGTTTTCACTATCATACGAAAATTATTTTTAAAATATGTCATTTCACTTCTAAAAAGTAGGAAATAACACTTATATTATAATATTAATAAATTGATTTAAGTATAGTTAATGAATTTTTACTATTATAAAGTTAAAATATCTAAAATGTATCATTTAACAAGTATTACAATATAATTTTTAGATCATTTAAAAAGTGTTATAAATATCATTTAAATGTTATAATTATAAATTATAAATATTCATAAACACTACAATATTACTTCAAATATATAAAATGGACATCAACTTATTAATGGACATCAAACTTTAATAAGTAGAGCATTCATTTTGAAATTTAGAATTTCAAAAATAATAAAAATTTATTTGAATTATAATTTAGAGCATTGATTATTTTATTTATTAAAAATAAATAAATTAACATTCATTCATTAATGAACTATACTTTAAAACTTATTATTTTTTTTCCTTTATTCTAATTATATATAGTGTTACAATATATCTAAAATGCATCATTTAACAACTGTTATAAATATCATTTAAATGTTATAATTATAGATTATAAATATTCATACACACTATAGTATTACTCCAAATTAACATATAAAATGTACATATACTTATTAATGGATATCTAAACATTAATAAGTAGAGCATTCATTTTGAATTTAGGATTTCAAAAATAATGAAAACCTATTTGAATTATAATTTAGAGCATTATTATTATATTTATTAAAAATAAATAAATTAACATTCATTCATTAATGAACTATACTTTAAAACTCATAATTTTTTCCCCTTATTCTAATTATATATAGTGTTACAATATAACTAAAATATATCATTTAACAAGTGTTATAAATATAACTTAAATGTTATAATTGTAATATCCCGGATATTTAAATAAATTAGAAATAAAATATTTAATATTTAATAAAGGTTGGAGTTTGATAACCTAGTAGTGATAGATAAATAGAGGTCCAAATTTAATTTAACGGACTAACTTAGATATGGTGATATCAAAATTTTTGATAAGTTAGCAAGTAAAGTGATAATTCAATAAACTTGACTAACAACAAGTCTAATTAAATTAAGAGAATTAATTAGTGGAGTTATGTAATTATGCGACGTGGTTGCGTGTAAATTAAATATGTATTTATATGAATATATATATATATATGCGTGCATATTTAGTAACATAATTTAATGGTTAATTAAATTGTGATAAATAGATAGATTAATATTAAATTAATCCGAATTGAATTAAAAGGTTTATTGTGGAATTAATTTATTCATTAATCAACAATTATGCAAATTGTTGATAAATTATTTGTGAGGAATAATTATGTAAATTATATAATTATAAATTATATAAAGTAGTTGAATTAATTAAAGGAGATTAGTAATTATATATATTGTACAATATTTAATTTAATATATATGTACATATATATAAAGGGTTTAAATTAATTGAGAAATTTTAAATAGTAATTGAATATATTCTATAATTAAATAAATCATTGTAAATGATTTATGGGATTGAGAAATTTAATTATACAATTATTTGTGTAATATTAATTAAATAATTAAATAAATTATTTAAATACGAAATTGAGTAAATATATTATTATTTTAATGTATTTTCGGGTAAATGGAATTATTTCCATAATTGATGAGAAATAAATTATTTAATGTAAACGTATTAAATAATTTAATTTATGGCGTAAATAATATATATTAAATTATATATTGTATTTATTTAAATTTCATAATTTATTGTGAAATTATTTTTAAATTAAGGTGATGTGTATAAATAATATATATAGATTATATATATTATTACTAGCGAAACAAACCATAAAGTTTTAATATCAAAATAATTGATAAGTTTCCTATTAATTAAATATTCAATTAAATTGAATATAATGAGTGAATTAAATATAATAAATTAATTAATATGATAATTAATTAATGTAAATAATGTAAAATATTATTAATAATATTATTAGTCCATTTAGTAATTTAATATTAATGGGTTAGAGTATTTAATTAATTAATCAATTCAATTATTATTTAATTATGGATTGGATAATTAATGTGTAACAAAATTAATAATTAATCATTTGGGTTATAATTAAATAGTCCAATGATAAATTAAATGGACTTGACAATTTAGTAGCCCAAACAATTTAATAGGAGTCCAATTGGTATTTTAAATTAAAGCCCAATAATTGGCCCACTTGGAAAAACAATTATATAACTTATTAATTATTAAAAAGTGAGTTTGTGACACTAATTTTGGGACAAGAAAGAGAGCCATCAGCCGGCAAGGAGGAGAAAGAGTGGATGAGATGATTTCTTTTTTTTATTTTATTATTTAATTATTTAATAATTAGGTTGCTTCTTTTGATTTTTGGTGAGACTTTTTCCACAAAATCCTCACCAACTAAGGCATGGGTTAATTTCCTTGTGTAAGTATCCAAGAGCTAACTTGTGTTGGTCTAAATTCATAGATATAAGATATATATCTATACATTATGAAAGACTTAAGTCATTAGAGAGAGAGAAATGTTAGTCATTTTTTTCTTCTATCACTTTTCAAATTAGAGAGAAAATATTTGAGAGCAAGGATAAGGAAGGAGAAGGAGTTCTTGGATCATGAGATATTCTTTCACAACCTAGTTTGGAAGAAAAATGAAGATAGCCATTAAAATGAGGTAATGATTATTTTAAATATAGTTTGTTTTTAAATTAAATAAATTATCATGTTAGTATAAACATGTTAATATAGTTAATAATGTGTAGTGGTAATATTTATGCCAGGCTTGAGTTTAATATGCTTGGTTTGTATTTTGGTATATTTTATATGCTAAAATATGTATTTAATAGTGTGTAAATAAGTTTTGGAATTTATGTCCAAAAATATTTTTATAAAACTTAGATTTAATGTTATAATATTATAGAACATTAAATCATGAGAAAAACAAAGTTTGAATCACTCAAAATGGAGTTATACACAAAAAGTTATGGTTTGTGGTAGTTTATGTGATGTAAAAATTTTTATAAAAAATTTTAATATTAAATCATGAAAAATTAAATTTTCATGTTATAAATTGAGATTAAGTGGTTGGTAATTTTTTTGGATTTTTATTGAGGACTTAAAGATTTCTTGAAGGTATAAATTTTATTAAGATGTGTATTAAAATAGCACTGTTCACACTCTGCTGGGGAAGGAAAATAAAAAAACTCTGGCCGCGCAATGCGCGCCACTGTTCACTGCCGATGCCGGCTCCAAACGACGCCGTTTAGTGCACGAAAAACTTATCGCCGCGCGTACGCGCGGAACCCAGCAGACGATTCCTCAAAACGGCACCGTTTTGGGCCGTAGATTTGTAAGCGCGCGCATTGCGCGGAAACCAGTTTTCGAAGGAAATTACCATACTGCCCCTCCGTTCGTTTTCTGCGTAATTACGAAATTGCCCCCGAGTCAGTTTTCGGCTTATTTACAGAAATGCCATTCTGGATAATTTAAATTAATTTAAATGTTTAAAAATTAATTTAAAATTATAACAAAAATAATAATAATACAAAAATGATATTTAGGTATTTAATATTATATTTTTCAAATATAATAAGTATTTAGGATTAATATTTAAATATTATAAATATTAATCTAGTTAGTTTAATATTATATTTTTCAAATATAATAAGTATTTAGGATTAATATTTAAATGTTGTAAATATTAATCTAGTTAGTTTAATATTATATTTTTTTTAAATATAATAAGTATTTTGGATTAATATTTAAATGTTGTAAATATTAATCTAGTTAATATTATATCTTCTGAATTTACGATTAAACTAATTATTATTTAATTAATATTAAATAATAAACAAGGATGATAAATTAATTAATTATTATTTAATTACTATTAAATAATAATTAAAGACAACTAAGATTGATTATTTAATTATTTATTATTTGATTAACTTTAAATAATAAATAAATTTAGTTAGTTATTATTTATTATTAAATAATAACTAATGATATTTGAGTATTTACTATATAATTTTATTATTTATTATTTAATTAACTTTAAATAATAAATGAATCTAGTTAATTAGTTATTATTTATTATTAAATAATAACTAAAGATATTTGATTATTTTTAATATAATATAATTATTTATTATTTGATTAATTTTAAATAATAAATAAATCTTGTAAGTTATTATTTATTATTAAATAATAACTAAAGGTAGTTAATTACTTACTATTTAATTAATGATAAATAGTAATTAAATGAAATTAGATTTAATGGAATAAAGAAAATGTCTTTTAACTCTTTTGTTTAAACAATTATAATAAATTGTTTAATAGTTTAATAAGTGTGCAACACTTAAAGAAAAATATTTTCTAACTTATTAAATTATTAACCTAATATGATTGAGGGTCTATAAGGTTAATAATATTGTTTTGACTGATGTAAATTATGTGTTAGTACTTATGTGATAGATAAGTTCCTTAATAAGCGTATAGTTGTGCAAATACGCCGTATTAATTATTAGACCAACTTTATTGATGTTAGGTCTTTCCAAGCCAGTTAGTTAAAGCTAGACATTTATTGTAGCTGAGCAGACAGGCAAGTTTCCTAAACCCTACTCAATTTATATTCGAGCAGGATATATTATTTTATTGTTCAAGTTCCTAACTCAAACTCAAGTTATTATGTTTCAAGCATGCTATGGTTTAATTCTGTATAATTATTCCACATCTTTAAATTGTTGATTCGCACATAGTGCATGTTGCATGTGTTCATCAGGTATGAAAGGCTGATCACCTTCATTACCATAAGGTTCAGTTAAATTGTTCATGGTCATTATTGACACTCAACATTTATTTATTCAGTCATTCAATTAGTGAAATTATGACTCGTACTCTTTCACAATTATTATATTGTTGAAAATTCAAAAGCTTATTCTTTCTTTCAATCATGATATATCGTTATCATATTTAAACTTGCTGAGCAAAGTCGTTGCTCACTCTTGCTATATCATGATAACAAATTTCAGAATAATACGAATGTCCAAGGAGAGACGGAGACAGAAGCAACAGACAAGATTATAGTGTTATGCATTATAACTAAATTGTTATATGATGTAAGTATTTATGTAAACCTTTTTATGAATCTAAAGGTATATATGTAAGTTAAGGTTAGAAACCTTGGGAAATGTTGTAGAATAAACAATTTATGTTTATATATTCCGCATTAGTTATAGAACGTGTATGAAGATGATGTATAGTGATGAACCAGGTCCAGGGTTAAAGGAACCCGGATTTGGGGTCGTCACAGGTTGGTATCAGAGCTGATAGGTTATAGTTCTTAGGTAGCAGTACCTTAGGCTATAATCATGGAAAGATAATGAAGACAATGAAAGGATAAACTCAGATAGAGTTTAGAAATGAACATATACAGTTCATAAATGAGGAAATAAATCTATATAGATACATAGATATATGAAAAGATTCAAAGAAGGATCTTCAATTAGTGTAATCCAAATAAATGGAATAAGAATCAGGGAACACTTGATTCAGGAATTTAAAAAGAGAAGGATCGTACAGTAAAATGATCAGAGATGAATGATAAGATGATAGAATTAAACGATCCTAGAATAAAGGAGAAATAGTACAGTGAAATCAATTGTGTTATAAGATCACGATGATCATAGTAAAATCATGGAATGACAAATGGTCTGTTAAATGATTAAGAGGTTGTTTTGATAGCATGGTGCTATAACAATGAAGATACTGAAATAGTAACAAGTGGACTCTTGAAGTGTTGAGTGTGATAAGGTATGAATTGATAACATTCATAGCAAGTTAAGAAAAGTTAGAGGTTTGTAGGTTTTTAATTGAGGACTCATATTAGTGGCTGAGTTGTACAATTCCTTGTATGGGCGGGGAATTGGTGCTTGGTTTTAGAACCGCTTAGCTTTCTATATTGATACAGTGGTTGAGTTGAACAGTCCTTTGTATGGGCAGGGGATTTGTTCTTGGTTTAACGATCGCTTAACTTTCTATATTGATTAGTGGCTGAGTTGACCAATTTCTTGTATGGGCAGGAGATTGTGTTTGGTTTGACGACCACTTGGCTTCCTATAATGATAATCAACTGAAACCTGGTGTCGCACTATTCACTATATGTATGTTGAGAAGGTGATTCTTTTCTCATGTGTATAACGGATAGGTAGAGGATGTTAAGATAAGTTCGTGTTCTGAGAACTGACACGCATAGTAAGTTCGTGACTCATAGTCATGTGGTGGAGCCCCTCAGCGAATGGGCGACTTTGGCCTGACTAGGACAAGTTCCTCAAACCATATGATTGTGGTAAGTTGCTGAGCCCAAATATGTGGTAAGTTTGATGAACAGTAAGTATGGATAGAGTTAAGTAGTCAGGTTAAGGCTATAATAGATATAGTTATTAAGCTGGAAAAGAATGTGGAGGAAAAATTTGAGGTGTTTTGAGGTTTTAGGATATTCCAAATCTTCTAGCTATGCTAGACTTTGAAATTCTTAAAAATCGTGCCAAATTCGCACTTTTGTGCTTTTGAAAAGACAAATGTATTTTTGAAATCATTAATGCATTTAGTGCAGAGATGATAACCGATGGAGTCATCAATGCAGAGTAACCTAGTGTTGGATGTATTTTTAAGCCCACTATGGTATGATGTAATATGACAAAGTCAAAATGATTTTTAGTATTTTGAAACGTTTAAAGAAGAGTCTATGCTAATTGTTTCGGCAAGACAAATTGATTTGAAAATATCAAAATGTATTTATAAAATCATCACACGCCATTAAAGCCATGGTGCAGAGATGAAAAAGACGGAATCCTCAACGCACTGTTGCAACGGTGCGGTATCATGAAGTCCTATAAATGAATTTTTGTTATTTTAACTAATCTAAAATGATTTTTGAGTCGTAATATACGAACAGTTCAATGATGTGAGTCTATGTCATTTATTTTGACTGGACACTTTTTGGTCAGAAATGACTCGAGTTTTATTTTCCAATCCAACTTATGCTGGAGCGGAATTTTGTAGTAAGTCTGAGGTGAACAACTCCATAATGGGGGATATGTCAGAGCCATGAATAAAGAACCCGCGAGGGGGCGCCCAACAGTGGTGGCATGCTGATATGGGTTGGTAAATCCAAAGAGTTCGACCCCGTAAGAAGTCGTTGTGCACAACGCAGAAGTACGATAGGCTGATCACCTAGCGTACACCTATGGAATGTTTTCAGTCTTTGTGATTGATAAACACTCTGTTTATAAGTATTTACAGGGATAAATACTATTTATTCGGAATTCAGTTAATTCCATGTTCACAGTCTTGATGACTCCTCAGCATATTATGAAAGTTTTAATGAATATTTTGATTTTCAATTTATTCTTCTGTAAGATATTGATTTTCAATTTATTCTTCTGCAAGATATTCCATTGTTCTGGAATTATGAGTTTAGAAGTATGAACTTCCTAGAAAAGGGTGGTCACAGACTATGATGAGTAAAGAGTTATACTCAGAGATGAAAATTGGTAGAAATGTGTATGAGATAATTTCGGGGACGAAATTTTTAGAAGAAGGGGTGAATGTAATATCCCGGATATTTAAATAAATTAGAAATAAAATATTTAATATTTAATAAAGGTTGGAGTTTGATAACCTAGTAGTGATAGATAAATAGAGGTCCAAATTTAATTTAACGGACTAACTTAGATATGGTGATATCAAAATTTTTGATAAGTTAGCAAGTAAAGTGATAATTCAATAAACTTGACTAACAACAAGTCTAATTAAATTAAGAGAATTAATTAGTGGAGTTATGTAATTATGCGACGTGGTTGCGTGTAAATTAAATATGTATTTATATGAATATATATATATATATGCGTGCATATTTAGTAACATAATTTAATGGTTAATTAAATTGTGATAAATAGATAGATTAATATTAAATTAATCCGAATTGAATTAAAAGGTTTATTGTGGAATTAATTTATTCATTAATCAACAATTATGCAAATTGTTGATAAATTATTTGTGAGGAATAATTATGTAAATTATATAATTATAAATTATATAAAGTAGTTGAATTAATTAAAGGAGATTAGTAATTATATATATTGTACAATATTTAATTTAATATATATGTACATATATATAAAGGGTTTAAATTAATTGAGAAATTTTAAATAGTAATTGAATATATTCTATAATTAAATAAATCATTGTAAATGATTTATGGGATTGAGAAATTTAATTATACAATTATTTGTGTAATATTAATTAAATAATTAAATAAATTATTTAAATACGAAATTGAGTAAATATATTATTATTTTAATGTATTTTCGGGTAAATGGAATTATTTCCATAATTGATGAGAAATAAATTATTTAATGTAAACGTATTAAATAATTTAATTTATGGCGTAAATAATATATATTAAATTATATATTGTATTTATTTAAATTTCATAATTTATTGTGAAATTATTTTTAAATTAAGGTGATGTGTATAAATAATATATATAGATTATATATATTATTACTAGCGAAACAAACCATAAAGTTTTAATATCAAAATAATTGATAAGTTTCCTATTAATTAAATATTCAATTAAATTGAATATAATGAGTGAATTAAATATAATAAATTAATTAATATGATAATTAATTAATGTAAATAATGTAAAATATTATTAATAATATTATTAGTCCATTTAGTAATTTAATATTAATGGGTTAGAGTATTTAATTAATTAATCAATTCAATTATTATTTAATTATGGATTGGATAATTAATGTGTAACAAAATTAATAATTAATCATTTGGGTTATAATTAAATAGTCCAATGATAAATTAAATGGACTTGACAATTTAGTAGCCCAAACAATTTAATAGGAGTCCAATTGGTATTTTAAATTAAAGCCCAATAATTGGCCCACTTGGAAAAACAATTATATAACTTATTAATTATTAAAAAGTGAGTTTGTGACACTAATTTTGGGACAAGAAAGAGAGCCATCAGCCGGCAAGGAGGAGAAAGAGTGGATGAGATGATTTCTTTTTTTTATTTTATTATTTAATTATTTAATAATTAGGTTGCTTCTTTTGATTTTTGGTGAGACTTTTTCCACAAAATCCTCACCAACTAAGGCATGGGTTAATTTCCTTGTGTAAGTATCCAAGAGCTAACTTGTGTTGGTCTAAATTCATAGATATAAGATATATATCTATACATTATGAAAGACTTAAGTCATTAGAGAGAGAGAAATGTTAGTCATTTTTTTCTTCTATCACTTTTCAAATTAGAGAGAAAATATTTGAGAGCAAGGATAAGGAAGGAGAAGGAGTTCTTGGATCATGAGATATTCTTTCACAACCTAGTTTGGAAGAAAAATGAAGATAGCCATTAAAATGAGGTAATGATTATTTTAAATATAGTTTGTTTTTAAATTAAATAAATTATCATGTTAGTATAAACATGTTAATATAGTTAATAATGTGTAGTGGTAATATTTATGCCAGGCTTGAGTTTAATATGCTTGGTTTGTATTTTGGTATATTTTATATGCTAAAATATGTATTTAATAGTGTGTAAATAAGTTTTGGAATTTATGTCCAAAAATATTTTTATAAAACTTAGATTTAATGTTATAATATTATAGAACATTAAATCATGAGAAAAACAAAGTTTGAATCACTCAAAATGGAGTTATACACAAAAAGTTATGGTTTGTGGTAGTTTATGTGATGTAAAAATTTTTATAAAAAATTTTAATATTAAATCATGAAAAATTAAATTTTCATGTTATAAATTGAGATTAAGTGGTTGGTAATTTTTTTGGATTTTTATTGAGGACTTAAAGATTTCTTGAAGGTATAAATTTTATTAAGATGTGTATTAAAATAGCACTGTTCACACTCTGCTGGGGAAGGAAAATAAAAAAACTCTGGCCGCGCAATGCGCGCCACTGTTCACTGCCGATGCCGGCTCCAAACGACGCCGTTTAGTGCACGAAAAACTTATCGCCGCGCGTACGCGCGGAACCCAGCAGACGATTCCTCAAAACGGCACCGTTTTGGGCCGTAGATTTGTAAGCGCGCGCATTGCGCGGAAACCAGTTTTCGAAGGAAATTACCATACTGCCCCTCCGTTCGTTTTCTGCGTAATTACGAAATTGCCCCCGAGTCAGTTTTCGGCTTATTTACAGAAATGCCATTCTGGATAATTTAAATTAATTTAAATGTTTAAAAATTAATTTAAAATTATAACAAAAATAATAATAATACAAAAATGATATTTAGGTATTTAATATTATATTTTTCAAATATAATAAGTATTTAGGATTAATATTTAAATATTATAAATATTAATCTAGTTAGTTTAATATTATATTTTTCAAATATAATAAGTATTTAGGATTAATATTTAAATGTTGTAAATATTAATCTAGTTAGTTTAATATTATATTTTTTTTAAATATAATAAGTATTTTGGATTAATATTTAAATGTTGTAAATATTAATCTAGTTAATATTATATCTTCTGAATTTACGATTAAACTAATTATTATTTAATTAATATTAAATAATAAACAAGGATGATAAATTAATTAATTATTATTTAATTACTATTAAATAATAATTAAAGACAACTAAGATTGATTATTTAATTATTTATTATTTGATTAACTTTAAATAATAAATAAATTTAGTTAGTTATTATTTATTATTAAATAATAACTAATGATATTTGAGTATTTACTATATAATTTTATTATTTATTATTTAATTAACTTTAAATAATAAATGAATCTAGTTAATTAGTTATTATTTATTATTAAATAATAACTAAAGATATTTGATTATTTTTAATATAATATAATTATTTATTATTTGATTAATTTTAAATAATAAATAAATCTTGTAAGTTATTATTTATTATTAAATAATAACTAAAGGTAGTTAATTACTTACTATTTAATTAATGATAAATAGTAATTAAATGAAATTAGATTTAATGGAATAAAGAAAATGTCTTTTAACTCTTTTGTTTAAACAATTATAATAAATTGTTTAATAGTTTAATAAGTGTGCAACACTTAAAGAAAAATATTTTCTAACTTATTAAATTATTAACCTAATATGATTGAGGGTCTATAAGGTTAATAATATTGTTTTGACTGATGTAAATTATGTGTTAGTACTTATGTGATAGATAAGTTCCTTAATAAGCGTATAGTTGTGCAAATACGCCGTATTAATTATTAGACCAACTTTATTGATGTTAGGTCTTTCCAAGCCAGTTAGTTAAAGCTAGACATTTATTGTAGCTGAGCAGACAGGCAAGTTTCCTAAACCCTACTCAATTTATATTCGAGCAGGATATATTATTTTATTGTTCAAGTTCCTAACTCAAACTCAAGTTATTATGTTTCAAGCATGCTATGGTTTAATTCTGTATAATTATTCCACATCTTTAAATTGTTGATTCGCACATAGTGCATGTTGCATGTGTTCATCAGGTATGAAAGGCTGATCACCTTCATTACCATAAGGTTCAGTTAAATTGTTCATGGTCATTATTGACACTCAACATTTATTTATTCAGTCATTCAATTAGTGAAATTATGACTCGTACTCTTTCACAATTATTATATTGTTGAAAATTCAAAAGCTTATTCTTTCTTTCAATCATGATATATCGTTATCATATTTAAACTTGCTGAGCAAAGTCGTTGCTCACTCTTGCTATATCATGATAACAAATTTCAGAATAATACGAATGTCCAAGGAGAGACGGAGACAGAAGCAACAGACAAGATTATAGTGTTATGCATTATAACTAAATTGTTATATGATGTAAGTATTTATGTAAACCTTTTTATGAATCTAAAGGTATATATGTAAGTTAAGGTTAGAAACCTTGGGAAATGTTGTAGAATAAACAATTTATGTTTATATATTCCGCATTAGTTATAGAACGTGTATGAAGATGATGTATAGTGATGAACCAGGTCCAGGGTTAAAGGAACCCGGATTTGGGGTCGTCACAATAATTATAGATTATAAATATTCATACACACTACAATATTACTCTAAATTAACACATAAAGTAGGCATCTACTTATTAATAGACATCTAAACATTAATAAATAGATCATTCATTTTGAATTTAGAATTTCAAAAATAATGAAAACTTATTTGAATTGTAATTTAGAGCATTGATTTTGTATTTATTAAAAATAAATAAATTAACATTTATTCATTAATATGTATGATTTAAATTTTAAATTGTGATTTGTTATGAGTAATTATTCAATTTTTTTCTTTATTTTTTGTAAATAATTTGAATGAATTTTATATTAGGTGATTGATAAATGAATTTAGATATCCGAATATTCGAATAATCTGTTTATTCGAATAAAATAAATGAAAACGGATATTATCCGTATTCGAATATTATTTTAAATACCAGATACGGATAGAATTTTTAAAATTCGTTGAATACCGAATACGAATACGAATAGCAAATTGATTTTTTTAATACGAATACGGTTATATTCGAATTTATTTATATCCGTTTATATCTCTAGTGAGAAGGGGTATGGCACAGCTAAGGTGGATTGCAGGTCCATTGTCAATGCTGTGCTTTGCTTCCATCATCCTTTTTGTTTACATTTCTTCTTTCCAATTGCTATTCTCTCTTCCTTTTTTTGCTTCTATTGCCCGAATAAAAATGATGATATTAAAATAATAAGTGTTGCTACTAAAGTATCTCCATCTTTTTTATTATATAGGTTATTTTTTTAAAAAAAAAATCTTTCTAAAATATAAGATATTTTACATATATTTAGCAGAAAAAAATATTTAATCATTACATATTTTACCTTTAATGATAGAGTAATTGAGAGAGAGAAGAGGATAAGTACTTAATTAGTAAATTGATAGTAATAAAAATTTAAATTAACATTAATTACTTAACATTAATATTAATAAAAAAATTTACTACGTGTGATTATGTCTTAAATGATCTATATAATGAAAAAGAAAGAAATATTTTATTTATTTTTAAAATCTCTGCTTTGGAGAGATACAAGTACAATTAAAACTGAATTACGTCATTTACATCAAATAAGGTCTTAAAATAAATTATCAAGTTTATAAAAATGTACAAGTAATTAAATTTTGGCTTAGGTTAAGCTTTTTTATCGGTCCTTAAAATATAAGATTACTATTAAAATTTTAAATCAATTTAACATATTTTTAAATTTAAAATTAGGGCCCGGATCACTAGTCTCACTTATGTCATGTTTGTTTATAATGATTATAATTCTAGAATATGAATTATAATCCCAATGTTATATTTGTCTGTAAGAATTAAACTTAGAATAAAACTATTAATTTAAATTGTCTTATTTGTTTTTAAATTTGAACTTGGGATTATTAGTCCAGAAATTATAAAAGAACTTAATAGTCTTGAAATTATAATCTCTAATTAAATATGGTATTAAATAGTCCTCCATATTAAGTTATTTTATAATTCATAAATTAATAATTTCAAATCCAATTTTTAAAACAAATAAGATACTTGAGATTAATTTTATCTTAAATATAATTTTTACAAATAAATATAACTTTTAAAATTATAATCTATATTTTAAAATTATAATTCTAAAATTATAATCTTTATAAACCAACGTCACCTTATTGTCCCAACTTATACATTTCGTCACTGTCACGCGTCTGTTATTTGCTTCTTATAGTTACCTTTTTAATGGGATAAAGAATAGGTGGCACATAATAGATGAGATGGGACGGATGAGACAATAAATAAAACGTGATCAGAATTCTTAAAATTAACATAAATTTATTTAATTTTAATTAATAAATTATAAATATTAAAAAATATCTAATTAAAAGGTCGTGTTAATTGTTAAATTTATTATTTGATAATTTTATTATTTATATTAGTTTTAAATTTAAAACTATCTCAAACTGAACCTTAAAAGTCAATTTATTCTCTTATAATTTGAACGGGAGAGTAGGGAGTATCTATTTTTCGCATAAACAATTTGAGCTAATTACGCAAATAATTAAGTGATTAAAGCAAACAAATGAGCATAAATTTGGTGATGTTAGTTAACTTTTGTCAATAATGGAAGCTTGTAGAATTTAACAAGCTGTATGATGCCAAACATCTAGTCAAATGACCACCTTGATTAAATTGTCTACGTACCTGTGAAGGAAGGAAGGAGAAAGATTAAGGGACAATTACATTTTTTAGTATATTTTTAGAAAAAATTACAATAAAAGTGAATAAATAAAATATCTACAAAATTAGTACATCTTTAATTTTTAATTTACAAATTAGTGTATTCTTATCCCTTTAATTTAGGTAGGTATTTTAATGGGTTGCTTATGTGGACCATTTTTCTAATTGATTGGACATTTCAAAATTCAAATTTTAATCTATATTTAAACTAGTTCATCTCTCTCTCTCTCTTCTGAACTCTATTATACCAGTCACCATGCTTATTGCTAAAAGTCACAGAGGAGACTTCATCAAGCCGCGACGACTCCGTCGGACCAAAAGCAAGGGACTTCCGATCTTTTTCTTCTTCTTCCTTTTTTTATTTTGTCTTTGTTTAATCTGAGTTTGTGGTGTGTGGCGGTAGTTTATGGTGGTAAGTGGCGGTGGATGAGGTGTTGGTGGTAAGTGGCGAAGCACATGTCGGTGATTTCCACGGTTGAAATGCAGTTTTGTCTTAATACAGTTGGTAACCAAACCTTCATACCGAGGTAACCAAACCTTCATATCAAGGTAACCAAACCTTCATATCAAGGTAACCAAAACGGTGCTCTGTTTTTAAAACACAATCTGCAGGTTTCTGAAGGTAACCAAACACTAGTATGGAGGTAACCAATTCTTAAATGTATGGATACCTTTTGTATTAAATGTTAGTTTCCTTTGTTTTAAGGTTGGATACCTTTTGTATTAGGGGTTTGGTTACCTGTGTATTAAGAGTTAGTTACATGTGTATTTAAGGTTTGGTTACCTCTGTATTAAGGGTTGGTTACCTTTATATTAAAGGTTGGTTACCGTTGTAATAAAGATTGGTTACTTTTGTATAAATGTTTGGTTACCTTTGTATTTAAGGTTGATTACTTTTTGTATTAAGGTTTTGTTACCTTCGTATTTAACCAATGCAACTATTATGTACATGTATTTCTCTTTCTCTCCTCCGCCCAATTATTAGTTGCGAATCGATTTTTAGACACGCTTTGAAACACATGAAGGAAGGGAGTTCCATAATCAACACAACATCAGTGAATGCATACAAAGGAAATGCAAAGTTGCTGGACTACACATCCACCAAGGCATCCACAGGACTTGCACTTCAGTTGGTCGGCTAAGGCATCCGTGTGAACGGAGTTGCTCCCGGTCCGGTTGGACTCCATTGATTCTGGCATCATTCGACGAGGAAGATAATTGCTAACAATATCTTGGAAGATATGTAGTGAAATGTTTGAGTTTGAAAAAATGATAATTGCTAACAGTATCTCCTTTTTTTTTCAGGATTTGAAAGATACGTGTGTAATTAATTTATCCTTATTGCACTCTTTTTATAATTATTTTATTTGTACATTAATTTTGTAATTTTTAACTAATTGTTGTATATTATTGTAAAGCACCCAAAGATTAATCGACAAGTACTTATGGTGTCTCAGAAATAATAAACAGTATATTTTATTTTTTTATATAATAATTTTTTTTACATAATAATAGAGTTCATAAATAATATAGTTTATAAATGATGGACCCTTGTAAACCCCTTACGTTAAGTACTTATTTTGTGGTCCTTACTCCAATTGGCATCTATTTGCAACTAGAAAAGTATTTAAAACAAAAATAGTAGAATATAGATGTTTTCACCAACCTCGGAGACTAACAAATAAAAAATAAAAAATAAAATGCCCCATCCATGAGAAAAGATTATCATTTTTAAAGTTCATGCTATTTATGTGACATTATTACTTTTCGAAATTCAAAATTAATTTTTTTAATTAAGAGATTGCTTGATAAAATTAAATGAAAACGTCTTTATAATTAAATGAACTGAATAAAATAAAATTTTTATCTGAAAACGTAACGTTGAATGAATAAAACTGTTTGATAATATTTGTGTATGAAACATTTAAATCAGTTTATTTCCCATTCTACTGTTTGATAATATTTGTGTATGAAACATTTAAATCAGTTTATTTCCCATTCTACTCCTATGAATTGTTCAAACAAGTTTGAATTGTAATTATAGATATACAGTTTTATTTAAAAGTACTATTGAAAAAACTTTTGAGCTTTTAATAACATAATTATTTCAAATAAATAAGATTCAAGCATACTAAAACAATTATCTAAAACACAATGATTACAATAATAATAATAATAATAATAATAATAATAATAATAATTTTTTTGAAAAGCATGAATACTCCCTTCGTTCCAAATCATAAGGATTGTTAATTAATTTTTTTTAAAGTTAAATTGAGACATATTTAAACTTGAAATTGATATTATTTACTAAAAATTCTAAAAATTAAATCTTATTATTAATAATAATATTTTTTTAAATAATTTACAATATGAATCATTGTATAGATTAAAATTAAACTAATCTATATCAAATTTTAAATTTAAAAGTATATTAAATGTACTTTAAATCGTCAATAATAATATTATACTACATCTTAAAACAGAAAGAACAGTAAATAATATTCTAAGGTACAAATTACGGCAAACATAATAATCTTATAAAGCTATTAAAATTGATTATATTGATTTTGAATACATGAAATAATTATCAAATATGAATTTTAAGTATAAAATTTATTATCAAAAGCCTACACTGTAGCCTATATATAGGCTACAAAAAATATCAGGAAATGGAAGCACCATTAATCAAAATTACCTGCACCAAAAGAAAGAACATGCAAGTGAGGATATTATTCTAATAATTTACATCACTAAGGGGCTGTCCGCCAGGACTTATAAGTTGGGTAAATTAATTTATAAGTTATTTTTATTATTTTAGTATTTGGCAATGACTTAATTTTTAATTTATAAGTTATTTTTAATAAATAATAATTTTTTACTTCTCAAAAATTGATTTATAAGTCATTTTAAAATAAATAGATTTGATCAAATGTAAAAACTCTTTTGCCATTATTTTACTAATCTTTCTAACTTATTCTAACTTATAAGTCATTTTAACCAAATACCTTAAGAACTTATTGAACTTTATTTTTGACTTATAAGTAAAAGTGGTGCTAAACACTTTTATTTATAAGTCACAAGCTTAAATTGATTTATAAATTATTTTAAATTTTAACTTATAAGTCATTTCAAAACAGGAAACACTTTTTGCTTTCATTGTTGCCGTTTGATAATCGTTTGTTGCATTATATGTAATTGGCTGAATAAGAAATATAGCTATTAAGCGTCTAAAAAGTGTTATCAAACACCTCCCAAGTGTTAATTATACTACTGGCCTTTGCTAAATCCGCACAAAGTGAACTTATCGATAACCTTGAGATGTGCGTTTCTCAATAATAAAAGTTTGGAGCAAAATTAACTCAAATAACTTGTAGTGGTAGGCTAAAATTTAATATTAAAATTTGGAGTAAAACTAACTCAAATACATGGATTAGGATTTCTTCCATTATATTTTTCTCTTAATTTTCTCATTATACACATTTAGTGAGATAAAAATTACTTTTAACGACAATATTTGTGACACATTTATTTGTAACATATTCTATTACGTCGCTAAATATACAATAAAAAAAAATTGAGCGAGAAATATGAAGGGGATTCTAATTTGATGAAGGTATATTGAAGATGATCCTAATCCGATCGGGCAGCAATGACTACCAACTATTATATAAATAGGGATGTTAAATTATTTGAAAACTACCAACGAACTTGTGGGAGTAAACAATTGTTCTTAGTCTGTCAAGCATGACAAACCAGAACAAAAAAAATATGCCATTTGTTACCCTAAACATGCATCTGCTAAGATAAGCATAACAAACCCGAACAAAAAAATATGCCATTTGTAACCCCAAACATGCATCTGCTAAGATAAACAAAACAAATCAGAACAAAAAAAAATGCCATTTGTAACCCTAAACATACATCTGCTAAGATTGTTAAATTTAAAATCATGTCTCCATATCAATACAAGGAAATCTTTAAAACATTACTTATATATCTTCCCCCCCCCCCCCCCCCCCCCCCCCCCCCTCCCCCCCCCAACTATGCTTCTCATGCCTTTAACCATATTTAACCTATGCAGAATTTAGTTATACCTTGTGAATTGTTCTGTGTAGGCAGAGTGAAACATAACGTTGCCTTTCAGGAGAAAGGAGTGCATGGATATGTGGACTGGTCATACAAATAAGCTTATATGGGATAGGGATTGCCTATACAATTACATCTGCTACCAGCCTGAGGTATTTTATTCAATTTCACATACTCTTCTCATTTTTTTTAGCCGTTGATATTACTGTGCAAAAATGAGTCAGAGCCATGAGTGCCACTTAAAATTTTAAGTGTTGCTAAAACTTGCTAAAAGTGTACTTGCTGTGACAATATAGTTTTGGGATTAAGATCCCTTCCATTAAACTTATCTTTTAATTTCCCCTAGTACATATTTAACAACACAAATAGTGCTTTTATGTTTGATATTGGAAGTTGATGGTTTGATGGTTGTGAGGTTCGACAATAATAGAGGGTTCGGAGGTTGTGATTAAGGGTTCGACACAGTTGGGAGAAGAAGTTAGAGTTGGTATATGGGATTCGGTGATTTTAGGGTTTTGTTCGAGGAGAGGAGAAATAGAGGATATTGGTTGTGGTTTATAGATTATCACCGAAAAGGAAAAAAAGAGGGATAATAAGGAGAAAGTTGTATTAATGAACTCTAGAAAAGGTAAAGGAAAAAGTAAAAATACTTAAAGTCGTGGTTGAATAGCCAATTCTGCTCAAATACAAGATCCAGCGACCAAGGGGTTGTCGACGTCTTGGAGTAGAATTCTTCGAATTCCTTCTCCCAAAAAAGGGGGACTTCTTTTAGTCCGAGAGTTTCTTTGGAGGGTTCTCCCCAGGTTGGAAGAAGGTGGGTGTCGAGGCCTCGGATGAAGACACAGTATGGATGCCACCCTTTGTTGCTGGTGGGAGTGGTCATCTATACTTGATGACCTAGTTGCTTGTTGGAAGCTAGGTTCGTTAGAATGACTCATTTTGAATATAGAGAAGAAGAATTAAATGGAAGGATCAATTTTGCATTCATGACAGAAGGCGATGAAACAGATAAGATGGATGTAGGAATTAGGAACGAGTTGAGAAAACCCGATCCCAACAAAGGTTAAGAAGGAGAAAATGAAGTCGTGGTGGGGGAATCTAATGTCGTATTTAAGAGTATAAAGCGGGACGGCTATCCAGCCCCCATTTAGACGCTAATGCATCTTTTCATTAAGATCGGGGGCTTGGATTAGGTATTTAGCCTATATCTTGTATTGATGATGGATGTCTTCAATAAGGCTAGAGGAGACATTGGATTGGGTGTTGGCTACAGTGTAAGCCTTGTCAAATTCATAGATTTGCGGTTGTCCATCTCTTTTTGTTCAGTAGGTGTCAATGGAGGGTTGAAGGAGTTTGCAGAATGGGACGGAGATGGGTTTTTGTGACGCCCCCAAATTCGGGTTTCATAACCTCAGGTTTGGTGCTCATAAAACAACATCATCAAACACATTCTATAATCTAAAGCGGAATAAATAAACATACATTGTTCATTAAAAAGGTACTTCTAGTCCCAAGGTCTATTAACCTTTACATAATACCAACATACACATTAATTGTTCAAAATGGTTTACATAACAAAATTACAAAACACAAAGTAAATAGTATGCATAGCTACACTATTCTTGAACTTTATTCTTGCCCTTGTTCTTCTTCGCGCTTTCTGGCTTGACTGAAAAGTAATGTGATATAGCAACGGTGAGCAACTACTTTGCTCAGCAAGTTTAAATAAACAGAATCATATGAAAGGTATATCACGATTTTAAAGAGATAACTTTTAAGATTTCCGTCAAGATATAACACATGTGAAGGAAAGAGAATTAAGTTCCAATTTAAAAGGAATAACTGAATATTTACCGTTGAGGGGTCACTAAGGACCAAGAACTAGCGAAGACAAATCAGAATTTCATCTGAGCCTCTTAGTATTTTGGTATCCGAGGGGATTAACCTCTTCAACCCATATGTATATGCATAACACTTAGACATCTTGCATGTGTTCGATTTCCCGATATTAATCTCCTGATAGGGTTGTTCTTTCTCAGCCTTACTATAAGAGTCCGCACCAACTATTGGTTTGGATAAACTTTAACAATATTCAATTTATTAAATTTAATCATGCAATGTCTAGCTGAAACAATTAGCATAAACTACTTCTTAAACTGTTCATGAATAACAGAATTATAGTGTTTCACAGATAAATAATGAAACAATTCTTTAAGTGCACCCAAGTGCAAATAGTAATATTGATGTGGATTAATTTTCAATAATTAACCCACACAGTAGGGGTGCACACAAAATCGACCAAAATCGAAAAACCGACCGGACCGAACCAAACCGTTACTATTTCAAATCGAAAAACATAAAACTGAAAAAATCGAACACTATAAAACTAAAAAACCGAGACTAGTTAGGCCGGTTTGGTTTGGCTTCTCAAAAAACCGAAACCGATCGAATAATTTAAAATTATAATATAATTTATATACTTTTATAATAAATATTTATTTTATATAATTATATATTTATTATATGTCTTTATTGTGACGAATTTATAAAACATCTATCCTAGTAAGTGAGTTAGGTGATTTTTGTTTTTCGGATTTAGAGAACTTCTATTATAATTAATAGTTATTGAGTTAGTGATTTATTAATTATTATGAAAAATTGGCAATATAATAAATATAAAATTATCAATTACGGAACCGAATAACCGAATAAACCAACCGATTTAACCGAAATCGAATAAATCGATAACCGATTACGAAGTAAAAATTTAAGCGATTTTCGTTTTTAATTTTTTATAACCGATTTAAATGGTTTGATTATTTTTTTTCCCCAAAAAATCGATCAAACCGACCGTGTGCACCCCTACCACACAGCATGCTTGTAAAATAAATACAATACTGGGTGAAAAAAATTTGCCTCGTCCGCGAATTACTGCTTATAGTAAACTTATCTACTTCTTTTGGAAAAACCTAACATTGATAAGGTTGACCTCTCAATTAGTAACTAACATTGACATATCCTTAAATCGTCTTAAGTACTAACATTTAATCACATAAGCCTAACATGGAATACTTAGAAATATTATCATCCTTTGATAATATTTTAATCACTTAATAAGGATATTAACCATTTAATATTCTTTATCACTTGTCTAATATTATTAATCATTTAATAATATTTTGCTGAGTTACTAATATTATTAATCATTTACTAATATTTTAATTAAGTTTCTAATATTATTATTCATTTAATAATATTTTATTCATTTTCTAATATTATTAATCATTTAATAATATTTTATTAAGTTTCTAATATTATTAATCATTTAATAATATTTTATTTAAATTTCTAATATTATTAATCATTTAATAATATTTTATTAATTTTTTAATATTATTAATCATTTAATAATATTTTATTTAAATTTCTAATATTATTAATTATTTGATAATATTTTATTTATTTTATAATATTTAATAATATTTAACTCTTCACCAAAAGATTAAATCATTTTAACATTACTCATAATGATTAAGTGATATATTACTTAATCTTCAAGATTTTAAATCAATTTATTATTATATCAATAAATAATCACTTTTATTCAAATAATAGCCAAACATTATTTAAACAATTTAATTTAATTGTTTAATTCTTATAATTCAAATAATTTAATAACCAATTCATGCCATTGATATAACAAATGACTAAATTACCATTTATTAGCATTATTAACTTATTTTAACAAATAATAGTTCATAAAATTATATTTCATAATTTTATGACTTAATTTATAATAATTTCTTCAATCCTTCTTAACTCAATTGTATTTATTAAAAATATCAAACTGCCTTATTATTTTTTTATATCTTCTGGATATCTTTAGTATAATATATATCACTCACAAAATAAATTTCCTATAATTTTCCAAGTCCATTTCCTATTTGTAAATAGGCCATTTCTGTCCAAAATAGTAACATTAATCAAAAATTAACCGTACATCAGAATGTAACAAAATTTGTGTAGTAGCTACATATGACCACATACTGACTCCACAAAAAATTTCATTATAAAACTCAAGTTATAACCATTTCTTTTTAAAATTGCAAAATGTTTACCGGGCCATAACTCACTCATCCGAAGTTGTAATAAGCTCATTTTTGGTCAGTATCTTCCTTATAACATATATTACCAGTAATAAAAATTTCAGAATTTTTGAAACAAGATAAGTGGTCAAAATAGTCTCGACAAAAATCTGGATAGTAGGATTTTGACGAAATTATCGACATGAACTGTTTTACGAGAAAAATCACCACAGACAACTCGTTTAATATTTTTCAGTCGTTCTACTTGGAAAAGTTTTGTATCTCATAGATCTACCATACAAAATTTATGGATCTTGATTACGAGTTACGGAACGTAAACAGTAACTCCGGAAAACGGACTGTTCCGTTTAAGCTTTTCCGACAAGGTTGATTTCATGCATTTGTTCAACTTTTCCGACACTAATGCATACAAACACTCATTTTACACCCATGCAACCATAGATCTACCACTCTAGCATGTATTTAATGTTAGAGAGTTTTGAAAATAGGTTGTTGACGCCTGATTCTGTCGGGCAGTCCTGCTAGCCGTCCGGTGAGAATACCTGCACAAAAGTCCGAACGGCTTGAGCCGTTGGTGGACTCCTCCGGTGTGAGTGTTAGTGAAGATATCGGAATAGTCAACAATGGAGGTCTGAGTATCTAGTATTGCAAAATAATGCGTTACCCTTCTCTCCATTATCAACTGGGTATTTATACTATATACCTGAATAACGGTCACCTGATGTAACGGTTCTGTCCATTATGCTAGGTAGTTATGATGTATGTCCATTTCATCCTTCACCCACGTGCTGTAAGCCCACTAGGAAGGTTACCAGGCTGACGGTATATTGGGCCTAGTCCAATGTGAGTTCCTGGATAGGGCCTGGTTAAATATTCATCCTAACATTGCCCCCCACTCCTCCAGTATATGAATGTGCTGGAGGAGTAGAACGAAACCTTCCAAAGAGAAAAATCCCATCGGGAGACCGAAGGCATCAGACCAATGGGAAATGTCATTTGGGAACCAGGAGGTATCAGACTGAAGAGAAAAGCTCCATCGGGAAACCGGAGGCATCAGACCGATGGGAAATGTCATTCGGGAACCCGAAGGTATCAAACCGAAGAGAAACTCCATCGGGAGCCCGGAGGCATCATACCGATGGGAAAAGCTCCATCGGGAGCCCGGAGGTATCAGACCGATGGGAAATGTCATTCGGGAACCCGGAGGTATCAAACCGAAGAGAAACTCCATCGGGAGCCCGGAGGCATCAGACCGATGGGAAACCTTTTTTGGACAAAACCTTGGGCCTTTATAATCTGGGCTGCAAGTTTTGGATAAGGCCTTGGGCCTTTATAATCTGGGCTTCAAGTTTTAGAACCTATGCGCCAATCAAGCCCAAGGTTTTACTTTTTCAACCCAACAAATCCGGCCCAATAGCTTGCACGGCCGTTTCGTATAACAATTTATTTTTGAATTTCGAAATCTGCGTCCAATTAGCTAGCGAAGCGTGCGCGGGAAGGAGCATTTATTACGCTGCAGTAAATACTGCGCGTGCGCCCCATCCGTCAGATCGTTTCCATCTGAACCGTTGCCACGCTTGAATCAAGATAAAAGGGGTCACTTCCAATCAAATCGTCTTTTTATCAGAAGCAACTTATCACGAGAGAAAGGACGTTTAAGAGAGAATAATTTCATTCCCAGATCAGATTTCATCGTTCCTGCTTCGTTGTTTTTCAATCGATCTCCTTTCTGAAATCAAGTAAGTTCTTTACCCTTTTTTCCTCAATATCTCATAATGGCTAAGAGCACTCAAGATACAAGGGCACAAGCTTCGTCTTCCCGGGTTGAAGACGAAGTTACTGTCGCCGAATCGGGAATCCCAGAGGGTCAACCTTGGAAACCTGTAGTCGTTGCCCGCATGAGGGATGTAGAGGAGTATAATATGAATAAATACTTTAACATCAAGTATAGAGTAGCCAACATCCCTTCTTCTATCCGGAACCAATTTTTTGATTTAGCCCAAACAGAATTCTAAATCCCCAATACATATGAAATCAAGAGACACGGGGTTGGGGAGAGGATGTACTACCAGCTCGAGGGGGGATGGATTCCAATCCATAGGCAGTCACTGATCTATGGGGTTCGATTCCCTCTTCGCCCCTTCGTATTGGAGTTACTTCATACGACGGGGCTCAGTTTGAACCAACTATCTCCCAATTCCTTCATTCATATAAATAGTTTCATTGCCTTCTGTTTCTCCGAGTCGGTCCTCCTAGCCATAGATTTCTTTTTTCAATTCTTTTCCATTACCAATAATAAAGAAAAAGAGTTTTTCACGGTGATGAAGAACCATGGAAGGGATATCCTGATGGAGACCCCCTCGAGTAATTAAGGGTGGCACGTGGATTGGTTTTTCATTAAGGGACCGGACACTAAGATGGTAGGACCTTGGTCAGACCCGAACAAAGACCAGCTAAATTCGAAGAGAATCTCTCGGGCAAGGTTAGAAGAGTTCGAGGTCTTATATTCCAAGAGACCATCCGTGAAGTGGGACCGAGGTCTCCTTAATGACCAAGACTGGTTATATTCCTTCGGTTGTAAGTTCTCTGCCACGTTTGCTCCTTTATTCTGAACATTTTTTGATATACTCATTCTTTTCTTCTGATTGCATTACAGTGGCTGACCAAGGAAAGCATCCCGATAATGAAGCCATAATGGAGGCAGCTGGAGCCCCGAGGGTCAAGATGAGTGCCGCCGATAAGCTGAAGGTGAGCCGAAGCTTGAGGGCTGCAAAGCCCAAAGACTCTAACCAGGCTGCTGCCAATCCCGAGATGGGCACGGGATCTCCTCAGGTGGATGATACTATCAAGCCCACCGAAGGAGAGAAGTCTGTTGCCGAAGACTCGGGGGCTAGCAGACCAAGAGTGAAGAGGAGGAGACTGGTCCTGAAATCCGTGCTGGAGGCACGAGCCAAACAGGTTCCGACCCCCCGAGGGGGCCCGAGCAATCCTCCCACTGAGCAGATTGTCATTAGACAGCCGGAGGAACCCATCGCCCCCCCTCCTCAAGACAAAGGAAAGAGACCCGCTGAAGGTCAAGAGCCCTTAAATACGCAAAGTGGTCCGATGGATCCCCCAATGCCGACCGGGGGTTCTAGACCCGAGGAGGGGGTCAACATGTCTGCCTTGGGTACCTCAATGATCCCATTTGCTGAAACTGGTACCGAGGGGGCTGATCTGAAGACGCTGATGGAGATGTTGTTCTTCTTCCATGCAAAGGTAAGGATCTTCTTGTAAATTTCTCTTATTTGAATTTCTTATCATGCTAACTTGTTCACTAATTGACCATCTCTTTATAGGGAAATGCCCTTCTCCTGAAGGTGTCTGATGAGCAAAAGGTTCTGGAGAAGAGAGCCGAGGAGAGCAATAAAAAATATGCCGAGGCTCTGACGAACCACCAAAAGACCAAGGACCAGCTGAAAACTCTTCATGACTCCTTCCACATCATGAAGAAGGATTATGAATCGGCTCGGGAGGTTCGGTTGGAAAAGGACAAGCAGATCGACTTCCTGAAGGCCCAGGTGATCGGTCTGGAAAAGGCCAATGGCCATGCCATGGATTTGGTGCAGTCCAAAGAGCTCAAGAAAATCGAACTTGAGAAAGATAAGAATGAGCTCGAAGCCCAAGTTCAGAGTCAGAAGATTCTCCTGGTCCAATCGAAAAACATCATCCAACTTCAGACTGATCAGATGAAGAATCTCAAGGATAATGTTGAACTGATCGTCGAAGGTTGGGCTGCTAAAGAAGCCGATTGGCTAAGAGGACCGATTGCCTCCGCCTCCCCGAGTGTCCTGATTCCTGAGCTCAAACAGAGGGTGATAGATGAATATAAGGCCTCGGATCAATTTCAGGTCGATATCTTCTCATCTGTTGTGAATGAATTCAGCGATGGATTCGAATATGCTCGGGAGCTTACCAAGGAGAAGGGACATAATCCCGACTAGCTGGGAATTGTATTTTCCGAGGACTGATTTGTAAAGACTTTGTTGTTTTTTTTTTGTTTTTTCTTTACATCTTGTAAACCTTTCAACATTTATGAATTGAATGATTATGACTTATCTTTTCTCATGAGTTTTATTCTATCATCTGTATGTACAACTGTTCACTTATACTGCTTCGCCCCCCACTAGCCTGATCGAATATAGATCCGATGAGGCTAGCAGAGTAATTTTAAAGTGTGTATCAAAACAGTAATACAAAGACCAGATGATAAAAAATATTCTCATTAATATCGAAAAGATAACATGTGATCGGCTAAAAAGATAGCCTCAAAATGTGACTATGTACAAAATTCTATCGACTTCAATGATAGCCTGAAAATTTGACTATGTACAAAATTTTATCGGCTTCAATGATAGCCTCAAAATTTGACTAAGTACAAATTGTGAATTATTGATAATACTTACGAAGCCGAACAACATGCCAAGTATTTGGAACATTTTTTCCATCCATGCCCTGAAGCTTGTAAGTTCCAGCCTTCAACACTTCGATCACTAAGTATGGTCCTTCCCATGTTGACATCAGTTTGCCAGTTTCCCGAGGAGTGGATGCCTCGGCTTGCCGAAGAACTAGATCGCCCACATTGAATGACCTACTTTTAACATTCTTGTTATAGTGCCGAGCAGTTCGTTGTTGATAAGTAGCCAATCTGAGGACTACTGAATCACGTTCCTCTTCCAATAAGTCGAGGTTTAACCGAAGACCTTCGCTATTGAGGATTTCATCAAAGTTTAAGACTCTCGGAGAAGGTACTCCGATCTCAATAGGTATCAGGGCTTCGGAACCATAGGCTATCTTAAAAGGCGTCTCCCCAGTAGTAGTCCGAGGAGTTGTTTGGTAGGCCCAAAGAACATGCAAAAGCTCCTCGGGCCAGGCACCCTTCGCCTCTTCCAATCTTCTTTTAATGCCATGAAGAAGTGTCTTGTTTGTAACTTCTACTTGACCATTTGCTTGTGGATGGGCTACTGAAGTCCGACGATGCTGAATATTAAGTTCTGATAAGAACCCTTCGAAAGTTTTACCAACAAACTGAAGCTCGTTATCAGAAACTAAGATCATCGGGATGGCGAACCGGTAGACTACTTGTTCTTTGAAGAATTGGAGACATGTATGCTCGGTGATTTTGGCAGGTGGTTTGGCTTCTACCCACTTGGTGAAATAATCAATGGCGACGATCACAAATTTCACTTGTCCCTTACCCTGTGGAAGAGGGCCCAATATGTCTATTCCCCATATAGAAAAAGGGATCGGAGAGAGTATCGGAGATAACTCTTCGGGAGGTTGGTGTGGTACGGATGCAAATATCTGACACTTATGACATTTTTTGACGAAGTCTTTGGCATCTTCAAGCATTGTCGACCAAAAATATCCTTGTCGCAAAATTTTATGGGCCAGTGCCTTTGCTCCCACATGGTCACCGCAGATACCTTCATGAACTTCCCGAAGAGCATAATCAGATTCCCTAGGGTCGAGACATCGGAGCAGTGGGGAAGAATAAGATCTTCGTATAGGTGGTCATTATGGATACAGTACTTGGTGGATTTGTACTTTATTCTTCGGGCCTGAGACTTATCTTCGGGCAATTCACCAGTCAAAAGAAATTTGAAGATGGGGGTCATCCACGAATCCCCCTGTTCAATATCCATTACTGTCTGAACGAGGGTGCTCGGATGTTGAAGATGTTCTAAGTATACTGCTTGGGAAGCTGTCCCAAGCAACCAAAAATAAAATCTTACTTTGAAAAATATTAATGTAGTAGTGAAAGTAAGAGTCGAACCCACAGATAGTGAATTGTTTTAATAAATCTGATGTTTTCAAAAATATCTAATTAAATGGGGGATTTGGAATTAATTATTAACTAATTAAAATTCAAATAAACAAATAAAACTGAATAATAAATAAATATGAGAAAAATCAATTAAAATAAACTTCAGTTCCTTAGTTCAGTATCCCCTTCTTTTAATTAACAAATTAATCAAGTTATTATTATCTTTTCCTTCAATTGAAATTAATAATCCTAGATAACCGACAATCGCCAAGCTACCCGGAATCCTCCTTAAATTATAAATCTAATGCAGCAATCGCTCACAAAAGACCCTAACTATCATACAACCTAGAACTATCAGTCTAGATTTAATATAACAGTTGCATTAAAAATTAGAGAATTAGATTATTCCAAGCAACAATCTCAACATCGCGGACCATTTAACTTGCCATCTTGATAATCATAATAATATTCAAAAGTTTGACCACAATTAAATATTATTAATTGCTACTTATGATCAGATAAAATATCGTTTGCTTAATATTAAATCTTAATCTAGCATATGATAAATTATTGATTAATCTAACATGCCATTATCAAATTAATCAAGCAAATATCATAGAACAATTAAAACAGATTATCAAGAATAAATCTCATGCATGAAGGAATAAATAATAAAACTCAATTAAAACATTAATTAAAAATAAGGTTCAACATCCCTTTAGAACTGAAAATAAAAACTTAGCCTGACATTCTTTAAAATAATCTCCAATAGTTGAAAAGCTCTTTCCAAGAAAGTAGAAGAAAAACTCCCAAAAGCTTACAATGAATAATGAGAGAGCTTGACCCTCTATTTATAGGCCTCTAACTTGTCCAAAACCTAATAGGATTTACAATTAAAAATAAAAGAAAAAGAAAAATAATTATTATCCTAACCCTAGTTGGAATTAAAATCCAATTTTGAATCAAAAAATAGCAAAAATCCGAAATAATTCGGTTTTCCAGCATTTATGTGCAAGACAAACGCGCCCTTAATCGCCACAGTTGACCGGTCAACGCAATTTCCGCGTCCGCTGACGTCACCGACACGCCCGCGCATTGCGCGGTCTCCTGTATAATACGACGTCGTTTCTGTCTTCCTACATCCGCGCATTGCGCGACCACTGCTCACCGCCTCTACGCACCACAAAACGGCGTCGTTTAAGCTCCGGTCTTCTAAATTCTTCCGCGCATTGCGCGGACGTCTGAGTTTCGGCTAATTACCATTATGCCCCTCTGCGTCTTTTCTTCTTATTTACATTTTTGCCATCCGTGTTGGTTAATTATAGTTTTTCCATCAGACTTTTGCCAAATTTACAGATTTGCCCCCAAGCTTTATTTTTCCTACAAAATAAAATATAAAAATAAATAAAAATAATATAAAAATACTAAAAATCCTAAAAACACATAATAATAAATAAAACACCTAAAATAAATAAAATCACATAAATAAAAAGAAATATAAAAACACTATAAAATTACCTAAATTAACATAAATTAACTAAAATCCTATAAAACCTATTAAAACCAAAATAAGCTAAGTAATTAAACATTTAAGCACACAATAAATATAAAAACTAAGTATTAGGGAATAAAAATATCGTATAATTTAACTCTATCAAATACCCCCACACTTAGCTTTTGCTCGTCCTCGGGCAAAACAAAAATAAAAACTATAAAATTAAAACTAATAACCAAACAACTTACTTGAGCAACAGATCAAAATAAATTTCAATATCAGCCTCAAAGATTTTTTAAATGATAACTCAAAGAAAATTTCAAAATATGCAAAATCTAGAACTTCAACATATTTACCAATTCTACTTTACTCAAGATCTTTT
This sequence comes from Hedera helix, assembly GCA_947179155.2. Lineage (NCBI taxonomy): Eukaryota > Viridiplantae > Streptophyta > Magnoliopsida > Apiales > Araliaceae > Hedera > Hedera helix. The sequence continues at coordinate 9,374,147 of OX359265.1, read as the reverse complement.
GTGTGTGTGTGTATCCAAATGTATCAAACTAATTAAAACTCAGATAAGTCTAGGTTATTAATTACCTTATAAAAGACATACAACAAAACTCAAAATACTTATTTTTCTCATCACTTTCAACTAATACAGACAAATATAAATCAGAAGATCAAAATGTTTTTAATCAATGAAACATACTAGGATTATCAATTTTTTTCTTTCAAATATTTTTTCAATTTTTTCCCTTTTAATGGGTGCATTTTATGCTCCATCCCATTTTTTTTCTTCATCATTCATTTTTTTTCACGGTGAGTGCATTTTATACTCCATCTCACCAGCAAGTGCGTTTTACGCTCCATCTCGCTTTTTCATGTGTTTATGAGTGAGTGCGTTTTACGCTCCATTTCAACCCACCACAAGATTTTTTCCAATAACAACCCTAGAAAAATTACCTAAATCATCTCCTCCAAATTATATTTTGTCTTATATTTCACTTCAAATAATGATCAAATAAGATATAGAGCTCAAAAATATCTTTCATAAGCATTTAACCATTTAAACTTTCTCTAAATTAAAACTAGATCAAACAAATGGATATAAGTGCATAAAAATTTTAAAGATCTCAAACAAAGTAATAATCAATAAAAAGTCAAAAATTCAAACTAAGCAAAAATTTATCATTTTTCCAAGAGTTATTAAAATAAAAATCTACATTTTTTATCATTGACTAAAAATTTAAAATTTAATTAATTTATTGCTCAAGTGACACATCCTAAAAATAAAATAAAATAAACTATCTCATTTTCGTAGGAAACACGGTTACACTTAGCATGTGCAATAAGCCTTTAAACCCCAAGGTTACCCCAAGTGGACGAGTTTTGTCTCGTGAGGGTTTGCAGTGAATTTACCCACAAAATTCCAAAAATTTAAAATTTTTAAAATTCCCTAAGAATAAAACAAATTTTTTTTAATAAATAAATAAATAAAATAAAACAAAAATTTTCTAAAAATAAAACAAATATCCTAAATCCCTTCCCCCACACTTAAAATTTACATTGTCCCCAATGTAAACTATAATGCAAAGAAATAGGCACAAATAACTATTAAAAGAAAAAGGGAAAGAAATGCAAATCTGATTTCTTGGGTTGCCTCCCAAGCAACGCCTTTGTTTATTGTCATTGGCTCGACCACGTCTTACTCTTAATCTTGGTAAACTGGATCTGTCAACGTCAGGATCTCCACGTTTTCCACTTGATGATCGTCATAGAATGGTTTGAGTCGATGACCGTTCACTTTGAATATTTTTCCAGTACTCGGATTATGGATTTCTACTGCACCATGAGGAAAAATATTAACAACAATAAATGGACCTTCCCATCGAGAACGAAGTTTACCTGAAAATAATTTCAATCGGGAATTGTATAAGAGGACTTGTTGACCCACTATAAAGGTTTTCCTTAAAATTTTCTTATCGTGGAACGCCTTTGTTTTTTCTTTATACAATTTTGAGCTTTCATATGCTTCATTTCGGAGTTCTTCAAGCTCTTGTTACTGCAATTTCCTGTGCTCTCCTGCTTGATCTAGGTTCATATTGCACTGCTTGATCGCCCAAAAAGCTTTGTGTTCTAGTTCCACTGGCAGATGACATGGCTTGCCGAACACAATCCTATAAGGTGACATCCCTATAGGAGTTTTAAATGCTGTCCTATACGCCCATAGTGCATCTTCTAGTTTCAGACTCCAATCCTTTCTATTTGGCTTGACAACCTTTTCTAAAATGGACTTGACTTCACGGTTGGACACTTCAGCTTGGTCATTGCTTTGTGGGTGATAGGCGGTAGAGACTCTATGTATAACATTGTACTTCTTAAACAGAGCCGCTAGCATCCTATTGCAGAAATGAGTTCATTTGTCGCTGATAATAGCCCTTGGAGTTCCAAACCTGACAAAGATGTTAGACTTGATAAAATCTGCAACAACTTTAGAATCGTCAGTCCTAGTGGCTTTAGCTTCCACCCATTTTGAAACATAGTCAACAGCCAAAAGAATGTAAACATTACCATAAGAAGCAGGAAATGGTCCCATAAAATCAATACCCCAAACATAAAAAATTTCAACAATTAAGATAGGGTTTTGTGGCATTTGATTTCTATTTGATATATTTCCTGTCCTTTGACAATTTGCACATGATTTACAAAACAGATAAGAATCTTTAAAAATAGTTGGCCAAAAGAAACCAGATTCTAAAACTTTATGGGCTGTTCGTTTAGGTCCAAAATGTCCTCCACAAGCATAAGAGTGACATAAAGTAAGAATAGACAAAAACTCACTATCAGGCACACACCTTCTAATTACCTGATCAGAACAAAATTTTCACAAGTACGGATCATCCCACACATAATATTTCGCATCTCGTTTTACCTTTTCTTTTTGGAGTTTAGAAAACTCACTAGGCATGTAAGCACTAACCAAATAGTTAACAAGATTTGCATACCAGGGTACTGAATTTTCAATGGAAAGGAGATGTTCGTCTGGAAAAGAATCTTGTAATGGTAGAGAGTCTTCCTCCTTAATCAGCCTGCTCAAATGGTCTGCCACCAAGTTTTCTGCTCCTTTCTTATCTTTGATTTCCAAGTCGAATTCTTGGAGCAGTAGGATCCATCTAATAATCCTCGGTTTTGAATCCTTCTTGGTTAACAGGTACCTGAGAGCTGCATGGTCAGAATAAACTACAACTTTAGTGCCAAGAAGATAAGATCTGAATTTTTCTAAAGCAAAAATAACGGAGAGTAATTCTTTTTCCGTTGTTGAGTAGTTAATCTGAGCAGCGTTCAAAGTTCGGGAAGCATAGTAGATGGCATGCACAGCTTTGTTCACTCGTTGGCCCAAGACAGCTCCTACGACATAGTTGCTAGCATCACACATGATCTCAAATGGCAAACTCCAATCTGGTGGTTGTATGACTGGTGCGGAGGTTAATAATTTCTTCAACTTGTTAAACGCCTCCTTGCAATCGTCATTGAATTGGAATTGCACATCTTTTTTCAGTAATTCGCACAGCGGTAGGGCTATCTTTGAGAAGTCCTTGATAAATCTACGATAGATTCCTGTATGACCAAGAAAAGAACGGGTCGCCTACACACTGGCAGGATAAGGCAAAGCAGAAATAATGTCCATCTTAGCTCTATCGACTTCTAATCCTCTAGCTGAGACTACATGACCAGGTACTATACCTTGTTCTACCATAAAGTGACATTTTTCCGAATTAAGAACAAGATTAGTTTCTAAACATCTGTCGAGTACACGAGTTAAATTGTCTAAGCATGCATCCAAGGAATCACCATGAATTGTGAAATCATCCATAAAAACTTCAATACATTTCTCAAGAAGATCAGAAAATAGACTCACCATACATCTTTGGAAAGTACCTGGTGCATTGCACAATCCAAAAGACATCCTTCGATAGACAAATGTACCGAATGGACATGTGAAAGTGGTCTTTTCTTGGTCTTCTGGTGCTATCACAATTTGGTTATAACCTGAAAAACCATCTAAAAAGCAATAATAAGTGTGGTCAGCTAATCTTTCCAACATTTGATCAATAAAGGGGAGAGGGAAGTGGTCCTTTCTAGTTACAACATTTAATTTCCTATAATCGATACACACTCTCCACCCTGTTTGCATCCGTGTGGGCACTAACTCATTATTATCATTCTTAACAACAGTTATACCAGATTTCTTTGGAACTACCTGTACTGGACTTACCATTGACTATCAGAGATAGGATAGATAATACCTGGATCGAGCAATTTGATCACCTCTTTTTTCACTACCTCCATCATGGGTGGATTCAATCTCCTTTGAGCCTCTCTTTTTGGTTTAGCTCCTTCCTCCAAAAGTATCTGATGCATACACACAGCCGGACTTATGCCTTTGATGTCTGCGATAGTCCAACCAAAGACTGTGATGTGGTCCCTCAAGATGCGAAGCAGTTTATCTTCTTGAACTTTGGTTAGATTGTTGGCAATGATCACTGGCAGGGTGTCCTCCTTCCCTAGGTATGCATACTTCAAATGTGTCGGCAACGGCTTCAATTCCAATGTGGGTGCCTGCACAACAGAAGGTAACAGTTTTTGATGAGTTACAGGTAATTGAATAGATGAAACTGCATACTTAGCTGAAATTTTAGGCAATGAATGCAAAGCAGCTATTGTCTCTTTCAATTCTTGTGTTCGCTCAATCTCCTCCTCTTGGTTCACCTCCAAACTCTTTGCGATGGCAACGTCCAAGCTATCCTTATGCATTTGATCGAATGAATCCTGCACTAATGAATCAATGACGTTAATAGCAAAAACAGAATTGACATCGCTAGGATACCTCATGGCCTCATAGATATTGAACTGAATTTTCTTGCCATCGAACTCCATGGTCACGGTTCCATTGTGCACATCAATCATGGTTCTTGCTGTCTTCAAAAATGGCCTCCCTAACAGTATATGGGTGGGATTTGGAGATGTATCATCTTCCATATCCACGATGTAAAAATCTGCAGGAAATATAAGCTCATTGACCTGCACCAACACATCCTCAATTACCCCTTCGGGATAAGTGTTAGTACGGTCAGCCAATTGAATAATAACACCAGTATTTTTCAAAGGTCCTAGATTTAAAAAAGCATAAATAGATAATGACATGACATTGATTGAAGCTCCTAAATCTAGCATGGCTTTCTCAAATCTGGAATTACCTATTTTGCATGGAATTGTGAACATACCTGGATCCTTACATTTAGGGGGCATCTTTCTTTGGAGGACCGCTGACACATTTTCTCCTACCGTCACTTTTTCATCGTCTTTTAATTTTCTCTTATTAGTGCATAATTCTTTCAAGAATTTGGCATACCTTGGAACTTGCTTGATTGCGTCTAATAGAGGAATGTTCACTTCTACCTTCCTGAAGGTCTCTAGAATCTCCTTATTGTGCTCATCCTTCTTTGAAGTTCTAAGATTCCTGGGAGGAAAAGGTAAAGGATTAGACTTAAGTTGAATAGGAGGGTTAGAGATTACCTTTGAAATTTCTGCTTCTTCCTTAGCCTTATCCTCATCAAATTCAACAGTAGCCCTTGGTGTGTCCAACTGCGTTCCACTCCTTAACGTAATAGCACTTGCATTTTCTCTAGGATTTATAATGGTTTGTGAAGGTAACTTTCCTGAGCCTTGAGAATCCAATTGACCAACGGTTGTAGCCAACTGACTTATCTGACTCTCTAAATTGTGAATGGAAGCCCTTTTATCTTGTTGAAACTGTTGGGTGTGGTTCATAAAGGCTTTAAACATATCCTCCAAAATGTCCCAGAATTTGCAGGTGTTACTTGTCGAGGTGGGTACTGTTGTTGAGCTGGTTGGAAACCTTGCTGCCTATTCGGAAAGGCATTTTGTTGCGGTGGTGGTGGTCTATTTCCTCCGTAGCTCAGATTGGGATGATCCCTCCATCCTGGATTGTATGTGTTAGAATAGGGATCATATCGACGTTGAGGTTGTCCTTGGAAGTTCCCTACTGCGTTGGCTTGTTGTGTGGTGTCATCCTCTTGTAAAGTAGGGCAAGCATCTGTAACATGATCCGATGACAAACAAATCCCACAAGTCTTTGCAACAGGTGTATTTTCCGTGGACATCTTTAAAACTAAAGCAGTTAAATCTGACAATTTTTGCTCAATATTGCCTGTGTTCACCTCATTGACCCTCTTCGGTGAGTGATCCACCCTAGTTCCATACTGCTGTGAGTTAGCTGCCATATTTGCAATTAAGTTCTTTGCAGCGTCGGGAGTCTTGTCAACTAGTGCTCCACCACTTGCAGCATCGATCATACATCTATCCATTGACAATAATCCCTTATAAAAATATTAGATAAGATGTTGTTCATCGATTTGGTGTAGTGGACAACTTGAGCACAGCTTCTTGAACATTTCCCAATACTCGTATAGAGTCTCTCCATTGTACTGTCGGATGGCGCATATCTCCTTCCTTATGTTGGCAACTCTTGAAGCAGGAAAGTATTTCTCCAAGAATAGCCTTTGCATGTCACTCCATGATTGTATTGAACCTGAAGGGAGAAAGTACAGCCAATCCTTTGCTAGGTCTGCTAAGGAGAAAGGGAATGCTCTCAGCTTGATGTGCTCCTCATTGACTCCTTGTGGTTTCATGGTTGAACATACCACATGGAACTCCTTTAGATGCTTGTATGGATCTTCACCTGTAAGACCACGAAAAGTAGGCAAAAGATGAATTAGTCCGGATTTAAGTTCAAAAGGAGCATCTAAAGTAGGATACTCAATACACAATGGCTGTTGATTTAAATTAGGAGTAGCTGACTCCTTTAAAGTCCTGTTGTTGTTATTATTGACAGCCATCCTTCTCCTCTTCGGAATCGCTAGGTGAACTATTAGAGTAGAGTTCAAGTGCAACGTTGAGGCCTGGTGAGGATATGAAAGCTTGGTCCTCAACTGTTCTCTTAGCTTGACGAGTCTCTTTTCTTAACCTTCTTGCAGTTCTCTCGATCTCTGGATCAAAATTCAATTCACCAAATTGAGAGGATCGGGTCATACACTACAAAATAAAGAAAAATAAATAAATAAATAAATTAAATTGTTAATTAAAGAAAACAAAGAAAAATAAAACAAATAACACTCCCCGGCAACGGCGCCAAAATTTGGGAAGCTGTCGCAAGCAACCAAAAATAAAATCTTACTTTGAAAAATATTAATGTAGTAGTGAAAGTAAGAGTCGAACCCACAGATAGTGAATTGTTTTAATAAATCTGATATTTTCAAAAATATCTAATTAAATGGGGGGTTTGGAATTAATTATTAACTAATTAAAATTCAAATAAACAAATAAAACTGAATAATAAATAAATAGGAGAAAAATCAATTAAAATAAACTTCAGTTCCTTAGTTCAGTATCCCCTTCTTTTAATTAACAAATTAATCAAGTTATTATTATCTTTTCCTTCAATTGAAATTAATAATCCTAGATAACCGACAATCGCCAAGCTACCCGGAATCCTCCTTAAATTATAAATCTAATGCAGCAATCGCTCACAAAAGACCCTAACTATCATATAACCTAGAACTATTAGTCTAGATTTAATATAACAGTTGCATTAAAAATTAGAGAATTAGATTATTCCAAGCAACAATCTCAACATCGCGGACCATTTAACTTGCCATCTTGATAATCATAATAATATTCAAAAGTTTGACCACAATTAAATATTATTAATTGCTACTTATGATCAGATAAAATCTCGTTTGCTTAATATTAAATCTTAATCTAGCATATGATAAATTATTGATTAATCTAACAGGCCATTATCAAATTAATCAAGCAAATATCATAGAACAATTAAAACAGATTATCAAGAATAAATCTCATGCATGAAGGAATAAATAATAAAACTCAATTAAAACATTAATTAAAAATAAGGTTCAACATCCCTTTAGAACTGAAAATAAAAATTTAGCCTGACATTCTTCAAAATAATCTCCAATAGTTGAAAAGCTCTCTCCAAGAAAGTAGAAGAAAAACTCCCAAAAGCTTACAATGAATAATGAGAGAGCTTGACCCTCTATTTATAGGCCTCTAACTTGTCCAAAACCTAATAGGATTTACAATTAAAAATAAAAGAAAAAGAAAAATAATTATTATCCTAACCCTAGTTGGAATTAAAATCCAATTTGGAATCAAAAAATAGTAAAAATCCGAAATAATTCGGTTTTCCAGCATTTATGTGCAAGACAAACCGCCACAGTTGACCGGTCAATGCAATTTTTCGCGTCCGCTGACGTCACCGACACGCCCGCGCATTGCGCGGTCTCCTGTATAATACGACGTTGTTTCTGTCTTCCTGCATCCGCGCATTGCGCGGCCACTGCTCACCGCCTCTACGCACCACAAAACGGCGTCGTTTCAACTCCGGTCTTCTAAATTCTTCCGCGCATTGCGTGGACTTCTGAGTTCTGGCTAATTACCATTATACCCCTCCGCGTCTTTTTTTCTTATTTACATTTTTGCCATCCGTGTTGGTTAATTACAGTTTTGCCATCAGACTTTTGCCAGATTTACAGAAGCTTTATTTTTCCTACAAAATAAAATATAAAAATAAATAAAAATAATATAAAAATACTAAAAATCCTAAAAATCCTAAAAACACATAATAATAAATAAAACACTTAAAATAAATAAAATCACATAAATAAAAAGAAATATAAAAACACTATAAAATTACCTAAATTAACATAAGTTAACTAAAATCCTATAAAACCTATTAAAACCAAAATAAGCTAAGTAATTAAACATTTAAGCACACAATAAATATAAAAACTAAGTATTAGGGAATAAAAATATCGTATAATTTAACTCTATCACTGCTCCATCTAACTCCCCTTGATCGGTGGTCGCTAACTTGGAAAGAGCATCGGCCATGGTGTTTTCCGATCTGACCACGCCTAATATCTGATATTTCGGAAAAAATGTCAACAATGACCGAACCAGATGGAGATAGGCTTGTAAATGAACTTCCCTTGCTTCATATTCTCCCAGCACTTGTTTCACAACCAGTTGGGAATCGCTGTAAATTGTTAAGCATTTTACTTCCAGACTTCGGGCCAATTTCAATCCTGCCACTAATGCTTCGTATTCGGCTATGTTGTTAGTGGTCATGAACCCAAACCGGATAGATTGCTGTACTTTGAAACCTTCTGGAGAAGTGAGAATTACCCCTGCACCGCTTCTTGTCCCGGTAGAGGATCCATCGACGTATAAAATCCATGCAGTCTCCTCGGGGGTTATTGTCACTTCCTCGGACTCAGATTCTTTATCTTTGGTATCCTCGGGGAATGAACATTCGATGATAAAATCGATGAGAGCCTGAGCTTTTATAGCCGTCCGAGGACATAACTCAATATTAAACTGACTTAGCTCGATGGCCCATGCTGCCAACCTTCCCGAGGACTCCGGTCTGTAAAGGACTTTCCGTAATGGCTGGTTAGTGAGGAAGATAATATTCCGCCCCTGGAAGTAATGCCTCAGTTTCCGATTGGAGATAACCAATGCGTAAGCCAACTTCTCTAAATTTGGGTATCTGGTTTCAGCATCCCGAAGAGCATGGCTTACGTAGTAGACTGGCTTTTGTCCTTGTGAATCTTCTCTGATCAAAACTGACCCGACTGCCAAGGATGTGGCAGATAAGTATATTTGTAGATCCTCCTCGGGCAGTGCTTTGCTCAAAATTGGAGGTGAAGAGATATATCTCTTAATTTGTTCAAAAGCCTCCTGGCAATCTTCGGTCCATTGAAAAGTTTTCTGATTCTGGGCTCCCTTCAAAGTCCCAAAGAATGGGAGACATTTCTCGGCTAGACGTGCCACAAACCGCCGAAGAGCTGTCAGCCTCCCAGTCAGCCGTTGAATTTCTTTGAAGTTCTTCGGCGGTTGCATTTCAAGGATAGCCGATATCTTTTTGGGATTTGCCTCAATCCCTCTTCGGCTAACCATATATCCCAAAAAATTGCTTGACCCCGAGGCCAAATGTGCATTTAGTTGGGTTAAGTCTCATGTTGTTCGTTCTGACATTCTCGAAGCATTCTTTTAGATCGGATAAGTGATTATCTTCCTTCATGCTTCGAACGATCATGTCATCAACATAAACTTCCATGTTTCTCCCGATCTGGCTACTGAACACCTTGTTCATCATCCTCTGATAAGTAGCCCCCGCATTAATTAACCTGAAGGGCATGACCTTGTAGGCATATATGGCTCGATGGGTGATGAAAGCCGTCTTCGGAATATCGCTTTCAAGCATGGCTATTTGATTATACCCCGAGAAAGCATCTAAGAAGCTCATTATGGTATGTCTCGAGGTCGAATCGATCAATTGGTCTATGCTCGGGAGAGGGTAGTAGTCTTTCGGACATGCTTTGTTGAGATCTATGTAATCCACGCACATCCTCCACTTCCCATTGTGTTTTTTGACCAACACCACATTGGCGAGCCATTCTGGGTAATTGATTTCATAGATGAAGTAAGCAGCCAAAAGTTTATCAATTTCATTATCAATTACCTGTTGCCTCTCGGGAGCTATGTTCCTCCGTTTTTGCTTTACTGGTTTGGAGTTCGGGTTAACGCTCAGCTGATGTACGGCCACAGTTTTGTCAATGCCCGTCACATCGGTTGGGACCCATGCAAAGATGTCAGCATATTCCCGAAGAAGGGTGACCAACCGAGTTTTGGTTTCATCTTGAAGGTTTGTGTCAATCTGTATAGTTTTCTGATTATCATTTTGAAACAGTGGCACCTCAACCGTATCTTCGACTGGTGTTGCTAATGGTTAAGTACATCCCTCAGTGAAAGGTTCAAGTTCGATCTTCATTGTAGCTTTCTGTTTGCTATCACTGGTAGAGGATGTCTGTATGGTCTGCAAATAACATCTTCGGGAAAGATCCTGATCTCCAACAGATTCCCCGATCCAATTTTTGGTTGGAAATTTCATTTTTAAATGTGGGATGGAGGTAATTGCTTTCAATGCCGATAGAGTTGTTCTTCCCAAGATGACATTGTAGTTGCTTTCTATTTGGACCACGTAGAAGCGGACCATGATCGAAGCTTGATTTGGGGTAGTCCCGAAGATCACAGGCAACTCGATCGTCCCCGCTATACGAACTGGGTTATTCCCGAACCCATATAAAGGGGACTCGTTGCAGATCTCTAGCTTTCTTCCCCCCAAGTCCAGCCGATTATATGCTTGGCTATAGAGTACGTCGACTGAACTCCCATTATCAACAAGCATCCTCTTCATATCCATAGTACCGACCTGAGCGGTTATGACCAGTGCATCCTGATGGGGAGTAACCATCCCTGATGGGTAATCATCATCGGAGAAAGTGATGGGGTCGATTTTGGTGCTCTGCGGTTTCCCAGACACTTGATGGACTTCTCTGCCGAAAGCTTTTCTCTTGCGGTTGGACAGAGCGGAGATTGATCCTCCGGAAATAACGTCAACCACACCTCTTGCTTCAGTAATGGGTGGAGGTGGCTCGAGGCTATCAAATGCCGATGTCGGTAGGAATCGGCGATATAACAGTCCAGGTTGCCACTCCGTACCTGTTTTTCGAGGAAGTCTTTGAGATGGTAGCACTCCTCAGTATCATGCCCTTTGGCTTCATGGTAAGTGCAGTACTGATCTCCTTCCTTTTGTCTTGCAAAAATCCGAATCTTCGGGGGCTTCTCATAGAAGGGTTTATTTTTTATCGCTTTCACGATATTGCTCTTGCTGGTGTTCAGGGGTGTATAATCCTTGTCGGCACCTCTTCGATCCCTCGGGGGATCGTTCTTTTGTTGCCGATCCTTGTTGGAATCTCTTCGTTCATTCCCCTTTTTTCCATTGTCGTTGGACTTCTTTTCGGCACTAACGTCTCCGGGGTCTCTCTGGTGAAAATCACCGGTGTTTTTCGAGGATCCCCGAAGATTGGCGAGAGCCTCTTCTAACTCTACGAACTTGTCCACCTTCTCGTAAGTCTCCGATAAAGTCTCGGGAGACTTCGAGATAAGCTCCTCAATTAACCTGATGGATTTATCAACATTTAAACCCATGGTTAAAAATTGGATTACCTGCTTCGGGTCAATCCCGTTGATTTCTGACACAGCCTCCCTGAATCTTTTAACATACTGCCGAAGAGTTTCATTCGGCCTCTGTTTTACTTGTAGGAGGGATGTCATCATTCGGGCTCGCCGCTTGTTGCTCCCGAAGCGGTTGTGGAATTGTTCTTGTAGCTCCTCCCATGATTTGATGGATCCGGATGGAAGGGAGATGACCCATTCTCTGACAGTTTTCTTTAGAGTGGATAAAAACAAGTGGCACATCGCCACTGCATCGTGACCATGAAAGTGCATGGCCTGCTCGAAGGAATAAGTGTGATCATGTGGATCTCCCGTCCTGTTGTACATCTCCAAAGTAGGGACTTTGCGGGATCGATCGATCTTGGCTTCTTCCAGATCCTTCGAGAATGGTGAGAATCAGGCCTTTTTAGACCCATAATATTTATCTGAAGCCTTGTTGGGGGAAGATTCGCCAGTGTGGCTCCTATGACTATGTCGGTCTTCCTGATCTTTCCTCGTCGGTGATCTGACTCGTTTTCTCAAATTTGCTGTCCAAATCGACTTGGAGCGAGCCGGTTCCTTCCCGCGGTTTCGGTTTCCTTCCCCTCGGAGTTCAGTGTGATTATCATCCCGTCTGGTATGGCGGGTTGAGCGGGAGGCCAAGCCTCTCTGGCTCAAAAGTTCATTACCCGCCTCGGTTAACTCCTCGTACTGTTTATCAAGCTCCTTCTGCTGGAGGTCCAGAGCCTTTTTCCTGTCGAGGATTATCTGGAGGCGGCGATCTTTATCCGCCGTCGTCTCCTGGTGAGACCGGGAGGGAGGTGGTCGCCGTGGATAACTATGCGACTGCGATGTTTCCATGTCAGTGACAGTTGATGGAAATTTTACTGCCCATCCTTTTAGCGCCAATGTTGACGCCTGATTCTGTCGAGCAGTCCTGCTGGCCGTCCGGTGAGAATACCTGCACAAAAGTCTGAACGGCTTGGGCCGTTGGTGGACTCCTCCGGTGTGAGTGTTAGTGAATATATCGGAATAGTCAACAATGGAGGTCTGAGTATCTAGTATTGCAAAATAATGCGTTACCCTTCTCTCCATTATCAACTGGGTATTTATACTATGTACCTGAATAACGGTCACCTGATGTAACGGTTCTGTCCATTATGCTAGGTAGTTATGATGTATGTCCGTTTCATCCTTCACCCATGTGCTGTAAGCCCACTAGGAAGGTTACCAGGCTGACGGTATATTGGGCCTAGCCCAATGTGAGTTCCTGGATCAGGCCTGGTTAAATATTCATCCTAACATAGGTTTTGACCATCAAAATACATTTTGACCATAAAAAAATACTTTTTATACACATGCATGAACATATACACATATATTTATCAAATTTCCTCCATCAAATCTTCCTCCCTTATATCTTCGAACCCTTCATGATTCCACATCACATAAACTCCCATAACCAACCATGACAAGTACTTTTAAAAGAACTTTTAACCATAGAAAAGTAAAAATACATAAGGATATAACACTTTTAAACCTTGATGATCTAGATGCTCTTCTTCTCTTCCTTCTAAAGTATGATATGAGACTAGATGACATGCACCTTTACTCTACTTGATCTATCCAAGATGCTATAACCAAGATTTTTAAGGGTTTATCTCAAAACTCTCAAGAACACAAGAATACTCTTGTTTTCTCTAGAGAACTCTCTCTTTTCTCTCTAGCTTTTTCTCTCTTTAAATGACTAACACTTGAACTAATGAAATGAATGAGGAGTGTAATACACAATTAACTAGTGAAAATGTATACTTACAATGTGTGTAAGTATGTACATTAAGTGCACCTCAAGTAGGCTTGCTAGCATGCAATGGGGAAAAGTGATGTAGGGTGGTGTTCTTAAGATAGCTTAGAGCAATGCATCCCAAGTGGGTCTCCCCTCACATGGTTGGCCACCTCTTTCTATTTTCTCCAATTTTTGATTTTTCTTTATGTCTTAATTGGTAATATATATACATATATATATATATATATATATATATATATATATATATATATATATATAATCGCCAACTTGTATAAACATTGACCATCCTTTTGACTTTATGTTGGGCTCTAAGTTGGACTCTTGAATTAATTTAATTGGACTCATCATATTAATTTAATTGTGCTCAATTAATTCATTCTATTAAACTAACACTAACTAACTCATGATACTTGAAATTAAATTAAGCATTGAGCTAGTTTAATTAAATCATGATCTCATTACTTGGACTAGTTATTTCAATAATTCCATGAACTTCTAAATTAATTATCTTGGGCTTTAATTAGTAAATCCATTAATTAAACTCATAATTCAATTACACTTACTTTATTAAAATTAATTAGGCTACTAGGTTAACTAGTTTATTTTAAATTACATTATTTAATATATTCTTTAATTAATTATTTTATTAATTCATTATCTTCTCTTTAATAATTAAATGAATATACAAATACATTAACATAATCATTCAATCACATAAATGCACAATTAATTAACACAAGAATTTAAATTCATTGTTAATTAGTACTTAATTCTAATTACAATGTGACATGAAATTTGTGGTCATTATAGTTTTAGGCCATTTTGACGGAAAGTAGAGAGATTTATTTTGGGGAAGATGATTGGAGGAAGAGGAAAAGGTGCCGGAAAGTTTTTTGGAAAAGGGAAAGAACGTTGGGAAGCCTTTTGCAATGAGAGAGAAATGGGAGAGCCGAGAGATTTTTTGACATAAGTGATTTGAAAGTGAAGGGTTGAGTTTGGTTTTGGGGGGTGGAACCTAATGATGAGTGCGATTACCGAGGGTGGAAAATTTGAAAAGACAAGGTTAGGAATTTATGGAGACACATGCGTTATAGCAGTTTTTTATAAATACAATAATGGAAAAATGGGATTAATTTTTTAATTAGTTCGATTAGTTTTTTTAGCATTACTCTCCTTCTATAAATTCTTTATAACAGGAGAGTGGGGGCAATGCTGGGATAAAATTAATTAGAGGATGGTAAAGGTGTAGGCCTATATCATTCTTATATTTGAGACCCAGTTTTGGTGTTGATCTATATTAACATTGTACTTTGGGCCCAGTATTAATGCTAGCCCATTGCAATGTATTTTGATGGCTTAATATTCTAAAAGGGTTAAAGTCCAAATTTAAATATGACTGTGTTTCTTATTATTGGAGTGATAAGGAGACTTATTTTATTATGGACTCAATCAGTTATGAATTTCAGTTATAAAGGGATTCTAATAAAGACTTTCACTTCTAATTGGTCTCGAGCATGCATGGATATAAGGTGCTGAGCAAATATAAATACAGCCATAGGTGGAGATCAACGGTACACACACAATATTATTACTTTATTACTTTCCAACAATCAAACCTTCCATTGTTATCGCGTTTGCCCTATACTGATTCTCACACTGGAGTTATCCCCCGACGGCCCAAGCCGTCAAGTTTTTTGGTGTCATCATTGACTATTACTTGTGCAGGTTGTTTGCTTTTTTGGTGATTTGGGCTAGTGTACAAATTTAAGCGTTAACAATGTGAGACATTTTGTTAAGAAAATTTTACGTAAAACGTAGTTGAATTAAGCAAAATAAAAAGAAAAAGAAAAAGTAAAAGGACAGAAGTTGGGCGAACAAGACAAGAGAGGTAGAACGTGGTCAGTAAGGAAAAAAAAACAAAAAAAAACAAAAGCAGACAGGTTATGAATCTTTTGGTATAGGTATATAGGATATAAGATAATATATTGAACTACTTTTTGTTCTTTTTTAAATTTGATTTATTATTTTTTTTATTTTGTTCTTTTTTATAAGATGGGGAGTATTTATCATCACAATTAGCTAAAAAAAATAACTATACTAAAGGAATTAAATGAATTAAGCCAAAAGCAAATTAACTTAATTGACTAAGAAAAAATAAATAGTTTTAATAAAATTTGTTTATGCCAAAAATAATTAAATGAATTTAATTTTAACATAATGTAATTTTATTGTTTATGTTAGTTAATTGTAATAGTTAAATTATGATATTGGTTTTAATATAATTAGATTTTATAAGTTTGTAGATAGGAAAAATTGAAAAATGAGTGATAGAAAAAAACTTAAGTGGTTAATTGTTATATACTTACTATAAAGGATGGGTGTTTTATACCTTTGCAAGGTCAATATGACCATTAGAGTTCAATTCACTTGCTTTTGAACGAGTGAATGCCACTTGTTGTTAACTTAAATGAAATGAGGTACCTTGATACTTGAGGGCAAACTATAGGTGGGGAATCGATAGTTTTTGAACCACATGTAGTGACTCAAGAATTTGGATAAACCACACGTGATTTTTTAAATCTTACTCTATTGATTATTATGGTTTATATGTTTCTGGACAAATTCTTAGAAAATTTAAAGAACGAAAGTTTTAGAGTATTTCGATAACTTTCTGATGATATAAAGAACACAAGAATCAAACTTAAAATGGGAGAGAGAAATCAATTTAGAATTTACTATTTTACCGGCATGATATAAAATCATATAACCAGATTTTGACGAAACAAAGAAAGAGGGAGTTTGAAACAAAATTTGGATTTTACAAATTAGAGGATGAGATTCGTACCCGAATCAAATAATAATTATAAAAGAAATTAAGATTGAATCTTATGTTGGTTTGCAAAAATAAGGTATACATACAATCAAACTGTATATCCCAATAAAAATAAGCATAAATTATATTTAAAATTTTTCTATAAACCAAATTTCGTGATTTTTCTTATGCGATACTTATTAATTGAGAAAGGATAATAGGTTATACCTTTGTAGATTCAACTCTTGAACAAAACGGGTTCACCTCCCTTTAATCATTCACGTTCTTCTTCAAATCCACCAATTAGAATTTTTAAATCAACGTTAGCTACCTAAGCGTGTAGCCTCTAAAGAAGATCCACCAAGAGATAATATAGATTAAAGAAATAGATTTTGATTTCTCCAAACCATGGGTGGCTAGCCCTAATTCTCTTTCTCTCTCTAACTCTTAGATGTAGAAAATTATTAGAAGTATTCTCTAATACTTAAAAAGTGTGAATGTGTAACCTTAATCCATAATAATACTCCTCTTATTTATAGATTTTGTTCAACCCTCCTAAACTCTTTAAGAGTATGGTTTTAATTTAACTCATAATTTAATAATGAGAGTACTTCTTATTAATTAATTTCTAAACCATTTAAGAACTAAATAATAATCCTCTTATTAATTTATAATTAGTATTTCTAAAATATATAATTATAAATATTAAACTATTTAATTTATTCTATCACCAAGTATAAATTAAATACACTTAATTTATTATTACCATTACGCCATTTACTTCTAAAATTAATATTACTCTTTTGCGGTGTGACCCTTTAGGCTCAAGATTAAATCGGTTGTAGAATAAATAAATTAGAACCATTCTAATATTGTTTATAATTATAAATTAAACACCTTTAATTTATTTTATAAATAAATACTTATTTATCCACAATAAAGGTAAGCCCCCTTAGCAATTCATGGCTATCCGGATAATATGAATTTTAATATTTGATCACAAAGAACATATTCCGCGAATAATTACCGTACAATTTAATCATTTTACCACACAATATCCTAATCAAATATAAGACATGAAATTACTGTCAAGTCTTATTTTATTTGATCACATACATTTCAATTCTCAAATGCACAACTCATATTAATGTAAATTAGAAATTCCTTTCTAATTTTCATTCCACCTTGGCCAAGAATTTATGAGATGTCATTTATCGAATCATTTAGGACATTCTCTCACTTTAATGGAAGTGGTAGATTCTTTGTTGATCATTCAGCTACCTTCATATATAACTTATTATACCCGAACATATTCTTTGTTATACCCAAATAGTCTTAAGGAATATGACAAATTATAACTCATCATACATAAGATACTATGATAATCTCAAGTCCAAAGATCACATGTACAATTATCACATTAAGAACTCCTATTGACAGACAAGTAAAATTCCACTGGGTGTTCCTTAAGTGAGTCACGTTCAGTGAATTTATTCTCTAATAAGCACCTACATACTTGCTTTAGTGTCTTCACATAAATGATTATAAGATCAATCATCATCTTCATAAGAGCAAGCATAGTATGTCTTAATCTATTCGAATTCATTAATCTCCATTTTAGTGATCCCACGATTAGAAATATTTTAGTTTTAAGCTATCTAGAATTTAGATTTCATTAACATAATCAACATTATGATTCTAAAAGCATTGCTCTAAAACTATGAGTTTATTCATTTAATTAATTCAACAAATTAATCATGAATAAAGAATTGTCTTTTAAATAAAACTTTTATTAATAAATAAATAATATTACAAAGTATATGTTTATCACATCAAATGTGATTGGTTTGATGATATACAATTTTCAATATCTCACTTCCACTAAAGTTAATCGCCATTGGTATCTCATACACATCTTCTCTAAGTGGCAATCATCCGAATTGCTGAGAAAATGTTATAGTTAGTGGATATGTAATGTTGTTCTGAGAATTTATCATCTCTATGGTGTTATCTCATCTTTCAATGATTCCTTTAATTATACGAAAGTCAATGTTTTAAAAGGCGATAGGCGAGTGGCTCGGGGGGGGGGGGGGGGGGGGGGGAACCAGTGCCTAGGGGGGCTAGACAAGATTTTTTATTTTAAGTCAATTTTAATATTTTATAATACATTTATCCGAATAAAATAATAATATAAAACAAAACAATCTATAATAAATATAATACATGCCTTTGCATACACATTAAAATAATAACCCTCTAGTAGTTTTACCTATCTACTACTTTTATTTTACATGTCACTAATTTCATTTATGAATCTATTTTTTCTATGCAACAGCACTGCTGCCGCCGTGGCAGTTTGGAGCACAATTAGGAGGTTGAGAGAGCAAACAAAGAGTTAAAGAGAGTCCGAGCTAGCATAATATTTAATTTGATACTTTCTACCAAGTTTTGTATGTAGACATGGTTATTTTCATTAACATTATGCTTTGGAGACATTTTCACCTGTAAATCAATGAATATGATTGAATAATATTAATTTCAAATTTTTTAGACATTTGGGTTGTTCGTTTTTATGAATTTTGAATGTATTTCTTCTCTTTAAAAAAATTAAATAAATGTTATTTTCAAAAACTAGTGTGAATTTATTGAATGAGACATTTGATATTATTAACTATGAAATTATTTTTATCCGTGTAATCTTCAAAATTCAAAATTGAGGACTTAAAGAAAATGACAAAGACCATATGCTAAGTAGGGCTAACATATCTTTACCGTATTAGTTTTATTCATAAACAAGATTGCTATTAAATAATAAAATTTAAAATTTCAATAATTCAATTCAATATTAAAACTTAAGAAACTAAACATAAATTTAAGAATTATATTGAATTAAACTAAATATTACAAATGTATTATCATTTATATAATTACAACTATAATAAAATTATTCATTTTTGACTTGATCTTGTTCACTTCTTGTTGTGATTTGATATGCTACAACCTGCATTATGAATACAGTAAATCATTAAAAAAAAATATATATATATAAATATATATTCATATAAATATTAAAATAAAATAATTGCAACATAAATGTTTTGCCTAGTCCCGCCTAAATTAAACAGCGCCTAGGCCCTGCCTAGGTTGCCTAATTTTCTGGAGCGCTTTTTTGACCGCCTTGGCCTTAGGCGAGGCGCCCAGGGGGAGCCTAACGCTTAGGCGTCTGCCTAGAGCGCCTTTTAGAACACTGACGAAAGTGCTGCAACACATATTTGAAATTCAAATGAGACCTAGGTTCCTTAGCAAATTAAACTCCTTTAATGTTAGGAACCATTTCAGGTTCTGTAATGAATTTGTTCATCCAATCAACTTACTTTGCTTTGCTTATAGCTATATATATTATGCATTTGTCACTAAATCAACAACTCTTTATTGTTTGAAACTTTTTCAACTGACTGCACCACCGTTCAAAGTAATCACATAACCTGAAACAAATTTGATGTTGTCTTGGTCAGTAAGAAAACTCGAGTCTGTATAGCACTTTAGTTTTAAATCAGATCCATCATTAGAAACTCATTTCTAATATTTTTCTCTAGGATTGAACTGATATATACTTATTACACATAAGAAACATCAAGTCTAATACATATCATCCCATACATGATATATCCTATTATCGAAGCATAAGGTATCCTATTCATGCAATCTATGATTTTTGGTGTTTTTGGGGAAATTTTTTAGGATAAATTTACTTCCTGACTCATCAACATGAGACCCTCTTGGAGTTTTACCATGCTAAATATCTTTAGTATTGAATCAATGTACGTTCATTGGGTTAAGTCGAGCATCCTGTACGATTTATCTCTATAGACATTCATCCCAATAGTATGTACTAATCTATTCAAATTCACTAATCCCCATTTAGTGATCCCATGATTAAGAACATTTTAATTTTGAGTTATCTAGAATTTATATCTCATTGGCATAATCAACATTATGATTCTAAAAATATTACTCTAAAACTATGAGTTTATTCATTTAATTACTTCATCCAATTAATCATAAATAAGGAATTGCCTTTTAAATAAAACTTTTATTAATTAACGAATAAGATTACAAAGTATATGTTTATCACATTAAATGTAATTGATTTTAGAGCATACTATTTTCATCTTATTCTAAAATTGAAATAAGGAAATTTATTCAAAAAGAAACGCGAGATTCTTACTTGGAATTGAAAACTAATTTTAGCCTCTTCATCCAACGTGATTTCTCTCCCAAGCCTCCTCTGCTGAAAACAATAATAAGATGTATTAATTTTCAACCCTAATATTGTTTTATTAAACTAACTCAAATTGGGCCAAGTCCACTTATTTAATTAAAAACTAACTAAACCCAAATTAATTAATTACCTACTTAGAATTAAATATATGGTAAGTATAAAATTAAGAAAAAAATTACTGTGTTACACTCTAAATGTCCTTGCACTAAATTTTCAGCATATTTCATGTCAAGGGGGCCTGTCTAAGGTGTCACAATTTGTAGTTGTTTTTTCTTCAAGCTTCTTCTTAAGCCTATAATTGTAGGAAATGGAGTAATCAAGGGCAGCATCAAAGGAATACCAACTTCTAGTCACCTAAAACACAATGGCTTGTTTCTCATGCACTCGGGGATATTGCCTTTTCCCATCCATACCCATAATTTTCATTGAGATTCAGGTTATAACAATTTTACTTTTTGATAGAAAAAAAAATAAAAAAAAAAATCCCCTTTTAAGGACAATATTATTTGATAATCCAAGTGATAAGAATCTAATGCAAGTGCTAAACATCATCATACTTTGAAGTCATCCCCTCCATAAAACGAGACAATGAAGAAGGCATCTTTTGTGTCAATTTGCATTACGAGATTCTTCTACCCCTGTTGTGGAGGTTTTGGATATGCGGACTTTGGTGATCAAACTCCAGGAAACCTCTTGATCGGCTTCAGATTCGATGAGCCCTACTGGCTCATTTATTTTGCTAATGCCTGCATTGTTCTTCATCAGGTTGGAGGATTTCAGGTACTTCAAACACTCCTTAGACTCGTCACACTTTACTAGTTCTTCCTTTACTTGCACATGCCTTAGAAATGTCATTCATTTGACCTTACATTATTGCTTTGGATATAATTCCTCCGTTGTATAAATTAGAGTTTGACCAATCTCAACTTTAACAATGAAAACTGTAGATTTGCTCAAATATAAAGACCAAAGATATATGAATTCAGATATGCCGTCCCTTTTCCTGTTTCATCTACGGTCTCATCCCATATATTGGTGCCACATATTGCTTATTCATTAAAAAGTTAACTGTAAATAAATATTTACATTACACTTGGCAATAATACATAACATGAGCCAGGATGACACCATTTACTTACCAAAAAGCAAAATAATATTTTTTTGTAACTTGAAGTTGAGATCAAGTTGCATATTTGTATTTCTTCAGATATACAATCAACCAGTTTTTGCAGTGGTGGATAAGTTCCCCAACAGTGGATTAGTCGATGGTACCTACACTTTAGAACTCCCATTTTTGCTCGTGCTGAGATTAAGTCTTCTCAGCCTATGTTTCATAACTGCTTATATTGCATCAGCAACCGCAATAACAAGGCTCTTTCCTTACTTCAACTGGATTAGATACAAATGTGACTACTGAACTATATGTGTTTTTGAGAGTTTTGATTTGCGTTGACAAAAAAAAGAGGCTCAATACCCAAAAACACCTATATTTCAGTAGTCACATTTATATTTAATCCAACTTTAACCTGGTTTTGGGAGTGTTGGGAGCTATAAGTTCTTGGCCCTTGTCTATATATTTTCCAGTCGAAATGTACATGCTGCAGAGGAATATTGGATCATGGACTAAGAAGTGGGCTGCTTTTCAAATTTTTAGCATTTTTTGTTTGCTTGTTACATTAATTGCAGCAGTTGGTTCATTTGAAGGACTAATAACTGCAAAGTTGAGCTAAGAACTAGTTCTTCTTTGCACTTTTTCCGACTTTTTGACTTGAATTATTTGGTGCCGCGATAAGGAAAAGAAAGATGTGTGTTTAATTGGTTAAATATAAACCGATAGCAGTAGATTATGATCCCATCTATTACACTTATCATCTAATTTCTCTCAATATATATTTAATGACACAAATATCACTTGTAACAAACCAATAATATTCGTCACAAAAAAATAGCGACACAACAAAATTTGTTGTAAATAATTTTGTTGTTGTACTATCGCTAAAAGTAATATTAGTGTCGCTAAATGTGTACCGAAAAATATTTGCGGGATAGAATGTTTGGCGTTTGTAGCGGCATTATTCATTAGTAAACAACACTTGTATAAGCAGGGCAGTGTAACTAAAGTATGTTGTTTCTATTATTTATAGGAACATGGACATTGCTTTTGTTTTCTATTGAGCGTGATCTTCTGTAAGAGAAGAAGTATATCTCAATTGTTTATCAATTTGACAATGATGGAAAAGGCTCAAGTTTATTAATAATTACAATCTCTAATACGGAAAACTAACTCATTACAACCAGCGGTGTACTGAAATTATTGGAGTAGTCAAATATGCATGCGTGAGAATAAGACTGGTCAAGAAACTTGTATAATTTATTGTCCAAGAAGACTATCATATGGTTCACCAACGTGTATTTCCAAAATTTTAATGAGTTGTAACGACTGTTATTCCAACATAAAGATGATGCATAGTCACAAACGTGCAAACACATTTAATTATAACTTCTAAACTGGTTGGTAAATTTTCTAGCGCTTAAATTAAAAACCTGAGGTCCTACATGAGTTGATTTTGCTTAAATGAATAAGCCACTATAATTTCATCTGAATCTACGTAAAGATGGCATGATTAAAAATATAATAATTAAAAGCCAAGAGAAGATGAAATTCATTAGTTAACTTCAAAATTGAGATACTCAACCAAACATCGAAGATAAATCTATATGTATACAAAAGATCATATTAAAAAATTGTCATATAGGTAAATCTTTACTAGTAGTTTAATAACACCAGTTCTGACAACATGCTACAACACCCTGTACTGCATAAAAGACATGAATTATTTCCTGTTAAAGATATCAACCTGGAACTGTCATAAGACCCCCATGTATGTCAAGTGAAAAATATGTTTGGAGAAGGTGTGTATTAAGGTTTACAAATCACTGGACACAAAGGTAAGCACGCTCGATAGGGAGGAAAATAAAAGCAGCCGAACTACCCTTGCATTAGTAAATAAAATGTGAGGCAACTTACTAACAAAAAGATAAGTCCAAGAAGACTATCATATGGTTCAAAGTCTATGGAATAGGAATATTTGACCAACAAGGTTAGATAATGACTGTATTCCAAAGGAAAAGGATGAATTAGTTAAGTCGTAACAAAATTAATTGATACGAAGATTTCCCAACATTGGACAGGATCAAGCAATAGATCGATGATGGTATTTTCATATTCTGCTCCACTAATGAGGATCTCAACTTCTTGTCATGCAGTAAGACACAAAAAACATACAACCGAAGTTGCCTATGAAGTTTCATAATACATAACATGAACTTGCATATGCAGTTTCACAATATGTAAAACTAAACAAGATATTCCTGTATAATCAAAGGAAGAAGGTAGATGCAGAATCAAGAGCAATGCAACATCAAATTTTGAACACGCAATCAACCCAGGTTTTCTCACAGAAACTTTCCCAAACTAAAACTATGTTAATCTAAACACAAAAATATATGTTAAATGCAATATTTTGCTAATAATTAGAGTCCCGAAATATGAAATTTTTAAGCCAGATTGGAAGCCCTCAATCAAATTTCAGCATATTGTTGCTTCAAACTGAGTCTCAATTCTTCCACTCAGTCATAAACTCATAAACACAAGTTCACCAACCTTAGATCTGGGCCGCGACAAGCTTCTTGAGATCGCCGATTGTGTCCTCACCTTCTTCCCCAATCAATGGTTCAACACCACCTCTATCATCTTCTCTCTCTCCCAAAATCTGAAGAAAAAGAAATTAGGGACATGAGTTGTAATTAAAAAAATGTTATATTACAATTTAAGGATAATACGGGAATTATGAAAATATTACTTATCTTATTTTTTTCCCATCCAAATCAGGCCAAATTTGGATGGAAAACTTTGGAAAGAAAAATGGCTAAATTTTCTATCCATTTATTTTCTTTTCCATTTATTAAAAAACTTAGAAACACAAGAATTGGACAAAAAACTTAAGTTTTCCATCTATTTCTTTTCTTTTTTGTCTATTTTAAAACTCAGAAACAAAGGGTTAATCCAAATGTAAGAGTCTTTTAGTATGCTTCCTTGAAAGCAATGGACATATTGATGATGTTTGAGATTTACGAGTCTTTTAGTATACATGTATATACTTCTTAAATATTAGGAAACAATTAGTCACAATATTTAATTGTCTAATTTGATTAAGTTAACAATTAACTCATTTGATCAAACGAAAACTCGGAAGAGAAATCAAAAATCAGTGAATCAAATAAGGCGAAAAGTCGTCATTCATACTTTTAATATACGAGTTACCCGACACACACGACTGTGTGTGTAAACTAAAATAAATAAATTAAATTTAGTGGATAGTGGGTGAGAGAAATTAAGAGGTGATAGATAATGGATAGAGAAGTGGAGAACTAAAATAAAAAATTACGATAAAAAAGTCAAAAAGAATATTAGAAACCAAAGAATCCAAAATTAACCGCTCCTCTTGCTCTCCTCTAGTTCAATAGCACTCACCCATGTGCAATTCAAAAAATCGTAAAAAAAATTAGCGGGGAAGAGAAATTAGGTACAATGTATAGTGGTCGAAGAAAAAAAATTAGAAAACTGAAATTACTAATTTCATACTATATATTAAAATGAGAGTGATGACACCAAGAGTCCAACTACTTACTCTCCCCTTATAATATAAATTATATTGATATTGATTCACTTACTTCGAAAATGCAAGTCATTGCTAACAACTAACAAATGGTCAATTGTAGGTCAACTGCACTAAAACTCAATTCCAAAAAAAAAATATGTTACATATTGAATCCCTGCATGATAACATATAAGACCACTCCATATTAATATTTATGTATAAAGTTAAATTTGGTAATCTAAACATTACTCTGTTGAGTAAATCCAGATAATTCAATAGATACAAACCATAATTCAAGGAACTCAATAGATATCAAGTGTAAGTCGAACCTTTCTACAAGAGAGATTAATTGCAACTCAAGCCTTTCTAGGTAGCTTCTAAGATGCATCCCAATTGACACTCGAACTAAAACACACCAATGGAAATCAAAGAGTTCATAAAAACAATTAGCGTCTTCTCCTACATATCGAACCCCTATGATTGCTAGCCCCTTTTCGCACAAATTTTGAAGATCTAGTCACTCTAATGTCATGAACTCTGCTGCCTTGAACATCATAATGCTTATTATTTTTTTTCTTAGCAACATAATAAGCTGAATTCCCACTAATCCCTACACGAATCCGATGGCTTCGAGGCCTTAATGATCTCCTTAAATGATCTCTTTTATAATGCCTTGGTAATTTTCTTTTCTCAGGTACATTGTAAAAAGTACTACTATTTTCTTCTTCTTCTTCTTCCCCTCCACTAGAACTCGAGTCGATCTCTTCAACATCACTTTTGCGCCTTTGGCGTATTCGCTTAACCTGATGAAGAAGCTTGTGACAAAGATAGTAGCAACCATTCTCCCACAGTGAGAACCATGTGGCTATGCATGCCCATAATGTTTTGGAAAGGATCCGACAAATGGATTTGCAGATGCCCAGTTTGTATATCAAGTAAAAGAATAAGAGGACTACAAATTTGTCAAAGAAAACCAAGTAAATAACATTTGAAATGAGGGGGGAAATCTGTTAAGGATTTTGTTCCACAAAAGAGTCCTATTTGTGAATTTTGTAACTATTAAGAATATATTCTCAGTCCCACAAAAGATAACTGACCCACAATTTTTTTTTATCCCATAAAAGATATCTAAATTACATAATTCAAATTCAAAATATTGTATAAAATGTATTTTACCTTCAAAAATACTTTAGTACGGTCCAATACGTAGTTTTAGGAAAAAGAACGAATCTTTGGTTGTATTTATACCATTATGTGTAGTCCATTATGGGAAAAATAAGAAACTTATATATACTCTTTCTACTTTTATTTTTGTGTGAAAAGTTTATTTGAGATATCTTTTATGAAACGGATGGAGTACTTTTATTTCTTTTTCTCTTAAAATAATAGTTAGTTAACGAGTAGTATTGATGATAAACTTAAAAAATTATATTATTCAATATTATTATCAAAAGAAATGAGACTCTGAAATTGGTATTTGCAGTGTTTAGGCAATCATTTATTCACACTTAAAAACCCAAAACTACAAATAAAAAAAATAGTTTACAAAAAAGTAACACCCTAAAAAAAATAGTAATTGGTATTTACAGTGTTTAGGCAATAATTTTCTTCAACTAAACAACACCCATAATTCTTATTACAAAAAATATGTAGATATATATATATATATATAGAAGGATCCATATATTTCATAGAATTGATTAATAAATTTGGGGATAAAATTGATAACATGTGAAAGAATAATAAATACCTGCAAGATTTTCCGGAAAGAAAATCAAGGGGATAGCCAAATATTTTTCCGACGATATTAGCAAGTCCTGAAATGAAGGCACTCATAATATATTTATTTTATTTTTAACTGAACGGCCCAACAATGAAAAATAGTGAAAAATCAGTAAATTCAGTTACGCAATCTTTCAAAATTATATTAGTGAAAAATATTGCAAATAGCCCAAAATGAAAACCCAGATTTCTGTTGTATACAGGGTTTGCAATTAACAAAAAAAAAAAGAAAAAAAAAAGAAAGAAGAAAAGAATAGAGATCAAGAGGGAAAGATGAAAGGAATTTCTGATAGCAGAGAAACAATGGGGGATTTAACTGATTACAAATTACAAACCGTTTACTTACTGGCTTTTAGAGCCTGTTCGGGACCAACTTATAAGTTGGTTTGCTAAAAGTACTGTTCGGGAATGACTTAAAATATGACTTATAAGTCGAAAAAAAATTAAAAAAAATAAGCAAGTTTTAGTTACTTAAAAAAAATGACTTATAAGTCATTTTTTTTAAGTTGGTCAACTGCAGTGAAATGACAAAACTGCCCCTCCTTGTTTTTTTAACATTCTTCCTACTAAAGGACATTTTAGTAATTTTTATATTTTACTTAACTTATAAGTCATTATTACCCGAACACATGCATAATTATTACTTATAATTCCCGACTTATAAGTAAAAATGATGCCGAACACTTTTATTAAATTTAACTTATAAATCTACTCAAATTTTAACTTATAAATCTACTCAAATTTTAACTTTAAGTCAAAAAAAAAAAAAAAAAAAGTCATTCCCGAACAGACCCTTAATTTGGGACTAATGGGCTTGGCTGCAAGTTTGAAGTTGGATTACAATGAGCAAATCCAGTCCACCAACAATGAGCAAGTCCAGCCCAGTGCATAAAAAACTGGTAAATTACTTACAGCAAGCGAAATTCAGATTTGCGCGTAACATACCTTTTAGGGCTTGGGTTATTGATCGAGAGCGAGAGACGACTTCGCAGCGGCAACTTCAAGTGGTGAACTCAGGGCTTCGGCAGCTTCAAGGTAGCCTTCTCTTCTCTCTCGTCTCCTCTCTCCTCTCTCCTCTTTCCTCTTTCCCTTCCCTCTTCCTCTTTCTTTCTTTCTTCCTTTGCTTTTCTTTTGCGGAGGAGTATTGTTGCTTTGCTGATTGGGCTATATTTCTAAGATAGTTAATAAATGTGGAAGTATTGTTGCTTTTCTTTTCTAATTTAGTAATTAATTAAATAAAATTTTTAAAACTTATGATTTTAGTAATTCTTATCTATATCTAAAATAAAACAAAAAAACATAATTTTTTTTTTAAGTCTGCTAATATTTTTCAAACAAGACATATATGAATTGGTGAAAAAAATATAAAAAGAAAATACAAAAAATTTGGATATTTATTTAAAAAAAGAATATATATATAAATTGAAAAGTTAAAAAATAACTATTTTTTTATTTGCTATATATTATGAAGAAAAAGAATGAAAAGACGGAGGATAAAGAAAAAGAAAAGAAGAAAGAAAAAACAGACCTTTAGCTACTTCTTTTTTCCTTCACTTTTAACACCAATTGAATTGCTTTTTTTAATTTTTACATTTTTTAAGACCAATTAACTAACTAATTAAGTTAAGCTTAATTCTAATTTTTTGAAGGCTAACCACCAATTCAATTGGCGTTGAATTACAAAAGAATTCAGACGCCAATTCAAATGACATTTAGGCTATAATTTAGTTCAAACGCTAATTCAAACGACCTTTAGGCTATAACTTTGAAAATTTGAACAAATTAGATATAGCTCGAAAAGTCTAATGGTAAAAGTGCTATTTTGGGAAAATTCTCTAGGGTGCACTACAATCTAATCCATCATGGTACATAATGAATTAACCATCTTTACTTTACTATTATTTCTTTTTCATTATATATGATGTTTAAGACATTATCATACATATTAAAAAATCTCATTAATATTAATGTTAAATAATTAATATTGATTTAAAATTTTATTACTACTCATATACTAATTAATTACTCATTTCTCTCTCTTTATCTCTCAATTATTTCATCTTGATGAATTTTTTTAGGACAAAACAGAAAATGATTAAATTATGTAAAATGTCTTATATTATAATTTTTTTTTTCTTCTAAAACGACATATATAATAAAAAGGAAAAAGTACTTTTTGATGCACTGGGCAGTCAAACCCATTAGTCCTAAATTAAAAATCAGGACCCACTAAGGATGCAGACCCAAATCAAAATAGTGGGTAAACCACTAAAGAAAAACGATGGGTGCAAAACCATTAACAGAAATCACCCACAAAGCGTAAAGATCACGCAACAAGATCTTACAACCCAAAACGAACGCTCCAGACACAAGAAAAAACACTGAAAAACCCACAGCCTAAACGAACTTTGAACTGAGAAAATTAAACCAACAATCAACATCATAAATCAACAATCAAACCCTAGATCATCGGAAAGGTCACTAAGATCAAATCATAAAACAGCTATACTGCACAAAGCAACAACAACCTAAGACACAACAAAGCCCAGAAAACAGAAAACTAAAAACCCTTAATCGATCCTCAAACAAGGAACCCAACTCAGAAACGAAGAACCTCAATAGAGACACCAAGATCGAAAAAAGCAACCATTTGAAACCAAAGAGAAAACCCCCCAACAAATCAAAAAAGACCTAAAAGCAAAGGTAAACAACTGCCAGGAGCCCAACCCTAGCAGAGGAAACCACCGGTAAGAATCTTAGGCTATGTTTGTTTGCAAAATGTATACTTGGGATTGGACTATTTGTATTAATTTAAAGTTATTTCCGATTTTTTTATCCTATGATGATGGATTATTAGTCCCTTAAATAGTCCTTGGATTATTTTTTTATCATTCTCGAGGGATTATATAATCCCATGATGAATTTGGGATTATATAATCCCTCACAAATAGCCTTGAGAATGATAAAAAAATAATCCAAGGACTATTTAAGGGACTATTAATCCTTCATGATGGGATAAAAAAATCAAAAATAGTTTTAAATTAATATAAATAGTCCAATCCCAAGTATCTATTTTGCAAACAAACATAGCCTTAGAGAAAAGAGGGCATATTTAAATCGAAAAAATAAGGAAAACAAAAACCAGGCTGATAGCTAAGAAAGAAAACAAGAAAAACCCAAGGCAATGAAGGAAGAAGAGAAAAAAACCTTAACAAGAAGAAGAAGCTTCTCAATCGTGAGGCGGTGAAGAAGACCAAAGAGAAAAGCAAGAAAGAAGGTGGAAAGCCTAACTCTAACAAACCATCGTTGAAAAAATAAATAAAAGAGTTTTGCTATACGTAATGATTCATACAATGATCCTTTATAAAATAGTAAGTCCTATAGGGCAATTAAAATATGGTTGACTCACTATTTTACAAAGGATCATTGTATGAATCATTACAAACAGAAAAATTCAAAATAAAAGCAGATCAGTTGTTCATCAAAAGGACATTGAATATTTAATTAATTTTAATTTTCTCAAATATTTGATTAAAACATTAATAATTTACTTATGAGGAGTTTTATTTATTATTTATTCTTAGTATAAATTATATAATTATAAAGTATTTATTTTATTTTGTTATACGCAATATTAATGGAGAATTTGAGTTATAATATATTGTGTGACTATCCAAAAAGTTTACAGAGTAAATTTTTTAATTAACTTAATGATATTTTAAGCGTGAATAAATGAAAGGTTACATTTTAAAACTACAGTTGTGTTGGCCTAGTCGCACTTCAGCATTTGGTTTTGATGATGACTTTAATTGTGAACTAAACTTTGCAATTTGATGATTACAGGTATTATACAGCATGATAAAACAAGTGATACATCACATTTTATTTGACAATGTATTGATACGGCAACACTGCATAAGGGCAATTACAAGAAGCTACTTGGATTTTAAATTGGAGGCAAGGATCATGAGTCTCTAGGAAAATATGTAAGATCTTAGTTTTAAATATATTTCAATCAAAGCTCTAGGATTTCATTGTATATTAATATTGGAAAGAGGATAATATAATCATGCCTATAAAGGAAATAATATTTGAGAGGTTGATTATTTATTAAATTAGGTAAAACATAATTTTGAAAAGATATTATCAAATCTGTTAAGGCTTACATCGTGTGATTGATTGATTAAATGAACTTTCCATGTTAATCTTAATTGATTGAGTCAGTTGAAGTTATTTATCAAATCAATTAAGGAACTAGTGTATTGGGTGTTAAAAAAGAAATAATGATGTAAATGGGCTGAGAATATATTTTGGGACTTGAGAAGGAAACTATCTATGTAAACGGTTATGTGCTTTAAAATGGGTGATCAAGCCTAATTAGGTTCCAACGGGATTATAATTGTTGGATTCCAATTATAGGTACATCTAATGGTAATACAGCTGCAAACATGCTCAGTAAACAATACTTTAACTATGTTGGAAATTTAAGTTGCTGAATCTATGCGTTGAAGAAATAAATTGTTTCCTAAACTTTGCATGTTATCGATAATATACCGGATTTCATATGTACTATCTATAACGACTATATTTTATTATCATCTGTATATATGAATTAGCCTCTTAGCCAAAAAAGGACTGGACCGAATATATAGAGCATATTTTTTCTAAAGCACTGAAAATTTTCTCTCGGCTAAAAGAAGAAAAGATGCTTAAGGTTTAAAAACAGTTCACTGCTTTTGCAGCTTTACAACTTGGACTTAAATTGGTGATTTTCTTACACTCTGATCATTGCATTAGTTGAGCTTTGAATTGTTATATATTATTGCTTGATCATAGTTTATATTATATTAAATTATCTTGTTTCAAGGTTGTTGATAGACTAGGAGTGGAGTCTATCTGATTCTAATCCAAGATTGGGTTAAGGGTTGTTATAACAAGTTTGTGAAGCAAAAGTGCTTGGGGTGCATAAGTGCACAAGGGGACCAGAAGTGCTCAATTGCGTATAAGTACTTAAGGGGTGCATAGGTGCACAAAGTAAGCAAATTTGCTTGGGTGAATTGTAAACTTGTTAGGTAACAGTGCCTTATTGATTAATAAAAAGAGTCTCCAATACTAGTTAGTATTGAACGTGGATTATACCACTAGAGTAGAGGTTAGGGGTCGAACCACGTAAAAATCCTTGGTGTTTTTATGATTGTTTGAATTACTTTACTTGTTTATTGTTTAGTATAATTTTAAGTTATTAATAAAGTTTTTTACACTTTGCAATTCTATTCTTCAGTATATCATTCATTACAACTCAGTTTTGTATATCCCATAATTAAAAATACTTTTTCAAATTAATATTGCTAAAATAGTTTCCTGTCAGAAACAATAAACTAGTGATACAACAAACTGCATTGTTCAAAATGGTAAACTGTATTATTAACAGAACTATTTAAATTATAAAAAAAAATTGAATATCATTTGTTCCACACTTATTCAACCCCCCTTTATAAGTTTGTTTATCTGAATTTTATTTGGTATCAGAGTTTTGCTCTAGTTATCTTGGTCTTAAAAGTGACTTGTAGAAAAAGATTTTGCTATAGCACAATTCAGAAGTAACATCCAAGAAGGGAAATCAACAAATAGACCACCATTGCTATATAGAGCTGAGAATTATAATTTCAGGAAATTTCGAATGAGGATTTGTCTTAAAATAGACCTTTGGGAATGGTAAGTCGTAGAAAATGGTCATATTATTCCAAGGAAGAATGATGGTACACCAAAGGCACTAATGGAGATGAATTCAACCGAAATTTACATGACATCCTATTATTCCAAAGCGATGAACACATTTCTTAGTGGCATGGTACAATCTAAGATTGACAAAGTATCCTTATGTAACACAGAAAAGGAAATATGGGGCACCTTGAAAGTGAACCATGAAGGAACTTCAAAAGTTAGGAAAGTGAAGTTGTGACGCCCCCAAATTTGGGTCCCTCGAACCACGGGTTCGATGCTCACTATCCATCACTTAACAAACATTCATAAACTAAATCTTCAATAATTAGCAAAAAATAAACGTAAATTCGTTACAAAATGTACCATCAATCCTAGATTCTACTAACCTTAAATACATGACAATTACCTTATAACAAAAAGTTTTACAACATAAAAATATAAACTAATTACTTTTACTGATTCGCATTTTCTTTGCCTTTGTACTCTTTAGATCTCTTAGGCTTAGCTGAAAAATAATTCATGATATAGCAAGGGTGAACAACTACTTTGCTCAGCAAATTTAAATAAACAATAAATGATATATCATGGGTGAAAAAGAATTAACTTTTGGAACTTCAACAATGTATAATAATTGTGAAGACATACAACTTTGAATAACAACTTTCAATTGATTTAACATACTGTTTTTTCATGATGAAAGGTCACAAGACTATGAACATATGTTTTGAGTATTTATAATACCTTGTAGGTATAAGACTGTCATTTTGTTTTGAATATTAAAAATCATTTCAATTGCAATATCCGAAGATGGGTACTCTAGGTCATCAGCCTATTGTACATTTATATTGTGCATATTGTAATCATCCAATTTCGTTTTGACCAAAATTATTTCATCCGACCGTAGTTTTATCATTTCATAATGATTTGTTCATTTCAGTTTTTTCCATCAGATTTTGCACCACAACAATATGGTTCGGACTATCTTCAATAATATTCAGATTAATGAATTTGATACATACATGGTCTAGCTGAAACAATTGGCATAGATCTTTCTTTTCAAATAGTTCATAATAAGAATAGTCATATTAACACATGCAATATCTAGTCGAAATAAATAGCATAGATATACCTCTTTAAATAGTTCATTTTGAGAACCCATAATTATAATTCATGCAATATCTAGCCAAAACAATTGGCATAGATCTTTCTTTTTAAATAGTTCATAATGAGAACAATTATACGAATGCGCATAAGTGCGAATATAAATAACAATATAGATATGAAATAATTCATAATAATTATTTCATCATGTACTACGAAACTAATTTCAACTTCTAGATACTTAACATAATAAAAACAAGTATATGAAACTTGCATAATGAAACGAGTTTGGGTTTCAGAATAACTTGTCAAATAAATACAAGTTACGGTTCAGAGAACTTGTCTGTTCCGCTGACTACTGCTATTCAACTTAAAATAATTTCATTTGGATGACCTAACATTCAACAACATTGATCTACCAATCAACATATCACATACAAGTTTATTTTTCATTAATGACCTTATCATACATGTCTTAAGTCATCTAACACTTAATTGCAACTTTTAATTACTTAATGATATTAACAACATTTGATAATACTTTAATCACATAAGTATCATTTAAGAACATAACAATTATTTCCTAATATTATCACCATTGATAATATATTATCTTTAAACAAATATGATTAAATATTAATAATATTTTAACCGTTTACTAATACTATTAATCATTTTAATAATATTTAATCATCAATATTATTAATCATTTAATAACATCTTAATCATTTAATTATTTTTAACACTTATTAACGTTATTAATCATTTAATAATGTCTTACACTCTTTTCAATAATATTATTTATTAAATAATATCTTAATCCTTATAAATATTATTAACAATTTAATAATTTTTTGCCCTCTTAATAATATTATTAATCCTTTAATAATATTATATCATTTTTTAATATTATTAATTATTTAATAATATTTTATTCACTTACTAATATTATTAATCTTTAATAATACTTAAAAATTTATTAATATTATTAATTATTTAATAATATTTTATTCACTTATTAATATTATTAACCATTTAATAATATTCTCAGAATTTATTTATATTATTAATCATTTAATAATATTTAATTCACTTACTAATATTATAAATTATTT
Organism: Hedera helix; assembly: GCA_947179155.2. Classification (NCBI taxonomy): domain Eukaryota; kingdom Viridiplantae; phylum Streptophyta; class Magnoliopsida; order Apiales; family Araliaceae; genus Hedera; species Hedera helix. The sequence goes on along the minus strand of OX359265.1, from coordinate 9,339,233 downwards.
AATAATACCTTATTCACTCTTTAATATTATTATCCATTTAATAATAATATTTTAGTCATTTATTGATATTATTAATTATTTAATAATATTTTATTTATTTTCTAATATTATTAATCTTTTAATAATATTTTATATCTTTACTAATATTATTATTCATTCAATAATATTTTAATTATTTAAATATTGTCTAATATTATTATTTTATTAAATCACATTTTCTATTCAAAAGATCTGACCTGACCTGGTTTCTATGGCCTAACCCGACCCGATTGAATAAAAGTTATTTTTTTAAAAAGTTCAGTCAACTGCTACGGCGGTGAGACCTACCGCTGTGGCGGTAGTTCATTTTTGCCAAAACAGTAATTTTTCTAACTTGATTTCTTTGGTTCAATCATAAAACATGCAATATATGATCAAATGATTTCAAATCTATTTTGTTAGGTACATAACTTATTATTATTTAAGTTTTCAAGAATTAATTAACTTATAAAAACATTTTGACAACAAAAGTTAAGATCCATCAATTAGGGTTTCAAAATGACCATTTTTACTAAAAATCACATAACTTCTTCGTTTTCGATGATTCAAGTTTTGTTACGATCAAAACTAACATGTCTAACATACAAGACACAAAAATCACATACACAACTTATATATCATAAGGCACACATAACCAACCTAGGTATCTAATAAGGGTTTTAAAACTAAATATGCTCATATAACATTTCTTCTATCATTTTTCATATAAAACATATTAGAACACATATTTAGCATATTTAACCATAGATCTTCTTCATATAGATTCTTTCATAACCAAGCTTACTAAAACTTATATATAAAGAAAATAAAAACTAAAGTTTGAGAAACTTTTAAACCTACTATGAAAATCTTCTTCTTGAAAATGGTTAGAACTCCTTCTTGATCTTCTTGTATGGACCAAAAATAATCCACACTTAGTAACACTCAAAGTGTTTGCTTTTCTAGAACTCTCACAAATGCTCTAGCTTCTCTCTACAACTTTCTCTCTATAACATTTAGTGAATAGAGCAAATGAACCAACATTTGCACAAGAGTTGGACATTTTTATTTATAGAACTCTAGGACTCTCCCAATTAAGCTCCTAATCAATCAACAATAGTCAATTAATAGTCCTAAATATGCTTGCTATTACTTTGAATGACAAGGTGATTGACTTGGTTGATTGACTAGGGTATGTGAAGATTTGGTGAGCAACTCTTATCTTTATTTTTCACCAAACAAGCAAGTTATATTGCACCCCAAATGGGGCCCCACACCAACCGGCCATTTAGCCTTTTTCTTTTTTATTTTAGATTTTCTTTTTATCTTATATATATATATATATATATATATATATATATATATATATATATATATATATATATATACACACTAATCTTTTGACTATGATATGGGCTTCACTTTGGGTTAACAAATAAATTCAATGTGGCCTCCAAGATTAATTTTGTTTAGAATCCCTAATTAATTCACTTGGACTACACAATAAGTATTACAAGTATCCTTGCTTTGACTACTAATTAAAATACATAATTCCCTACATTGGGCCATCACCTAATAACTCATACTAAACTTTATATTAAATGGACTTGGGTTACTAGTTTAATTCATTTGGACTTTAATTAATTAATCCATTGGATTCATCACATAATCCAATTAGACTTGCTATTTAAAAGTCAATTTACCAAACACTAACACTTACTGAATCTTAGGCTTGTTTAATTAAAACCCTAATACACATTCACTCAAGTATTCTTGCATTGGGTTAACTTTAATAATTTATTTATTTTTTTCTTTCTTATTATTCATACAAGTAATTCACTTATTTATTATTAATCTTCTTATTTCCCATACAAGGTCAACATTTAAGTGTTGTGGTCTTATCACATAAGCTTCTTTTACATTCATTTTCCTTCTTTAGTTAATTTAAATAAATTTAATTAACCAATATTAATATATCTCATCGCATATCATATACACATTCATAACACCACTTCACACATCATATTTTCTAATGAAGATAAAAAAAAAAAATTAGTTCGTAATTTTTCAGGTTATTACAGAAGCTAAGCATGTTTATGCAAAAGTACGAAATGTTCAAGTTAGGAAAGGACGAAACCATAAATGAGGCTCAAGCAAGGTTTCTCACACTCATGAATTTTTTAAAGTTGCTTTAACAAATCTATTCCACAAAGTGAGATAAATCGTAAGCTATTTCAGATTATGCCCAAAAGGTTTGCATCAAAAGTAACTACTTTACACTATTCTTATAATATTTCTATTATGGATACACTAACCTTGTTTGGTGAACAAGAAGAATATGAACATCAATTGAAAAGATATGATGAGAAAGAGAAAACTTCTAAAAAAAAAGTGCTAGCTCTTAATGCAAAAAATGAAGAAGATTCAAGTGATGACTCGGATGAAGAAATAACCATGATATCAAGGAATCTTAAAAGATTGCTACAAAGGAAGAATAAAAGGAGAAATGCCATGACATCAAATAAATTCAAAGGAAAGCAAAGTGAAGATGTATGCTTTAAATGTAGACATCTATGTCATTTTAAAAAGGATTGCTTCCAACTAAAGAATACCCTCACTACAGTGGCTTGTAGACTTTATACCAACCGTGCCTCTCCCATTTTCATGGCCAAGCCAACCAAGCGCATTTTTTCATTAATGCTTCTACAAATAATACACTGTGATCCCCATCGCTGCTAAAATTGTGGAGCAAAGCGCTGCTCACGTTACAGCTACTGTAGGTAGGCCTTCTAAGCGGTCAGTTAGGGGGACTAATATGACTTGATGACCAGACTTGAAGACTAGGACTGGGCTTCTAGGGGTATTTTAGTGATAGGTTTTATAGGAACTGGACGATCCTATTTGGTCAAATACCTAGCGACAAACTCCAATGTTTCTTTCATTATGGTATTTCTGAACAAATTCTTGGATAAGAGGAGTAGTTATGAACACTATAGACCATCCCTGTGGGGGTGGTGAAGGAAGGGCCCCAATTGAGAGAAACCCCCCCCCCCCCCTAAGGAAAATCAAACTTCAAGGACACGAAAAATAACAAAGCACTAGTAACTTAGAGTGATGATGATTTAGATGTGGAAGTTGATGCCAATTATGAAATAACTCAAGTGTCTTTCACGTGAATCAGAAATGAATCAAGTGAGGTAACAAATTTAGATTTCCTAAAAGAAGAAAATTAAAAATTAAAAGAAAAAAATATGTATTTGAAAGACTTGATAAATACACTAGTAAATGAAGTTGACACATTAATTGAAGAAAAGAAAGAAATTGAAACACTATCACATGAAGAATGAATCTTAATAGCTAAAATTGATTATCTTAAAAATTATAATAAGATTTTTTTAACAAAGTAAAACATATGAATGGTGAAATTGAAAAGTTAAATAATGAAATAAAAATGAGAGACATTTATATTAATGCATTTAATGATGATACACATACAAAAAAAAGTAATAATAAGAATAAATTACAAGAAGAAATAGAGTCACTAAAATTGTTACTGGCCAAGTTTACTCAAGGAGAGGAAAATCTAAATATTATGTTGGAAAAACAAAAACCTAGTTTTAATAAGCAATGAATTGGCTATAACTCTACATATAAGTAGAATGAGGTAAAAATGTTAAAAACTAAATCTCAACTTAAATTAAATTATTGATCTCCTTTTTCTACTTGCAAGAATTATGGTATTAAAGGACATTTAGATATAAATTGTAACATGAAAATTAAAAAGGTATGGATTAAAAAAGGAGAATTGCATGCTACTAACATAAGTGGACCCAAAAAGATATGTGTACCAAAAAGATAAAATGTATTCTTATTGCAAGTATGCCTTAAAGCCAAAGTCTTTTCACAAAGATAGGTTCTAAATAACGGATGTTCGCGATACATGACAGGTGACAAGTTAAAGTTTTTGGAGCTATCACTCAAAAAGAAAAATGAACCGTGACTTTCGGAGATAACAAGACTTGTGAGATAATTGATAAAGATAAAATAGGTTATGGTAATTAGTATTGATAATGTTCATCTTGTTAAAGGTCTAGAATTTAATCTTATTAGTGTAAGTCAATTAATGGATAACAGACATCAAGTAAAATTTAAAAAAGATAAATGCTCTATTTTTCATGGTACTAACAAAACTACTCTAATTGCACAAAGGGAAGGAAATATACATACTCTTAATTTTGAGCAACAGGATAAAGAGATATGTCTCACAGCTATACATGATGAGGCAAAATTATGGCACAAAAGATTAGGGCATGTTCATGTGGAGTTAATAAAGAAGCTTTCAACAAAATATCTTGTAAGAGGATTACCAAAAGATAAATTATGAAAAGAAGGAAATATGTGTTTCATTCATTGGTAAACAAGTAAGAACTTCATTCATTGCAAAGAACAAGGTATCAACCTCTTCACCTTAATAACTTTTACATCTTAAGCTATTTGGACTCAAAAGAAATGCTAGTTTAAATGGTAAATTTTATACTTTTGTTATAGTTGATGATTATTCTAGATATACTTGGACGTTTCTTAAATCTAAAGATGAAACTTTTAGAGATTTTGAAAGCCTTATAAGGAACTTGGAGACAAAAGATAATCTTAAACTCATACGAATTAGGAGTGATTATGGTGGCGAGTTTCAAAAATACTTCATACCATTTTGTGATAAAAAAAAAAAAGGTATTAGCTATAAGTTCTCGGCACCAAGGACGCCTCAACAAAATGGGGTGGTGGAACGAAAGAATAGAACGTTATAAGAAACAGTACGTACATTATTACAAGAGGATAAGTTTTCAATGAAATTTTGGGCCGAAGCGGTAAATACTAAATTTTATGTTCTTAATAAAGTTTTCATTCATCCTATTCTTTTAAAAACACCATATGAATTGCTAAATAACAGAATTCCAAATATAAGTTATTTCAAATTTTTTGGTGCTAAATGTTTTATCTTAATCACAAGTGGTAACTTAGGTAAATTTGATGCTAGATCATATGAAGGAATTTTTCTTGGATATATACTCCTTACATAGCAAAGCATATCGTGTGTTTAATATTGATAAATCATGTGTTGAATAATCCTTTCACATAAGCTTTAATGAGACTAACAATGATCTATCATAGGAAAGATATGAGGATGCAGGCACATTAGAAATTGTTGCAGTTCCAGTAAGCCAAATAATTCAGAATAGTGCACCAGATACAAACAAACAACAGACTGGATCAGTATAACAGAATGAACAGGAAACAGAATCTGTAGAAAATGATGAAGAAACAATAATTTCTGATTCAACTTAACATAAGGAGCAGTTAGCAAGTACATCAATGCCTAAAATAGCTAGATATATCAAGAATCATCCTCCAAAAAATATAATTGGTGACATAAATTGTGACATAACAACAAGAAGAGGAGTTCAAAATTTATGTGCATTTTTAGCCTTCTTATCACAAATCGAGCCAAAGAATGCAAAAAGAGGCTCTTATTGACGAGAATTGGTTGCTAGCTATGCAACAAGTGTTACAACAATTTGACAAATGTCAAGTTTGGGAATTTGTTCCTCCACATAAGGGAATTTCAATTATTGGAACCAAGTGGGTGTTTAAGAATAAACTTGATGAAATAAGGCAAGGCTTGTGGCTCAAAGGTACAATCAACAAGAGGGGATTGACTATGAAGAAACGTTTGCCCCCATAGCAAGATTGGAGTCAATACAGATCTTACTAGCCTTTGCATCATACGAGCGGTTCAAGCTATATCAAATGGACGTAAAAAGTGCATTCCTTAATGGATACATAAGTGGATAAGTATACATGAAATAACCTCCTGGATTCGAGCATGAGACATATCTTAACCATGTATACAAGCTCAAAAGGCTCTATATGGACTAAAGCAAGCTCTTAGGGCTTGATACAAAAGGTTAAGTAAGTATCTTCTCTCAAATGGATTCACACGAGGTAAAATCAATTCTATTTTATTTATTAAACATGAAAATAAAGATATTATTATTTTTTTTAAAATATGTAAATGATATTATCTTTGATGTTATTAATGATAATCTTTGTGAGTGATTTTCAAAGTGTATGCATAAGGAGTTTGATATGCTTTTAATGGGAGAACTTAATTATTTCTTTTGACTCCAAATAAAGGAAGGAAAGGATGGCATTTACATATATCAAACTAAATACACGAAGGAATTGCTCAAAAGATTTGGTTTTAATAAATCAAAGTAAAAAACAACACCATTGAGTACGTCTATCAAGCTTACATCCGATGATAAATGTACTGATGTAGAAGTAACAAAATATCGAGGTATGGTAGGTAGTTTACTATATTTAACTACTTCAAGACCGGATATAATGTATAATGTTTGTTTATGTCCACGTTTTCAAGTTAAACAAAAAGAGTCACATTTAATAGTTGTGAAAATAATTTTTAAATATCTTTGTGGTACAATTAATTTTGGTTTATATTATCCTATTTGCAATACATTTAAAATAATGGGATATTTAGATGCAGACTGTGAAAGTTGTCAAATTGATAGAAAAATACTGGTGGTGCTTGCACATTTTCTATTGGTTCTATGCCTTTTTCTGTAAATGGTTTTAATTCAATTTTCATTGTTATTTTTTATTTGCTGACCTTTACGGAAGCCACCTGAATGGTTTGGAGATAACATCTTCGAGATAAATCTTGATGGTTAGCTACTTCATTGACCCCATTTTCAATTGGGAATTTCATATTCAAATAAGGAATAGAAGGCATTGCTCTTAGTGCTGATAAGGTAGTTCTCCTTAAGATGGCATTGTCGTTACTTTCGCCACGTAAAATTTATCATTATGGAGGCTTATTTTGGGGCTGTGCTGAAGATCACCGACAACTCAATTGTACATACAATTCGAACTGGTTTATTGTCGAATTCGTAGAGAGGCAACTCATTGTAGATCTCCAGCTTCCTGCCCCTCAAGTCCAGTCGATTGTAAGTATGGCTATAAAGTACATCGACTGAACTCCCATTGTCCATGAGGATTCGCCTTAAGTCCATGATGCCCACCTGTGCAGTTATAACCAAAGCATCTTAATGGGGCATCACCAACCCTGCGGGATAATCCTCGTCTGAAAAAGTGATGGGATCTGTCTTGGTATCCCGAGATTGCTTAGACAATTGATGGACAACTTGGACGAATGCCTTTCGTTTCTTGTTGGACATGGTAGATGTCGATCCACTGGATATAACATCCACAACTCCCCTTGGTGTTGAAGAAGGAAGTGGTGGTACTATCCGATCGAAGGCTGATCGCCTATATCTCTAAGTAATATAAAAGTCCATATTGCTATTCTACACTTCTTTCTCCAAGAACCCTTCTCCTCATGGTAAGTGAAATATCTGAGGACTTTTGGTAAAAATGCTTGTTTTTTATCTCATTGACAATGTTGGCTCTATTGGTATTCGGAGGGGGGGGGGGGGGGGGTATGTCAATTTTAAATATAATATTGACTTTTTAAAAATTAATTTAAGATATTTTTAAATTTAAAATTAACATAATTTTAATTCTTGTAATTATAAATTAATTATAATTTATAATTAAAATTAAAAAGTCAATATTAATCTTATAATTCAAAACGAATAGAGTATATATTAACATGTGTGTGGCTTATGTAAACTTTAATATTCATATTAAAAAAGCTTAAATGATAAGAATAACAATTCTCTCCTAATACAATCATAAAATTAAAGGAGCTTATGATGATAATGTAACTTGAAAAAGTAGAAACTTGTATTCAAATGTTTATAATTTTTTCTAGTAGCAGAATGGTATAATAAATAAAAAATTGCATGTCAACAACTAAAGTTGCAGAATGGTATAAAAAAAATAATATTTTCATGCAGCCAACTAAGGTAGCGGAATGATATAAAAAATAAAAAACATTTACACTCCGCCAACTTAGGTAGTGAAATGATATATAAAAAACAAATATTTGTACTCCACCAACTTAAGTAGCGAAATGGTATTAAAAATATATATATTTTTTACTTACCTGTTATCTAAGCTAGCGAGATGGAATTAAAAATAAATAAAAAATTATACATCTCGCTACCATAGTTAACGGATTGATTTTAATCCCCACCATCAAATATTTAACCCAACGATGAGAAAAAGGTTTGTTGAAATAGTATACATGTAAGACCCCGAATTTTATGAAATACAAAATTTAATTTTTCTTCATATAAATATTTTTTTTAAACAGTAAGTGGTTAAATCGATAAAGTTAAAAGTTAAGGATGTTATGTGCAAATTTTATTTTGTCGGACAATATTCGCTTTGTCGGGGAATATTCGTTTGGTCGGGGAATATTCGTTTGGTCCGACGGCGCCGAAATAATAAATTATTGGTGGACCCCACAACGGAATATTTGTCGGATATAGAAAACGACAGAAGTAACCTTTTTAAATAAAAATAGTCAACGGAACTGTTAAAATACCGGTGATAAAAGAATAGTAGCATACGGTAGTTTATGGTATTTTCTGTAGCACACGGTACTCTACAGTAACACACGGTATTGCATAGTGTCTCATATTATTGGTCTGATAATTGACACCGTAACTGTTACGCATCATTTCATCGATAATTGTTACTGCATAATATTTTATATTATCAATTCAATAATTGTTGTTACACAGTATTTTGCATTATTGATTTAATAATTGTCATTACACTGTATTTTATATCATTGAGTCAATAATTGTTGTTGCACTGTTTTTAAAATTATTGAACCTAATAATTGTCACAGTAACATATGCACAGTAATTCACATTATTGAATCAATAATTGTCATTACACAGTAACGTATGCTTTATTTTACATTATTGTTATCTCTATTATGATGTTATTTAAACAGTTGTATTTCATTAATTTATTGACTTAATATCTAAGAGCTAACTATACTGTATTTATAACAATTAGTCATAATAATTGAATTGATAAAGTTATTTGTTTATAATATAAAGTTAGGTGATTATTAGGTGATATGAAATGAATGGTGTAGATTAAAGTGTGAATTATTGTTGAATAATTAAATTGATTTGTTTATAATATAAAGTTAGGTGATTATTAGGTGATATGAAATGAATGGTGTAGATTAAAGATAATATAATATTTGAAATGGATGGTGTAGATTAAAAGGTGATCTTTAAATGAATGGTTTAGATTAAATGAATGATAAGATTTTTGGCTATAAATAGAAGCCTTAACTTAAGGATTTTTCATAAACTTCCTTACTTGTTCTTTCTTTCTCTCTCTAAATACTTCTTGAGAAAGTTCTCTCTAAGTGTGCTTAAGTCATCTTGAGTATTTGTGAAGATCTATAAGTATACGTGTACTGTTCAAGTTAATCAACCTCATTTAAATCAATATCCAGTCACGTGTTGAGGTAAGGGATACCATCTTTTTCATCTTCCATTATTCAAACGTACTATGGTAAGGGATTATCATTATTTGATTCTCGATAATAATATTGTTTCTTCCTTACTCGTAAGACGTGCCTTTTATTTCCATGTATTAAATTGTGGGAATAACCTTACGGAGCGGATTGCCGCCTGTTGGTGAATAACCTTTCGTATTCATTCATTATTAATCTCTGAGAATAACCTTACGGAGCGGATTGCCGCCTGTTTGGTGAATAACTCTTTGTACTCAAATTCTATTAAATTGTGGGAATAATCTTACGGAGCGGATTGCCGCCTGTTTGGTGAATAACTCTTTGTACTCAAATTCTATTAAATTGTGGGAATAACCTTACGGAGCGGATTGCCGCCGTTGGTGAATAACCCTTTGTATTAATTTTCTTCACCTTTTGTTAATCAAACCTGTTACGGTAAGGGATATTATTTTCTTTCATACTCCTAAATCGAAATTTATTATGGAACTATTGCTTCTATAATTCCTGAAAATATTATATGTTCCATAATAGTTGAACTTCATTATTTCAACTGAACCTTCCTATTTACGTGAACCTTTCTATTGAATTGTAACCGTTATTCTGAACTGTGGATCTTGAATATCATTTTTAAATTTCACTCCACATCATGTTGACAATTTGGACATTATTTGAATCTGTACAAAGTAAACTTCCGATACTTATTGTTATCCTATTTCTTCTGTTCATCATTTATATCATTCTAATCATCCAAAAATCAAGCTGTTGTGAATATCTGTGGCCGGAGGCACAGATGTGATATATTTGTTGAACAGATGATAGGTTAAAGGCGATATAATAGGTTAAAGGCGATACATCTGTTCGGTGTCTTTTATGGCACGTGGTGAATGTTCTCTTTGGCCCGTAGTGCAAAGATGAACTGTTGATTGGTATGATTATGACCAAAGGCTGAATCTGGTATAATCATGACCGTTGGTGCTATATTGAATATCTTTGGCCCGTAGTGCAAAGATGAACTGTTGATCTGCATGATTATGACCAGGAACTGTGAAGTTGTATTATCTTGACTAATGGTATTTCAGATGATAAAAGTTGATGATATTTTTACTAAAAAGAGAAGCGAGTGGACATTATAGTCTGCATTATTCTTCTAATAGATTGTTCATTCCGCTGCTATTATTGATCTGAACGTTGTTTAAGAATTTAACTGCAGTTTTTGATATAAACCTTGTAGTCTATTGTATTCTATCAAGAACTCAACTGTTGAAGACTAATGATAATTTATTCGTCATTATCTTAGTCATGATATTCTTTACTGGGCTATTTGAGCTCACCCTTTCTTTTGTTCCATTGTTTTTCAACAGGAGATGAAAACATAACAGGGTCTAGCCGGGGAATGGAGTGAGGGTCCGAAGATTAGTTATCATAGTCTTCACGTTTTGTAAAATAGTGTGGCAATAATAGTGAAGACTTAGTTGTGTATTATTATACACTGTATTGTTGTACGTTGTGCTTTGTTGTAATAATTTTATTGTAGTTTTTTGACGACTCAAGTTTGGGCTGTGTGGGCCCAGATTTGGGGGCGTCACAGTTGGCATCAGAGCTTAGGGATATGGTCTTTAATGGAGATCTGGGGTAGAACTAGGAGGGGAGAGACGAATAGAATCAGTCACTAGTGTGTCCTACCTAAAATAGATTTTATTATCTAATGAGTCGATTTGAACGTAGGAACATAAAGTGATGAGTCAGTTTATTTGAACTAACATTTATTTTGTGACCACAGTTAAGTATGGCATCTGAAAATCAAGAGGTTAACTATGGAATACCCGAAGCAAATGTAGCCGAGAATCAAGAGGCCCCAAACAATCCTCCTGCCAACTCAGGAAATAATGTTCCTGATAACATGATGAACGATGGATTCTTTAGGAATTTCATGCAGTTCATACAGAATCAAGGAAGAGGAAATCCAGTCAATAATAACGGTAGAAACGCTGGCAATTTGAGGATGGTCACTGTTAAGCAATTTAAAGAATTAGGACCACCTGAATTCCACGGGAAGCCTGACCCACTCAAAGCGGAGGCATGGCTGAAGCAGACGACAAAAATACTTGATGTCTTACAATGCGCTGATGATCAGAAGGTGCCATTTGCCACTTTTATGTTACGAGGTGAGGCAGACCATTGGTGGGAAGCGGTAAAACGTATTCAACCTTCAGCACTCGAAATGTCTTGGACAGAATTCGAAGAACTGTTTAACGAGAAGTACTTCCCAGAAAGCATCCGCCATATGAAGGAAGTGGAATTCATTAAGCTGGAGCAGGAAAACATGACAGTCTCCCAATATGAAGCTAAGTTTGCCGAGTTATCTCGCTTTGCCACCCATCTTGTGGATGACGAAGCACGAATGAGTCGGATGTTCCTAAGAGGTTTGAAATTCAAAATTCGTCAACAACTTAGCTCTCATAAATTTAGTTTGTATTCAGATGTTGTGGATAGGGCTCAAAGGGTGGAGCAAACAGATGAAACATTGCGGCCAAGAGTTAATGATCAGCATAGAGAAAGGAGTGACAACAACCACAGGAACGAGAACCATCGAGGAGGTAACCAACACTTCGGTGGTAATTCCACACCAAATAACAGAAGAGGAGAATCTAGTGGGAACAATTTCAAAAGAAAAAGATTCCATAATAATTATGGAAGGGCACCAGCACCAGTACCAACACCAGCACCGACCCCAGTTTCAAGGGGAGAAGATCGACCACCAGTGAGATGCTATAGGTGTGGTCAGGAAGGTCACATCAGCCCAAACTGTACTCTGCAGTCTAAAAAGTGCTACAGTTGTGGGAAAGAGGGTCATCTTGCGCGGTTTTGTCCTGCCACAAAATCAAGTCCAGCTGCAATGATGATACCAAAAGCTAGCGCGGATAAAGGAAAATCTGTAGTTCAAGGGAGAGCTTTTGTTGTGACATCCCAAATGGCGCGAAACTCGAACGAGGTGATAACCGGTAAGCTATTCATAAATTCTCGTGAAGTCTACGCTTTGTTAGATACTGGCTCTACCCATTCTTTTATCTCACCTGCATGTGCTCAGCGTTTAAACTTAACTCCTGAAAACTTGGACTTTGACTTATCAGTTGAAACCCCATTAGGAGAAATGACCATTACATCTACTGTCTATAAATCTTGCCTAGTTCAAATCAACAACCTCACATTATCTGTTGACCTTATTTCTTTGGAGATGCGTGAATTTGATGTGATTTTAGGAATTGATTGGTTGACTACCCATCATGCTAAAATTGATTGTTTTCATAAGATTATTAGTTTTCATATTCCTAATCAACCTGTCATGCAAATTCAAGCAACTAAACCATTGAAATCTATAACTGTTATTTCTAGCCATAAAGCCATTCGTTTATTGAAAAACGGATGTCAAGCCTTTTTAGCTCATGTCACTGATTTGAACAAAAATACGTCAAACTTGAATGATATTCCCATTGTTAATGAGTTTCCTGACGTTTTTCCTGAAGAACTTCCTGGCTTACCCCCAAACCGTGAAATTGAATTTTATATTGATCTTGAACCCGGTACCAAGCCCATTTCCAAAGCTCCATACCGAATGGCTCCCATTGAACTTCAAGAGTTAAAAGTCCAACTACAGGAATTGTTGGATACCGGTTTCATTCGTCCGAGTGCATCACCTTGGGGTGCTCCTGTTCTATTTGTGAAGAAGAAAGACGGGAGTATGAGATTGTGCATTGACTACCGAGAATTGAACCATGTCACCATCAAGAACAGGTACCCGTTACCTCGGATTGATGACATGTTTGATCAATTGCAAGGCGCTCAACATTTCTCAAAGATTGATCTCCGTTCTGGATATCATCAGTTAAAGGTTAAAGCTGAGGACATTCCAAAGACTGCTTTCAGAACTCGTTATGGGCATTATGAGTTCTTAGTCATGCCTTTTGGACTAACTAATGCTCCTGCAGCTTTCATGGACATGATGAACCGGATATTCAAGGAACATTTGGATCATTTTGTGGTTGTCTTTATTGATGACATCCTCATATACTCCAAGAGTCGCGAGGATCATGAACAACACCTGAGATTGATACTACAAAAGCTCCGTGAAAACAAATTATATGCTAAGTTGAAGAAATGTGAGTTCTGGCTTGAGGAGGTCGCGTTTCTTGGGCATGTGATTTCTAGTCAAGGAATATCAGTCGATCCTGCGAAGATTGAAACGGTACTAAATTGGGAACAACCCAAAACAGTAACCGAAGTCCGAAGTTTTCTGGGTCTAGCTGGTTATTATCGGAGATTCGTAGAAGGATTTTCTCGAATCGCCACTCCATTAACGCAGCTTACTCGGAAAAGCACAAAATTCATATGGAGCGAGGAATGCGAGAAAAGTTTCCAAGAACTCAAGAAGAGACTGGTTTCAACTCCTGTTCTGACCATACCATCAGGATCAGGAGAATTTGTTATCTACAGCGATGCTTCTGGCAAAGGTCTAGGCTGTGTCCTTATGCAACATGGAAAGGTTATAGCCTACGCCTCTCGACAACTCAAAGATTATGAGAAAAATTATCCTACTCATGATCTAGAGTTGGCAGCAGTCGTTTTCGCGTTGAAGATCTGGAGACACTACTTGTACGGAGAAAAAGTGGATATCTATACGGATCATAAAAGTCTCAAGTATTTCTTCACCCAGAAGGAACTCAACATGCGACAACGACGTTGGCTTGAGCTGTTAAAGGATTATGACCACACAATCCAGTATCACCCGGGAAAGGCGAACGTTGTAGCTGACGCTTTGAGCAGAAAATCTTATGCAAGTACAAGTGCACTACTGACAACACAAAAGTGTATTTTGTACGACTTGCAAAAAATGGAGATAGAGCTAAAGACACCAGGGACCCGCTCGAAGATTGCTCACGTGCGAGTAGAACCAACTTTAATCGATAAAATTAAAGCTGCTCAAGCTACCGATCCGGAACTGATAAACATGATAAAGAAAGTACAAGAAGGTGCCATTCCCGAAGCAAGAATCGACGAGAAAGGAATACTTCGAGTTAACTCTCGACTCTGTGTTCCTAACAATCCTGAATTAAAGCATAAAATCATGATGGAGGCACACAACACGCCGTTTGCAATCCACCCAGGAGGTACCAAGATGTATCGAGATCTTCGACATACATTTTGGTGGAACAATATGAAAAGAGAGATTGCGGAGTTTATCTCAAGGTGCCTAACTTGTCAACGTGTCAAGGCAGAACATCAAGTTCCTAAAGGTCCATTACAATCACTTGAAGTTCCCGAATGGAAGTGGGAACACATCAATATGGACTTCGTGACGGGTCTTCCAAAAGTTTCTCAAGGCTTAGATGCAATTTGGGTGATCGTAGATAGATTGACCAAATCTGCTCATTTCTTGCCTATACGAGAAAACTTTTCACTTGAACGTCTTGCCGGTATGTACATAAATGAGATCGTGAGATTGCATGGCATGCCAGTTTCCATAGTTTCTGATCGAGATCCTAGATTCACTTCACGCTTTTGGATCAGTCTACAAAAAGTTATGGGCACTGAACTACGTTTTAGTTCTGCATACCATCCTCAAACGGACGGACAATCGGAAAGGACGATCCAGACCCTCGAAGATCTTTTGAGACTTTGTGTATTAGACTTCAAAGGAAGTTGGGATAAGTACTTGCCGTTGGTGGAATTTTCTTACAACAACAGTTACCAAGCAAGCATAGGCATGGCTCCATTCGAGGCATTGTATGGAAGGAAGTGTCGCTCTCCAATATGTTGGAATGAGGTAGGAGAAGCAAAATTGTTGGGACCCGAGTTGGTACGCTTGACGACCGAAAAGATCCAAATGATCCGACAACGAATACAGACCGCACAAGAACGACAAAAGAGTTATGCTGATCTTCATCGGAGAGACGAAAGTTTCAACGTCGGAGATCATGTATTCTTACGTGTTTCTCCATGGAAAGGGGTTACGAGATTCGGAAAGAGAGGAAAGCTCAACCCTCGATTTATTGGCCCATTTGAAATCCTCGATCGAATAGGAACCGTAGCCTACAGACTAGCCCTACCACCAAGTATGTCTCGCATCCATAACGTTTTTCACATATCTATGTTACGTAAATATGTGAAGGACCCAAACCACGTCATTGAGTTAGAACCAGACGTTATAGCAGAGGATTTAACATACGAGGAGGTACCTATTAAGATCCTGGATAAGAAGGAGCAGATCCTACGCTCAAAGGTTATACCTCAAGTTAAGGTTTTATGGAGGAACCAAGATACTGAGGAAATGACCTGGGAGCTAGAATCTGAGATGAAATCTAAGTATCCTTACCTCTTCGATATGTCAGGTACGTCAATTTCGGGGACGAAATTTCATAAGGAGGGGAGGTTGTAAGACCCCGAATTTTATGAAATACAAAATTTAATTTTTCTTCATATAAATATTTTTTTTAAACAGTAAGTGGTTAAATCGATAAAGTTAAAAGTTAAGGATGTTATGTGCAAATTTTATTTTGTCGGACAATATTCGCTTTGTCGGGGAATATTCGTTTGGTCGGGGAATATTCGTTTGGTCCGACGGCGCCGAAATAATAAATTATTGGTGGACCCCACAACGGAATATTTGTCGGATATAGAAAACGACAGAAGTAACCTTTTTAAATAAAAATAGTCAACGGAACTGTTAAAATACCGGTGATAAAAGAATAGTAGCATACGGTAGTTTATGGTATTTTCTGTAGCACACGGTACTCTACAGTAACACACGGTATTGCATAGTGTCTCATATTATTGGTCTGATAATTGACACCGTAACTGTTACGCATCATTTCATCGATAATTGTTACTGCATAATATTTTATATTATCAATTCAATAATTGTTGTTACACAGTATTTTGCATTATTGATTTAATAATTGTCATTACACTGTATTTTATATCATTGAGTCAATAATTGTTGTTGCACTGTTTTTAAAATTATTGAACCTAATAATTGTCACAGTAACATATGCACAGTAATTCACATTATTGAATCAATAATTGTCATTACACAGTAACGTATGCTTTATTTTACATTATTGTTATCTCTATTATGATGTTATTTAAACAGTTGTATTTCATTAATTTATTGACTTGATATCTAAGAGCTAACTATACTGTATTTATAACAATTAGTCATAATAATTGAATTGATAAAGTTATTTGTTTATAATATAAAGTTAGGTGATTATTAGGTGATATGAAATGAATGGTGTAGATTAAAGTGTGAATTATTGTTGAATAATTAAATTGATTTGTTTATAATATAAAGTTAGGTGATTATTAGGTGATATGAAATGAATGGTGTAGATTAAAGATAATATAATATTTGAAATGGATGGTGTAGATTAAAAGGTGATCTTTAAATGAATGGTTTAGATTAAATGAATGATAAGATTTTTGGCTATAAATAGAAGCCTTAACTTAAGGATTTTTCATAAACTTCCTTACTTGTTCTTTCTTTCTCTCTCTAAATACTTCTTGAGAAAGTTCTCTCTAAGTGTGCTTAAGTCATCTTGAGTATTTGTGAAGATCTATAAGTATACGTGTACTGTTCAAGTTAATCAACCTCATTTAAATCAATATCCAGTCACGTGTTGAGGTAAGGGATACCATCTTTTTCATCTTCCATTATTCAAACGTACTATGGTAAGGGATTATCATTATTTGATTCTCGATAATAATATTGTTTCTTCCTTACTCGTAAGACGTGCCTTTTATTTCCATGTATTAAATTGTGGGAATAACCTTACGGAGCGGATTGCCGCCTGTTGGTGAATAACCTTTCGTATTCATTCATTATTAATCTCTGAGAATAACCTTACGGAGCGGATTGCCGCCTGTTTGGTGAATAACTCTTTGTACTCAAATTCTATTAAATTGTGGGAATAATCTTACGGAGCGGATTGCCGCCTGTTTGGTGAATAACTCTTTGTACTCAAATTCTATTAAATTGTGGGAATAACCTTACGGAGCGGATTGCCGCCGTTGGTGAATAACCCTTTGTATTAATTTTCTTCACCTTTTGTTAATCAAACCTGTTACGGTAAGGGATATTATTTTCTTTCATACTCCTAAATCGAAATTTATTATGGAACTATTGCTTCTATAATTCCTGAAAATATTATATGTTCCATAATAGTTGAACTTCATTATTTCAACTGAACCTTCCTATTTACGTGAACCTTTCTATTGAATTGTAACCGTTATTCTGAACTGTGGATCTTGAATATCATTTTTAAATTTCACTCCACATCATGTTGACAATTTGGACATTATTTGAATCTGTACAAAGTAAACTTCCGATACTTATTGTTATCCTATTTCTTCTGTTCATCATTTATATCATTCTAATCATCCAAAAATCAAGCTGTTGTGAATATCTGTGGCCGGAGGCACAGATGTGATATATTTGTTGAACAGATGATAGGTTAAAGGCGATATAATAGGTTAAAGGCGATACATCTGTTCGGTGTCTTTTATGGCACGTGGTGAATGTTCTCTTTGGCCCGTAGTGCAAAGATGAACTGTTGATTGGTATGATTATGACCAAAGGCTGAATCTGGTATAATCATGACCGTTGGTGCTATATTGAATATCTTTGGCCCGTAGTGCAAAGATGAACTGTTGATCTGCATGATTATGACCAGGAACTGTGAAGTTGTATTATCTTGACTAATGGTATTTCAGATGATAAAAGTTGATGATATTTTTACTAAAAAGAGAAGCGAGTGGACATTATAGTCTGCATTATTCTTCTAATAGATTGCTCATTCCGCTGCTATTATTGATCTGAACGTTGTTTAAGAATTTAACTGCAGTTTTTGATATAAACCTTGTAGTCTATTGTATTCTATCAAGAACTCAACTGTTGAAGACTAATGATAATTTATTCGTCATTATCTTAGTCATGATATTCTTTACTGGGCTATTTGAGCTCACCCTTTCTTTTGTTCCATTGTTTTTCAACAGGAGATGAAAACATAACAGGGTCTAGTCGGGGAATGGAGTGAGGGTCCGAAGATTAGTTATCATAGTCTTCACGTTTTGTAAAATAGTGTGGCAATAATAGTGAAGACTTAGTTGTGTATTATTATACACTGTATTGTTGTACGTTGTGCTTTGTTGTAATAATTTTATTGTAGTTTTTTGACGACTCAAGTTTGGGCTGTGTGGGCCCAGATTTGGGGGCGTCACAATACATAGCAAACATTTGCTATGTATCATCTCCCATATATATATATGACTTGGTTCAAGCGTATACCTCCTTAAAGAGCATACCAAACATACCCTCTTTAGTGACGGACGAGGCGACGGTTTGGTCCGTTGTCATAGGTTCGTTCGTCGCTATATGTTGTCCGTCGCTAAAAGTTATAGCGACGGACGAACCTATGGCAACAGACCAAACCGTTGCTCCGTCCGTCGCTAAAGGGAGTATGTTTGGTATGTTCTGTAAGGGAGTATGTCCTTAAACCTCTCTCTCTCTCTCTCTCTCTCTCTCTCTCTCTATATATATATATATATATATATATATATATATATATATATATATATATATATATATATATATATATATATATTTATATATTAAACCCACAAATTTTGGCTAAAGTTATTTTCGGTTCAGTTTTATTTTAATCTTATAAAAATATTAATTAAATAAAAGAATAAATAATTATACACCGAAGTAATAAGTAATTTATAAACCATAGAAATAGTATTTATTAGGATTCCCCAAATTCTCTTTACTAAGTCAACTTGTATTTTTAATTAAGAAACTATGGTATTAGTTATTAAGTAAAATAATAATTTGAATATGCTATTTATTAAAAACATTATTAATTGTTACTCTTAAATAACAATTGAATAGACTGCCATGTTTTCCATATTTAAGACCTGAATCATCTTATTATTTAATTTTGCACATATTTAACTTAACTTGAAAATAATTGAACAATTTTTTGAGCAAATAATTTAGTTGTAAAAGTAATATTAAAGAAATAAAAAAAATAAAAGTAATTTGTAGTTAATTTACAATTCTTGTAGTTGTTCATATTAAAACTATATAATTTCTTATTGATTTTTAATTTTAATTTTTTTTGAATTAATTTCAAAGTGTATATCTAATTTTGGAACAAATAGAGTTAATAAAAAAAATGAATAGGTAAACTAATATCACTATAAATGAAAATTTGTTTGATAAGATTATTGTAAAAAAGAAATATACGTATCTAATCATCATTTATCAAAAAATAAATAAAAATTAATATGTAACATTATGAGTTTTTAAGTAAATAAATAAAAATGAACAAACTCAAATTGCGAGGTTAAAAATTGAATATAAACAGTGATGAGAGTAATACATGCAATTGTGTCAATTGAAGGAGTAATTAGTAAAGGCAGACAAGTCAAAATAGTTGAGACATGTTGTTGGGAAAAAATTGAGTAGAATGCAGTTGAATTAAGCAGAATAAAATTGAAAAGGAAAATGACAGAAGTTGGGCGAACAAGAGAAGAGAGGAAGCAAGGGGTCGATAGAAAAAAGAAACAAAAGAAGTGCAAAACAGAACTTACAGTGAACTAAAACCCAATATATGAATATGAATGATGTAAAAAGGAACGAACAAATAGGAATTGAAACAACCAACTATTTCATGTATTACAACTAAAGAGGTAAGTTTAGGCAAAAACTTACCATAAATCTTGCAAAAGAAAAAGAAAAAGAATCAAAGAATAATCTTACAACTTACTAGTGGAGAAACTTCCCGGTCATACTTACTTCAAAGTTATTTATAATCATACAACTTACAATAACTTACAATGTATCAAAACTCATACAATGCAAAATCTCATAAAAAGTAAAAGAGACTATCATGCACATATTGAAGAACAACTTACAACTTGCATGATGTCCTACCTTTTTGGTTATCTAGAAATAGGTAGTCATCAATTAATTTACATGGGTTTGCAAGGCACATAACGCAGTACTACCCAAATATCAAATCTTACAATAACTTCTTACCTTGCTCTTATCAATCATGATCGTGCGTGTCTCATTATATCGGTGACACGCGTATGCTATCTGTACCACATAAGGGGTGCCAAGCATGGGATTCAATCCATCCATGTCAAATACCATACAATGCTCTCACATAAGTGTATCCAAAAATTAATTAATACTTACATCCTACAAAAAAATATTAAAAATACAATTAACTAAACGAGCTAAATTTTAAATATCATAAAGTAGTGTTAGCTAAATTTATGCATATGCCTACTTGAATTTAATGATGACAAAAAAATATATGATAACTGTTTTCATGTAATGATAACTAGGAAATTGTTAGAAAAACTTATTTTTGTCAAAAAAAATAATTGATTCATAACTGTTTATAATAATGTGTAGTCTTTATTATAATGTGTGCTTTAATGTGATATTATTTTTTCGTAGAGTTAGAGTGTGATTCACTATCATAGTTAAAGTTATTTACTAATTGCAAAAGAAAGAAAAGGAGAAATCAGACAAATGTGAAGTTATAAATATTTGTTACAACTTTGTATAACATGACTTAGAGGATCAAATTTATTAGGTTGATCTAAAAAAAAGTTAAAATAAACTCTGTATTGTTCTCAAAAGAATGATGAAATGTAAAAGGACACCAGGGATCAAAAGTGTTAGGTTGAATTCAGATACAAAGTGATATAAAAAATGAAATAGATTATGATTGAAAGGATCAGATCGTAAAGCATGACATAATGGCTAAAGAAGGAACGTATAGAAAATTCAAGGCGTATTGCTATATTAGAATCGCATAGCAAGTCCAAGATCGTATAGAAAGACCAGATCGTATAATACCAGTTGAATCGTATTAAAGAAGCTAAACTCAACTGCAAGTTCAAAATCGTATTGCAAGGATGATACAAGGTGAAACGTATAGCAAAAGACAAAGATCGTATAACGGTGTAAATCGTACAAAGCTCCGATCGTCGAGCAAAACAGAAGATTATGACCATATAACAAGAAGAAGTTCGCATAGCTATAGAAGAGTTAGATAAAGAAGGACGGAGATTCAACAAGAAATCAAGACCACTAAGGATAAAGCTGAACAGAACAAATAAAATAAAATCTTGAGTAAAGAAGAAGAAAATTATTGAGCAGAAAATTAAAGTTACAAAAGTCATCCCACATGATCAATGCAAAGAAAGAGTTTGTAGAGTTCTAGCAAGCAGATTCATTACAGTACAATAAAGATCAAAAGGATCTAGTAACAGTAATAAAAACA
This sequence comes from Hedera helix, assembly GCA_947179155.2. Classification (NCBI taxonomy): domain Eukaryota; kingdom Viridiplantae; phylum Streptophyta; class Magnoliopsida; order Apiales; family Araliaceae; genus Hedera; species Hedera helix. The sequence goes on along the minus strand of OX359265.1, from coordinate 9,317,369 downwards.
AAGCTCACAGATGCTGAGAGGACTAATGTACTCTAGATCGAAGAATGAAACTGAACAAAATATCCTCAGATTGTTGAGTTACAAATTTCGTAGAGCTTCCTCAAGACAAAGAGCTAAAACAATTATGACACGCCTCATTGCCTTATATATCAGAGTTCATAAAGCAAATAACATTGAGAGATAGACTCACTACGATAAATGATAGAGATGATTTTGAGAAAATCTAGCTAAAGGAATAGAATATGAATCAGCTACAGCTAGAGTACCAGAAGAAGAAATGATTTCTACTATAATAAAGATTCAGTGAAAATCATAATCCGACAAATGACAGGTGCTCAAGTGAGGGAGAGCTGTTCAGATAAAATCAAGAAGAAGCAGCAGCAAATTGCACAATTCCAACTGATAGTAAATGGTTAGGTGAGGGAGAGCTAATCAATCAGAAATGGAATATGCTCAAGAATGTTTGAAGATTAAAGTTTGGTCATCAGGAAGTAAACTAAGGTTGTCCGAGAAAATTTTGAAATAAGAAAATGAAGAATGAAGTACAGCTGCAGAAGAGATTGGGAGAAAAATCACAGAAACTGCATAACGAAAGAACAAGTACAATCGTAAAGCATAAGTCCATAAAGTCTGTAAATCACAAACCTGAGGAAAGCACTACAGGTCGTAGAGCAGAACATAAAGACCACAGATTATAGAGCAAATCACAAAGGCTACCAGATCATAGGGCAGATAGTATGACAACAGAAGAAGATTATATGGTTGCTCTAAGATCGCAATACAAACCATTGAATTGTAGAGCAGAAGAATCGTAAGGCTAATAAGAATCAAGGAAGTTTAATCGGCAAAATGGAAATATATGAAAGATTCTCCACAATAAATTGATCAAGAAATACGATCTAAGAAGTGATCAAAAGAATGAAAGTGACAAAACGATCACTGGTCAAACTTAGAAGAGGAATCAGACAAGGCTATGACTAACAGCTATAAAGGTCAAACTTCAACTTACTCAAGGTTTCCATTTATGGTAAAGTGATAAAAAGACATAGCTGAAAAATTGTTAACACCTTTTGCAACATACAAGAAAAGACACTTTGTGCAGAAAAGGCTGAGCCTTTTCCAATGGATAAATACCATTGTGAATTATCTTAGGTGACAACTTAGAAGAAGAAATCTCGCTAACACTGCAAAGAAATGATCACATCAGAAATATTAAAAACAATGACTACCTCTCAACGAAAAAATTCTCAATGAGGAAATTCTCAAGGGACAGAATGAAGAAGATCTCTCTGAGTATATAAGGACTATCTTACATAAAAAGAGAGTGAAAGGGAGACAAGAAAAAAATAGAAGAAAGAAGAAGAGACAAAAGAAGACATCAGGTCTAAGAGAGAAATCAGGGAATATAGCATTGGTAAGGAACATAAAAGATATACACTCAGAAAATTCACCAAAAATGAGAGAATAGTGGAGGAATTATAGTCAAACATTAGTGATATGAAATAGCTTATACAATGAATGAATACAAAGATAAAGACGGTATTCTACAAAAGATCATAGAGGAGATCGATCAACCAAAAGTCAATCTACGAGTTGGAGGATTGATCATAAACTGCTGCCAAGTTCACTTGCTATGAGCTTAACATTAACTTGTGAATACCCCTCAACAACAGAAACAACCTTAACATCAAAGTTAGGACTTAGTGAACCGCCCAATTCTTAAGTGAATCAGCCTCTGTTAAGGGAAGATGACTAAGTACCATGAGGAGTAAATCGGGTGCAGCCCATCTAATTCTTAAGTGAATCAATCCCTGTTAAGGGAAGATGACTAAGTATCTTGAGGAGTAAATCGGGTGCAGCCTGTCTGATTCTTAAGTGAATCAGCCCCTGTTGAGAAAAGATGACTTAGTATCTTTGAGATTATGTAATGACCTTGTGTCCATTTATCTTTAGTGGAATATTCCTACTCAGCGAAGTGGAAGAGATGAGTACGAGTAGTTCAGGTTCTGAACCTCTTAAAAATCTCTGTATACTCAATGTTTCCTTACCCCTTCTTATCTTTCATGTTTATGCTTGTATGTTGCACTTTTCAATGGCAAATACTGCACAAGAACTATATGATTACCTATTATTAGAAAAGGGATTTACCAAATAAGCTTATTTTTGCTGCATAAATGATCGCTTAGTTATTTAGTAAAAATAATTTTAAAAGAAAAAGTTATACATTGTTGTATAATGATCTATTCAACCCCCTCCCCTCTAGATCATATTGATGTACCTCTGGGAACCAATAATTTGTATTAAAGCATGTTCTTATGAAACTTGCTTAACCGCAAGGAGTAGATCCTATGGTATTGGAATTAGTTCTATGAAAGTTAAAGATTATTTACCACTGAGCTTTAAATATTTCTATTATCTGAAAAGATTATGTAAAAATATCATTTTTGAAAGATTTAAGAAGAAGGATTGAGTCAGTCCATATGTCCCTCTAAAAGACGACTCCATCCACTTGACCCATATATGATGGAAGTCAAAGACTATTATGAATGGACAAACACAGAACAGTTGTATGTCACTCTAGATATGCAATTCTTGATTCTGGAAGACAACAGTCCAGAATGTGCTAAGTCTCTATTGAATGCATAAAGAAGCTTTGCTGAAAAACATTCTTTTAAAGATCAGTTCAAAAAGAATGTTCATACTTCAGAAATCGTGTGAGCTCCATCTAACCTCAATCTCCTAAAAGATAAAGTTAATAGTCAACTTGTCTAGAAACTATTGAATATCTCAAGAAGACAATGACTATTTTATCTAATCTCCCCTCTACAATGTATTTACTCTCAAATTTATGCTCTGGTCAGCCAGATCATTGAAATTGTTGCAAGTCCTTTCTTGGAAAAGATATTTAATGAATATTGATGGATCATCTAATCCGGACTTTTGTTGGTGTTGTTGTTGGAGGTCATCAGACTTGATAATGTCTGATGTAATAGGGGAGAAAATGGGTATACATAGAAGGAGAATGAATGAAAGATGAGTGCAATAAAGATACAAAGCCCAACCAAGTAAGAAATTAAAGAGCAATTAAGGACCCAAAGTGCAGTCTAGAGTCATCAGAGAAAAGGAAGAGCTTAAAGGACGTTACCACTAGTAATTAAGAAATTCATATCAGTGAGGTATGGTCTAACACCTCTCTAAATAAATGTGTGCATAAATTTTGACTGTTTTACGTGCCAATATGTGACAACTTGCATATACACAACACTATTCATAATATCTTAGACAACCTTTTTCAATCTTAAATTAAAAATAAATTCCATGATTCAATCTGGCCAACATTGTAGGCTTGACTATTATTCTGAAAACTTTAACTCTGGCTTAGTATGTCAAATGAAAGGTATGCAAGTCAACAAGACTGAAGATGCTCCTACTCATACACACACAAACATTAATTGTAAATCTTCACTTTAAAACATGTTTAAAAAATTCAGATGAACAATTTGGGTTTTCAAATTTAGTAATAAACTATGTCCCGTTTATATCATTGCTCTTTCGAGTGAATCAAACTCTTAAAGGACCAAGAATTACTCATAAAAATGACATGTCGAAATATCATTACCATCTTGGAGTAGCTTTTGTGAAGGTTCAAAATTTAAGGTAGACCCTTACCAGTCAATTATGTGTTAGAAGGATCAACCTAATTTCCTAACCAATCAAGTCAGAAAGAGTAAACAAAGAAGGATTTAAATTATTCAAAGAGTGTCATGCTCAAATCCTTGAGGAGAGTCGGTTATGAATCTCAAAAAATAGAATGATACTCAAAGTAGGAAGGACACTTCTGACCACCGGGATATCATAATGTTATTTGAACAAAACTGTCAAAACTACATGCTCTACGAAAGAAACACTCTGACTCATTCGACCTTACAATCTCTAAAAGGAAAGGAAATCAATTCTTGAAACTCTATACATCATTGGCTGTATATATGAAACCTTCAACAAATAGTAAGGATTAACTGAATACTATAAACTGTGCTGAATGGAAACTTGATCAGTTAATCATAAGAACTTACTATTTTAAGATTGTCAAAAGTTGGTATAAATTCACATTTACGCTGTTAGTCTCAAATTGAGGAATACTACTAAGTGAAATGAAAGACAAAAAGGACGATATTGCAATTCTCGATCCTCTAATCTTTATAAAGAGTTAACAAACTCTGCAATTGATATTCAATCAATCGTAGATTTAAGAGATGAATATGATAGATTTGCAAACATTATTTTTGGACATTATGATTGTAGAGCCTAGCTGTAAAAGTCAACTTTTCAAATCTAGATTACTAACGTTTAACAAAACTTCGCTAAGAGAGATGTAAAGGAGAAAGCAGACAGAGAATACAAAGAAAAATGGATCTATCATCAAATCCTATCGATGATCTTTTATATTCAAGAGTCATGTTCAATTCAACGCTAGCTATGACCAATTCCACAAAGGATACTGATTCCTAATGGAAAACAAAATGAATAATTAAGACTCTTAGAAATGCTAACTGGTCAGAGAAAAGAAATTGAATAAAAAAGGTTCTGCGAGCCGATTTCTGATGATTGGTTTTTATACCTATTTATTGGATACCTTTTAGACTTGATAATTTGTGAATTCTTAAGCATTTCATGTTAGTTTTTATGTGTTTTAATTTTGTTTAGGTTTTATATTATTTTTACTTTGTTTTGAAGGATTTTGGAATAAGGGCAACTTGGATCAAAGCTTGGAGTTGCTAGATTTAAATTTTCAGCGTGCTATTTACGCAGCAGTCACTTGTGAACCAATTTAGACCTTGATTCAGCCATTATATCTCAATTCGTCCAACATAAAATTTGTAGATATACTTCTCAAATTTCTAAAACATCTTAAATCATTTCAATCGGAGGTCGGATAATAGAGTTGTATCCAAAACACAGAAGGAGGTTGCAACAATCCAAAAAGGGAGTAGATTGGGCAGATTGTACTAGAGCTGCAACGGTGATTTCCACCACCATAGCACTAGTACAAAACCAAAAATGAGCAGCAGGTTGCCCTGCTGCAACGGTGCTCTACTACCATCACGGCGGTGCACTGTACAGTGCCCAGAAATCAGTTTTTAAGTGAAAATCTACAATCTTAAACTTTATAATTTCATTTCTTCTTCTTTGGAAGGCAGGTAGAGGCGATTTTGGAGGCCAAAGGATGAAGAGAGTCACCTTCCATGGAGGTTAGGAATGAAATTCAACATCTAAGAAAGCTATGGATTGAATGCTTAGAGCTTGGAGATTGGTGACAACTATCTTCTTCTTCTTTCCTTTAATTTGTATTTCCATTGATGTTGGATTACTTTTTGGAACAAAATTGATTAATATCTATCCATTGATCTTGTATCTATGTTGGGTACTGAATCTATAACATGTTTTGGCTATGGTGAATTGTGTTTTGATCTCATTTAACTATGTATATGTTGTATGCATATTTGATGTGGTTTTACTCAATTGCTATGGTTTGAGCATGAAATTTATGATTGTGTTGGATATCTAGTACATAGTTTAATCGAATCTCTCTCTCTCTCTCTCTTATTTGGTTGTTGTTGTTGCTGCATTTGTGAGTTCTTTGAGAGAAGGATTTTACTTTACACACCAAGTGTTCAATAAATTATCCCAATGAAGTTGTTCTTGTATTTTGCATATCTTTGTGCTTCGTTGGCTATAGTTTGTGGTCTCTTGGATGGCACCATATGAATTGGATTATCACATTTAGTTTTTCATGATTAATTGCTTGGCCCAAGTGGTTAATTTGGTAACATACATGAAATTGACAAATGGATTATAGCGTTGTGACCCAAATGTGATAACATTTGTTATGCTATTTTTTCTTAGGAATGAATTCATAATTTGTATGTAGGATAGACATATACATATGTGCCACGTATAGCTAATGTGAGAATATGTGCTTCAAATCCTTGTGTTGCTATTTCTCATAGACGTATAGTGAAATGCTTAGCTTAAGTGTCCTTATTTAAATTCTATCGAATGTGATAGGTTTGGATTCGGTATGTTTATATGTCCTTCAAAAAATACGTGTAAATACTATTGTATTCTTGGTTAACAAGTTATCGTAACCATAGGATCAAATAGAGAGAGTTAGGAGAATTAAATGAAGTGTTGGGAGAAAATATAATCATATGTTCATCTATCTTTACTACTTTATTAGTTTAATTGTTAATTTGGGTTATTTTCATTTCCCTTTCTTCCATTCAATCAATTGTTTGAATTAAGATCAACTTGATGCAATCAGTATTTAGAATTCGTTAGAACTAATTCCTCGTGTGATCGACTTTTACTTTCACTTTATTACTTGTTGATCGTGTATGTTTGCATGTTATTCATTCAAATGAATTCGAGATCAGAATTTAACTAATAAATAAAATATAAATAAACAGTTCTGATTTTGACAAACAGTTTTTAGAATAGTAAAGATGTCTAGTTTTAGCATTTAACCTAAATTTCAATCACAATCTGATTGTAATTAGAGCGACAATGAGAAACAAGACTAAACTGGTTACACATGAAAATCAACCGTGATTATACCCATAAATTAGAGCTTGAACTAGGCAAATATTTTAGTGTTTATCGCTCATTCTGCCCTTGAGAAGCTAAAAGCGTGTCACGTAAGTATTAATATACTTTCCTATTTACTGATCTCAATAGTGGACTATGTTAATATACCTTTATACGTTGAAAAATTCAAATCTCTAAGTGATGTATTAAACTTGACAAATTCAGACTAAGATAGATCAGCAGCTACAATGGTTGATTAAATGGTAAGCTAATATCATAAGTCTAACGTAGAGATGTACTGGAACTCAGTGGAAATTAGATAGATCCGACTCTTAAAGAATGCAAAATGAATGACTAAAGTATGAATGAAAATCGTTATTACGATGAAGACATAAATCTGATTTATAGCCAAGCAAGAAGAATAATCAACAGTTACAAAAGCTGAAATTATGGTTGAAGATCTATTAAATAATTTAAACAATTAGCTAGCTAACTATGATTAAGATTTAAATACTATTTGTCCATCATACTATAATTGGTGAAAGCATTCCTGAGTCATACATTATCCAAGAGCATATGTTTATGCTGAGATAATGGAATGGAGTGAAGAAATAAAGTACAAAATATCTTAACAATTTTTTTTTTATCTCTTTGCTCTATTAATCTCAATATATCATAAGTTTGATTGGTTTTGAAAGTCATTAAGCAAACTTGTCTGTCTAATCACAACTAGTAGAATACATTAATTTTTGAAGGTAATGCGTCGTAGAATGAACGTCCAAATCGTAGAGCCCACAATAATCAAGATATCATTCTACTTAATCAAATAAAATAAAACTTCTTATAATTCCAAAACTGAAAAGCTGACAACTGATAAGGAAGAAAAGTTGAAAAGTCTAGTCAAAGGCTTTAGTTACGAGAAGGCTATTTTGTTATATGTAACTGTTACCCCTAAACTAGCATCTTAACCAACCATTTAAGGCTTAAGACGTGTCACAACCAGTCATTTGAAATTTAATGTATCAGTTTGTAAATCTTCCGTATAATCTACCTAGAAGAATAAGTATATCTCGTCAGTTACTAATAACTGAATCATTTGGATCTAAACAATAAATTAAATAACATTTTATCATCACCCCTTTAAATCCTTAACCTTTCAGAGCAAAGATCATATACGTAAACATATCTTAGATCCTAAACAGAAAAGAATGTTCTCATCCCAGACTCATCCCAAGAAATCTTCGATCTCACCTCTTGAAACTATCTCTTACCTTTGAGTAATCCGAGCTATGTTCCTGATCTATGAAGTCACTGAAGGATATGACGGTCCAGAAGATCAAAGAGCAAAGGCTATAAGCTTCAAAACGTTCGTTGCTACAGGCGAACCAGGACATAACCTGGAGAAAAGATTTTGGTATAAGGTATCATATACCTTTCCTGATTTTACTATCATAAAAGTTAGAAAACTTTTCATCGTAAGTACAGAACACAACCCAGCACTCCTTCAAATAATGCAATATCCTTTGAAAAGAGTGATCTTCTTTTATTAGTTTATCTGTAAATGAATTCTACAAGAGAAGATGGGAGAGTAGTCAAGGAAAAAGGGATTAATGGAATAGGGAGGATGAATTATAAGGCTACAACTTACAAACAAGAAATCAAGACCACTAAAGATAAAGCTAAACAGAACAAATAAAGAAAATCTTCAGCAAAGAAGAAGAAAATTATTGAGCAAAAAATTGAAGTTGCAAAATTCATCCCACATGATCAATGCAAAGAAAGAGTTCGTAGAGTTCTAGCAAGCAGATTCATTACAGCACAACAAAGATCAAAAGGATCTAGTAAAAGTAGTAAAGACAAAGCTTACAAATGCTGAGAGGACTAATGTACTAAAGATCAAAGAGTGAAACTGAACAAAATGTCCTCAGATTGTTGAGTTACAAATTCAATAGAGCTACCTTCAGATAAAGAGTTAAAACGATGATGAAATGCCTCTTTGCCTTATATATTAGAGTTTATAATGTAAATGGCATTGAGAGATAGACTCACTACGACAAATGATCGGGATGATTATAAGGAAAGCTAGCTAAAGGAACAAAATATAAATCAACTACACCTAGTGTACCAGAAGAAGAAATGATCTTTACTATAATAAAGATTCAGTGGAAATCATAATCCTACAAATGACAGGTGCTCAAGAGAGTGGGAGCTGCTTTGATAAAATTAAGAAGAAGATAAAGCAAATTACACAATTCCAACAGACAGTAAATGCTTAGGTGAAGGAAAGCTAATCAAGCAAAAATGGAATGTGCTCAAGAAAGCTTGAAGATCAAAGTCTGTTCATCAGGAAGAGAACCAAGACTGTCCAAGCAAAATTTGAAATAAGAAAATGAAGAATGAAGTACAACTGCAGAAGGGATTGGGAGAAGAATCACAGAAACAGTAAAATGAAATAACAAGTACGATCGTAAAACATAAGTCTATAAAGTCTGCCAATCACAAACCTAAAGAAAGCACTACAGATTGTAGAGAAGAACACAAATACCATAAATTACAAAGCAAATCACAAAGGCTTAGGGCAGATCGTGTGACAACAGAAGAAGATCATATAGTTGCTTTAAGATCGTAATATAAACTATTGAATCGTAGAGCAGAAGAATCATAAGGCTAATAAGAATCAAGGTAGTTCAATCGATAAAATGGAAATATATGAAAGATTCTCCATAATAAATTGATCAAGAAATACGATCTAAGAAGTGATCAAAAGAATAAAAGTGACAAAATGATCACTGGTCAAACTCAGAAGAGGAATCAGACAATGCTATGATAAATGGCTATAAAGGTCAAACTTTAACTTACTCATGGTTTTTATTTATGGGAAAATGATAAAAAGACATAGTCGAAAGATTGCTGACACCCTTTTGCAACATACAAGAAAATACATTTTGTGTAGAGAAGACCAAGCCTTATCTAACGGATAAATACCATTGAGAATTGGCATAGGTGACAACTCAAAAGAAAAAATCTCACTAACACTGCAAAGAAATCAGAACTATTAAAAGTAACGGCTACCTTCCAATGGAAAGAATTATCAATGAGGAAATTCTCAACAGACAGAATGAAGGAGATCTCTCTGAGTATATAAGGATTATTTTACATGAAAAGAGAGTGAGAGGGAGATAAGAAAAAGATAGAATAAAGAAGAAGAGATAAAAGAAAACATCAGGTCTAAGAGAGAAATTAAGGAATATAACATTGGTGAGGAACATAAAAGATATACACTCAGAAAACTCACTAAAAAAGAGAGAATAGTGGACGAATTATGGTCAAACATTAGTGATATGGAATAGCTCATACAATAAAGGAATACAAGGATGAAGATGCTATTTTACAAAATACTATTGAGGAGATCGATTAACCAAAAGTCAGTCTACACTTTGGAGGATTGATCATAACACTGCTACCAAGTTCACTTGATATGAGCTTAACATCAACTTGGCAACATCCCTCAACAACAGAAACAACAACAACATCAAAGTCGGGACTTAGTGACACACTCGATTCTTAAGTGAATCAACCCTTATTAAGGGAAGAGGACTAAGTATCCTTAGGAATAAATTGGGTGCAGCCCATCTAATTCTTAAGTTAATCAGCCCTTGTTAAGGGAAGAGGACTAAGTATCCTAAGGAGTAAATTAGGTGTAGCGTGTTTAATGAAAAAGGACTTAGTGCGCTGGAGATTATGTAATGACCTTGTGTCCATTTATCCTTATTAGAATATCCCTGCTCAGTGAAGTGGAAGAGATGAGACGAGTAGGACTAGTTCAGGATCCGAACCTCTTAAAAATCTCTATGTGCTCAATATCTCCTTACCCTATTCTTATATTTCATGTTTATGCTTGTATGTTGCACTTTTTAATGGAAAATACTGCACAAGAACTGTATAATTAATTACCTATGATTAGAAAGGGGATTTACCAAATAAGCTTTTTTTTCCAACATAAATGATCGCTTAGGTAATTGGTAAATATGATTTTAAAAGCAAAATTATTCAAACTCCCCTTCTGGATCATATTGATGCACCTCTGGAAACCAATAATTGGTATTAAAGCAGGTTTTTATGAAATTTGCTTAACCACAAGGAGTAGATCCTATGGTATTGGAATCAGTTCTGTGAAAGGTAAAGATTATTTATCACTGAGCTTTAAATATTTATGCTATCTGAAAAGACTATGTAAAAATATCATTTTTGAAAGATTTAAGAAGAATGATTGAGTCAGTCCATATGTCCTTCTAAAAGACAACTCCATCCACTTGCCCCATATATGATGGAAGTCAAATACTATTATGAAATGGACCAAGACAGAACAGTTGTATGTCATTCCAGATATGCAATTCATAATTTTGGAAGACAACATTCTAGAATATGTTAAGGAAAGTTGGGTAGTCTCTACTGAATGCATGAAAAAGCTTTGCTAAAAAAACATTCTTCTAAATATCGATTCAAAAAGAATCTTTATACTTCAGAAATCATGTGAGCTCCATCCAACCCCAGTCTCCTAAAAGATAAAGTTAATGGTCAACTTGTCTTGAAACTATTGAATATATCAAGAAGGCAAGGACTACTTTATCTAATCTCCTTTCTGTAACATATTTAATCTCAAATTTTTGCTCTGGTCAGCCAGATCATTGAAATTGCTGCAAGTCCCTTCTTGGGAAAGATATTTAATGAATCTTGATGGATCATCTAATCCGGACTTATGTTGGTGGTGTTGTTGGAGGTCATCAGACTTGACAATGTCTGATGTAATAGGGGAGTCAGAAAATTGGTATACATAGAAGAAGAATGAAAGAAAATAAGTGCAATAAAGATAAGAAGCCCAACCAAGTAAGAAATTGAAGAGCAATGAAGGACCCAAAGTGCAGTCTAGAGTCATTACAGAAAAGGAAGAGCTTAAAGGACATTACCACTGGTAATCAAGAAATTCATATTAGTGAGGTATGGTCTAACACCTCTCTAAATAAATGTGTGCATAAATTTTGACTGTTTTACGTGCCAATATGTGATAACTTGCATATACACAACACTATTCAGAATATCTTAGACAACCTTTTTCAATCTTAAATTAAAAATAAACTCCATGATTTAATCTGGCCAACATTGTAGGCTTGACAATTATTACGAAAACTTTAACTCTGGCTTAGTATGTCAAATGAAAGGTAGGCAAGTCAATAAGACTAAAGATGCTCCTAGTCATACACACACAAGCAACAATTGTAAATTTTAACTTAAAACATGTTTAAAAAATTCAAATGAACAATTTGGGTTTTCAAATTTAGTAATAAACTATGCCCCGTTCATATCATTGCCCTCTCGGGTGAATCAAACTCTTCAAGGACCAATAATTACTCATAGAAATGACATGTTAGAATATCATTACCATCTTAGAGTAACCTTTGTGAAGGTTCAAAATTTAACTTAGACCCCCACCAATCAATTATGTGCTAGAAGGCTCAACCTAATTTCCTAACCAATCAAGTCAGAAAGAATAATCAAAGAAGGATTTAAATTCTTCAAAGAGTGTCATGCTCAAAGCCTTGAGGAGAGTCGTTTATGAATCTCAGAAAATAGAATGATACTCAAAGTAGGAAGTGGGCTTCTGACCATCGAGATTTTAGAATGTTATTTGAACAAAACTGTCAAAACTACATGCTCTACGAAAGAAACAGTCTGACTCATTCGACCTTACAATCTCTAAAAGGAAAGGAAATCAGTTCTTGAAAATCTATACATCATTGGTTGTATATATGAAACCTTCAACAAGCAATAAGGGTTAGCTGAATACTATAAACTTTGCTAAATGGAAACTTGATCAGTTAATCATAAAAACTTACTATTTTAAGATTGTAAAAAGTTGGTATAAATTCATATTTACGTTGACAATCTTAAATTGAGGAATACTACTAAGTGAAATGAAAGACAAACAAGATGATATTGAAATTCTCGATCCCCTAATCTTTATAAATAGTTGACGAACTCTGCAATTGATATTCAATCAATCGTAGAGTTAATAGATGAATACGATAGATTTGCAAACATTATTTTGGGACACTGTGATCGTAGAGTCAAGCTGTAAAAGTTAACTTTTCAAATCTAGATTATTAAAGTTTAACAAAACTTTACTTAGAGAGATGTAAAGGAGAAAGCAGACAGAGAATACAAGGGCAAAAGGATCTATCATCAAATCTTAACAATGATATTTTATATTCAAGAGTCATGTTCGATTCAATGCTAGCTATGACTAATTCCATAAAGGATACCGATTCCAAATGGAAAACAAAATGAATCATTAAGACTCTTATAAATGCTAATTGGTCAAAGAAAAGAAATTGAATAAAAAAGGTTCTGGGAGCCGGTTTCCAGAGTAGTAAAGATATCTAGTTTTAACATCTAAATCAAATTTCAATCACAGTCTGATTGAAATTAGAGCAACAGTGAGAAACAAGACTAAACTGGTTACACATGAAAATCAACCGTGATTATACCCATAAATCAGAGCTTGAATTAGGAAAATATTTTAGTGTTTCTCGTTCATTCTGCCCTTGAGAAGCTAAAAGCGTGTCACGTGAGTATTAATATACTTTCATATTTACTGATCTCAATAGTGGACTATGTTAATATACCTTCATACGTTGAAAAGTTTAAATCTCTGAGTGATGTATTAGACTTGACAAATTCAGACTAAGATAGATCAGCAACTACAATGGCTGATACAATAGTAAGTTGATATCTCTCGTTAAAGATAAATTCATAAGCAGAAGAGATGTAAACTTTTTTTCTTGGAAATAGAACACTCAACATTATCGGTACAAATTTATGTAGACAATATAATGTCTAATCTTATTGTCAACTAGCTATGTGAGAAGTAAACTGAGCATTCCAAAAACTGAAGGATACATAATAAGTATACTAAAAATGTTAAGACATAGACATTGACAAAATCAAGTGAATTAACTATCTATGAAGGAAAAGTGATATGGAAAGAAGGCACTATTAATAAAGAATGCCAAAATTAAGAAAAGTATTGATATTACTCAACACAAGGATAAAATTGACACTTCTCGCACATCAAATTGACAATAACTCTGAGATTAGAAGTCTAACGTAGAGATGTACTGGAACTCAGTGTAAACGCCAAGAAAATTAGATAAATGCTACTCTTAAAGAATTCAAAATGAACGACTAAAGTATGAATGGAAATCCTTATTACGATGAAGATATAAATTTGATTTATCGCCAAGTAAGAAAGATAATTAATAGCTGAAATTATGGTTGAAGAGCTACCAAACTCAACAATCTAAACAATTAGCTAGCTGGCAATGATTAATATTTAAACACTATTTGTCCATTATTATAATTGGTAAAAACATTCCTGAGTTATACATTATCCAAGAGCATCTGTTCATGCTAAAATAAAGGAATGGAGTGAAGAAATAGAGTACAAAATATCTCAACCAATTTTTTATCTCTTTGCTCAATAAATCTCAAGTCTTATTGGTTTTGAAAGTCATTAAGCAAACTTGTATGTCTAATCATAACTCGTAAAATACATTAATTTTCGAAGGTAATGCAACGTAGAGTGAACGTCCAAATCATAGAGCCCACAATAATCAAGATATCACTCTACTTAATGAAATAAAATAATACTTCATATAATTCCAAAACTGAAAAATTGACAACTGATAAGGAAAAAAAGTTTAAAAGTCTAGTCAAAGGCTTCAGTTACGAGAAGCCTATTTTGTTATACGTAACTGTTACCCCTGAACTAGCATCTTAACCAACCATTTAAGTCTTAACACGTGTCCCAACCAATCATTTGAAATTTAATGTATCAGTTTGCAAATCTTCCGTATAATCTGCCTAGAAGAATGAGCATATCTCGTCAGTTACTAATAACTGAGTCTTTCATATCTAAACAATAAATTAAATAACATTTTATCATTACCCTTTTAAAACCTTAACCTTTCAGATCAAAGATCATATACATAAATATATCTTAGATCCTAAACAAAAAAGAATGTTCTCATCCCAGACTCATCCCAAGCAATTTTCGATCTCAACTCTTGAAACTATCTCTTGCCTTCGAGTAATCCGAGCTAAGTTCCTGATATATGAAGTCACTGAAGGATATGACGGTCCAGAAGATCAAAGAGCAAAGGCTATAGACTTCAAAATGTTTGTTGCTACAGGCGAACCGGAACATAACCTGGAGAAAAGATTTTGGTATAAGATATCATATACCCTTTTTGATTTTACAATCGAAAAAGTTAGAAATCTTTTCATCGTAAGTACTGAGCACAACCCAGTACTCCTTCAAAGAATGCAATATCCTTCAAAAGGAGTGATCTTTTTATATTAGTTTGTCTGTAAAGGAATTATATAGGAGAAGAGGGGAGAACGATCAAGGGAAAATGGCTTAATGGAATAAGGAGGATGAATTATAAGGCTGCCACTTAAAAATAACTTGCTGATAAAGTGGTATTTTAAGAGCTCCTCTCTACTACAACAGCCCCCTTGGTGGCCTACTTGTCTACTTGCCCTCTAGACAGTTTAATAACGACTCATCACCCTATTTATTGCTGACAAAAAGGGGGAGAATAAATGGATAAAACTAGACTGTTCTCCCAAATGTAAGTATCACACAGGGGAGAAAATGAGGTACAAAAGATATCTGACGTATATAACTTAGGGGGAGCTAAAGAAAGAAAATTGTAGTATGTTCCTAATCTGAGATGTACAAAAAGTATATGAATAAAACTCCATGGTTAAAAATCTATCTGCTTTGCTCTTGTTGTGCTTTAATTGTTTTGTCATTATCAAATATGAGGAGATTGTTAGACAAATTTATGTATATGCCTACTTAAATTTAATGATGACAAAACAATATCTGATAACTATTTTTATGTAATGATAACTAAGATATTGTTAGGAAAACTTATTTTTGACAAAAAAAATAATTGATTCATAACTATTTATAATGATGTGTCAGTCTTGATTATAATGTATGCTTTAATGTGATATTATGTCTTCGTAGAGTTAGAGTGTGCTTCACTGTCATAGTTAAAGTTATTTACTGATTGTAAAAGAAAGAAAAAGAGAAATCAGGCAAATGTGAAGTTATAAACATTTGTTACAACTTTGTACAGTCTTTATGATGAACAATTAATGTAAGAGGACTTAGAGTATCAAATTAGTTAGGTTGATCTAAAAAAAGTTAAAATAAACTCTGTATTGTTCTCAAAATAATAATGAAATGCAAAAGGACGCTACGGATCAAAAGTGTTAGGTTGAATTCGGATACAGAGTGATATAAAAAATAAAATAGATTAATATTAAAAGGATCAGATCGTAAAGCATGACATGATGGCTGAAGAAGGATCGTATAGAAGATTCAAGGCGTATTGTTATATCAGAATTGCATAGCAAGTCCAAGATCATATTGAAAGACCGGATTATATAGTGGCAGCTGAATCGTATTAAAGAAGTTAAACTCAACTGCAAGATCAAAATCATATTGCAAGAACAAGTAGTATGGCAAGGATGATAAAAGACAAAACGTATAGCAAAAGACAAAGATCGTGTAGTAGTGTAAATCGTACAAAGCTCCGATCGTAGAGCAAAACAGAAGATTCTGATCGTATAACAAGAAAAAGATCACACAGCGGAAGAAGAGTCAGATAAAGAAGAATGCAGATTCAATAAGAAATCAAGAACACTAAGGATAAAGCTGAACAGAACAAATAAGGAAATCTTGAGCAAAGAAGAAGAAAATTATTGAGGAGAAAATTGAAGTTGTAAAAGTCATTCTACATGATCAATGCAAAGAAAGAGTTCGTAGAGTTCTAGCAAGCAGATTCATTATAGCTCAGAAAATATTAAAAGGATATAGTAAAAGTAGTAAAGACAAAGCTCACAGATGTTTAGAGGACTAACGTACTCAATATTGAAGAATGAAACTGAACAAAATATCCTCAAACCGTTGAGTTACAAATTTCGTAGAGCTACCGCAAGACAAAGAGCTAAAACGATGATGAAATGCCTCATTGCCTTGCCTTATATATCAAAGTTCATAAAGCAAATGACATTGAGAGATAGACTCACTACGACAAATGATCGGGATGATTCTAAGGAAATCTAGCTAAAGGAACAAAATATGAATTAGCTACAACTAGTGTACCAGAAGAAGAAATAATCTCTATTGTAATAAAGATTCAGTGGAAATCATAATATTACAAATAACATGTGCTCAAGTGAGGGGGATTTGCTCCAGATAAAATCAAGAAGAAGAAGAAGCAAAATTGCATAATTCCAACAGACAGTAAATGCTTAGAAAAAGGAGAGCTAATCAAGCAGAAATGGAATGTGCCCAAGAAAGCTTGAAGATCAAAATCTCGTCATCCGGAAATGAACCAAAATTGTCCAAGAAAAAATTAAAATAAGAAAATAAAGAATGAAGTACAATTGTTGAAGAATCGCAGAAACTGCAGAATAGAAGAACAATTACGATCGTAAAGCATAAGTTCATAAAGTCTATGTGAGGATCCGAATTTTCGGAATTATTTAATAAGATTAAATAAGAATTTAATGGACACAATTTTCAAGGTTGTGTAAAGAAATTATTATTTTATGTGATTTAAGGTATGTGATGTGATTTAATTGATAAATTAAATCTGTGCAGAGATTATGATGAATTGTGTTGAAATTAAAATAATTGAAATGTAAATAAATTGTTTAAAAACAATTTATGAGGAATAAAAGAATGTCAGGTAAGGATACAATAAATTGTACAATTAAAATATTGTGAAAATACAGAAAGTATAATTTTAAATGAGAATATGTGATAATGTGAAAGACATGAATTAAATATGTATATATTTATATATATACATTTTTATATATATGTACGTTATGTTTAATTGATAATTATAAATGTTATTATTTATAAAAATTAAGGGATTAATAATTAAATTAATCCAAATTTAAATAAAAGGTGAATGAGGAAACTAAGAAAAGTTGAAATTATTAATTTTAGATTTTATCAAGAATTTTGAAAGAAGTTTAGAAATTAATTGAGAAGGAAAGGTAATTATATAAATTATATAATAATAAATTATATAATTTATATAAGGAAATTAAAATAAGTTATGAAGAAAATAATAATTATATAAATTATATAAGAATAATTATGTAATTTATATAAGGTGATTAAATGGAATAAAGTTGGAGGAAATTAAGAAGTTATTTAAAAGGAGAATGTAATTATATAAATTATATAATATTAAATTATATAATTTATATATAAAGAAATTATTGTAAATATTAAAGAAATTGAATAATAAATAAGAAAAAGGAATGTTTTAAGTTATTAAAAATTATATTTATTTATAATGGAATTTTTATGATGTTTATGAAGAATAATATTTCAGAAACGGGAACATGTTAGTGTAACATGTTGTCCAAGTAACGAAGTGAAAAATTATGAAAAATAATTTTTATAAGTCAGATGAATTATTTTATGATTTTTGGAAGTATAAATTACCTCGTTTAATTACATGCATGGCGCTATGCGTGTACAAAATTTGTCAAGTAAAATACCCAAAAAGGGTGTTAATATTATTGATAAATCATATTATGATTTTTAGTGAATTAAAATAAATATTTTATATTTGTTATATAAAATATTTATTACATGATATAATTACGTAATGTATTTAATAAACAAAATTCTTGCATGCGATTTCTGGAAAAATCCGGAAGTGGACATGTAAGTCGGTGGAAGGAAATTTTTAATTGAAAAAGGAGAGCAACTTGGGTTATAAAAAGGAGGGAAAAAAAAAAAAAAGAACAAGAAAGGAAAGAAATGAAAAAGGGAAAAACAAATAACAAATATAAACCATCTCTCTCCTTCCTTGCTCCACCCGACGCCACCACCACTCACAACCCGACCACCATGTCGGCACCACCAAGAGAGAGGAAGATTTATGCCATGAAGAAGAGGGAAAAAGCTTCAAGGAAGGTAAAGAAATTAATTTAGTAGAATTATTTAATAATTATGGTAGTAAAATAATTTTGAGAAAAATTAG
The DNA here is from genome assembly GCA_947179155.2 of Hedera helix. NCBI lineage: Eukaryota > Viridiplantae > Streptophyta > Magnoliopsida > Apiales > Araliaceae > Hedera > Hedera helix. Next base: position 9,298,641 of record OX359265.1, on the reverse strand, counting down.
TAAATAATTGGAATAATTATTCTAAATAATTTATGGATTGTATATATATGAATTATATCATGTTTGGAGCAATTATGTGTGAAAAATTTGAGCAAAAATGGTGATTTTTTTTAAAAAAGTTGATGTACTGTTGCCGGCTGGGGAAGAAGAGAAAAAAAAAAAAAAAAAGGGAAAGCCGCGCATGGCGCGGCAGAGTTATGCAGTACGCGGCCAGAAACGACGCCGTTTCGGGGCGTATGGGAGGAAGGTCCGCGCATTGCACGGGGATCGGAAATGGCCGGCAAACGACGTCGTTTTGCTGGCGTCAGCAGAGGCAAGGGAGACGCGCGCCTTGCGCGGCCGGCACGCGGGGGTGAATTTACAGAAATGCCCCTGCCCTTTTCTAGAAATACCCAGCGTGTCCCTAGGAGCGCGGAAAGTACGAGAATGACCCTGGACTTTTCGGTTAATTCCGGATTTGTCCCTAACGTTGCCAAAATGACGGAAATGCCCCTGGGCTTTCCGGAAAATGCCAGTTTTGTCCCTTTGACCGCGGAAATTACCAAAATGCCCCAGAATCAGTTTTTAATGAAATAAATGTTTAAAAAATTATTTAAAAATTTTAGAAAATTATAGAAAAATACTAAAAATATAGAAATGATGTTTGGACATTAAATTTAATATTTTTGCATAAATATTAAATATTGGGGATTAATATTTAAATACTTTAAATATTAATCTAATAAGGTTACAAGTTAGAAAATGATTAAATAAAATTTTCGGACAACCGAAAATGCTAAATTTTTCCTATGAGCCGGGTTGTCCGTAGTGAAGGCATTAAATATTAAGTTATGTTAATATTTAAAGGACGAGGTTAATATAATTAACCATATTAATTAATAATTGGGCCAGAGATGATATTAAATAAGTAAATTAATATCATAAAGAGATAAATAATTATTATTTGATTATTTTATGATCATAGGTTGATCGAGTTAAGAGTTTGAGATATCAATTTAAATACCTGGACGCCAGGCAAGTTCTTCAGTCCCTTTTATGTTAAATGTTGGAATGTTATGGTATGTAATTATTGTTTTAACTGCATACAAATTATGTGTTACGTGATACGTGATTAATATGACCACAATATGTATTTTGTGCAACGATATGAATATATATGAGATATATTGCTATAGTAGAAGCACAAGCACATGATGTATAACACACACCAAGCATGATAAGGTATGTGCTACGTGATGTATAACTGTTGAACTTGCTGAGCCATTGTGCTCATTACTTGCTTAATAAACCTTTTTGCAGGAAAGAAATGAAATTCAAGAATATTGGATTAAATTAAAGAAGAATTGTCTAGAAGGTGGGAAAATGTATTGTTTTAATTTCCATTCAACATGGATGCATGTGTTAAGTTTATCATGATATTTCGTATGTACGTATATGTCGAATCCAGACAGAATATGTAAAGTTAAATTTTGAATGGTAATGGTACTAGATAGATATTATGATAGAGACTATTCAATGGTTAATTATGAATTATGAAATAAAGGAATAATTCTGGATTTATAATCAACATTAAATCTGAAATGTTGAGAAATATGATACTGGTAAGAGAAAGAAAAAGTAAAGGTTGCGATCCAGGGACTAGGATCCAGATGTAAGAATTTTGAATATCCAAATGTTTTAATACAACGATTGAATCAAGAAAGAAAAAAAAAATTATATGAGAATTTTGATAATTGATGATATTGAAATTAAATAATGGATCAATTTAGGAGATGAAAGATTTATTAACGAACCGAAATTTGGACGTAAGGAAAATAATGTTTCATAAATATGAAAATTAAGGTAATAAAGAGGGTCGAATTTTGGGGCCGTTACAGTTGGTATCAGAGCTAGAGGTTATAAACCTTAGGTAAATGATACCCTAGGCTATAACCTAAAGTAAGAAGGAGTATGGGTAGTCGCGTGTTCTGAAAACCCAAGCGTATAGTAAGCTCGTGACTCATGATTGTATGGTGGAGCCCCTTTAGCGAATGGGCGACTATGGCCTGACTAGGACAAGCTCCCCAACCATATGATTATGGTAAGTTCCTGAGTCTAAATACGCGATAAGTTTGATGAACATGGGGGAATTAGAATGGAAAAGATGTAAGTTGAGAAAGATAGTTCCCAATTATTGGCTAAAGTAAAGGAAATATGAAAGATTGCAAGGAAGAGATAGGATTATAAGGAAGAGATAAAAATGTTAAGAAAAATCGGAATGAAGGTAATGAATTGAGAAGATTTATAAGTTCAATTAAGAACATATCTGAAGGAATATTTGAAAGGATTCAAAGACGAATCTCAAAGAAAATCAGGAGACACCTGATTTAAGTAATAAAGATGACAAGGTAATACAAAACGTATAATAAGAGATCATAATAATATGATCAGGAACAGTGAAAGGATCGTACTACGATACGATCACGAGATAAGGGAAGCGAGTAAGGAATGGATTGTAAAGCAAGGTCATGATGGGATCAAGTGAGAATATGAAATAATATAAAGACCTGTTAATGGTCAACAAGGTAAAGCTTAATGCTATAAAGAGATATGGTACTATGAAATAGTACAAGAAGAATTCAGAGAATAACGAGACATGAATGACAGAAAGGTTATGATAAGGGGGCAGGAAGCTTGGGTACGAAATTTCAATTGATGACTCATGTGGTAACTGAATTGCACAATCCTTTGTATGGGCGGGGGATTTGTGTTTACTTAGTTACTATGTGATAATCATTGAAATGTTAGAGTCGCGTTAAGAGTTTTGATAGATAAATAATATTAAGTTAGGCACGAGTTCTTAAAACTCATGCATGTGGTAAGTCCATGACTCATAATCGTATGGTATGTTTGAGCCCCTCAGCGTATGGATAGTCTTTGATTTGTTCTCAGACTACGTATTGCTAGGATAAGCTTTAAAACTCATATTCTTGTGGTAAGTTCCTGGACTCATAATGTGTGGCAAGTTTGATGAACTATACGGGGGTATAGAAATGTTGGAGTAGTTAGAAATTTTTTGTATAATGGTAATAATAATCCTAGCAATAAATTTATTAATTAAGTAAAGAAACTGAAGGTAAATGTTAGGGAATTTAGGATATTCCCACTCTTCTAGCTTTGCTAGACTTCGAAATTTTGGTCTCAAGTTGATTTGGCACGTGTGTGCTTTGAAAAATATAAATGAAATCTTTAAGCAATTTAAAAACTGTCTATGCTACTTGTCTCAGCTAGACAAAAATGTTTTTACATCAAAATGTATTTTAAAAAGAATCATCCACGCACCTTTTAGCCCGGTGCAGATGTGATGAATGACGGAATGCTCAACGTGTTGTTGAGTCGGTGCGGTACTATTTCGTCATAAGATGATTCAACACCATAAAGTGCGGTTTATGGTGTAGGAATTATTAACGATGAAATTCTCAACGGACTGTCAAGATGACGCGGTAACATGAAGTCATAAATGATTTTGAATTATGAAGGTATGTCAAAGCTATAAGTCTTTGCCATTTGACTCGGCTAGACGTTTTGAAAAGTTTTGACATAATAAATGTTTTAAAAATTTCTGCAAGTTATAAATTGTTAAAAGTAAGTCTAGGCTAATTGATCTGGCTAGACAAGCGTTGAAGAAATATAAGTCTGAGCTATTGATTCAGCTAGACAAATTTTTTTTGTTTTAAATTATATTTATTGAATTCGTATTCTTTGAAAGTTATACCCAATCAAATTACTTTTGAATAAATTCAAAGGCTGAGATGAACAAAAAGATTAAGACTATTGCAGGTTGATTGAATGGTCACCTGGCATAGCAAGACACAGGCATTGCAGATTGATCATCTGGCGTGCCAATATATGGTGAAACATCCATTACTTTAATGACAGATTGATCCACTGTCAGGGTTTGCAGTATGAAGTACTCGGGGAGCGAAGTACTGTAAACCGGGATAAATGTTCATTCAGCAAAGTATGAAAGTTGCCAAAATAAAAATTTTGAATCCTTCTACTCTTATGAAGATTGGATGGTAGGATGGGGTAGTATTTTTAAATTGTGAGTGATAAGGAAAATAATAATTGTGAAGCAAAGGAATTATGAAATGTGATGAATTAGAAAATTGCAGTGTGCAATAACTACGAGAAGGGAATGAAATAAAGATATGTGGAATAAATGTAAAGAAATTATGAAGTATGAGTATATAGAAATTTCGAGGACGAAATTTTATGAAGGAGGGGTGAATGTGATACCCCAGGAATTTTAAAATAATTCCAAATAAAGATTATGATAAATCAAGTAAAGGTTAGTATTTAAAAATATAATGAATGAATAATGGAAGTATTAAAGAATGAATTATGATATATGAAGAATATTATGAATGTGAATTAAGAAGAAAAGGATGAATGTACAAAGTATAAAGGAGGTGTAATAGAAGGTATGAAATAAGTTGGCTAAGTAAGGATATGTACGATTAGAGAAAAAGAAAGTTTTCGAAAAATGAGAACATATCTTGATAAATACATCACGGAAAGAGCTAAGGCTTTATAGTTACAAAGAAATTGTGAATGTGATTTAAGAATTGAATATTATGACAATTATGATTTTATGAGATTATCCATGTAAGTTATGGATATTAAAGAGGTAAAATATGATTATTATGGATTTAGTTGTTATTTATCAAGATAAAGGTATAGCAAGTTGCTAGAAATAAAATATGTATAAATATTACGGCGATTATGATTCCGAGGACGGAATCCTGTTAAGGGGGGAAGAATGTGAGGATCCGAATTTTCGGAATTATTTAATAAGATTAAATAAGAATTTAATGGACACAATTTTCAAGGTTGTGTAAAGAAATTATTATTTTATGTGATTTAAGGTATGTGATGTGATTTAATTGATAAATTAAATCTGTGCAGAGATTATGATGAATTGTGTTGAAATTAAAATAATTGAAATGTAAATAAATTGTTTAAAAACAATTTATGAGGAATAAAAGAATGTCAGGTAAGGATACAATAAATTGTACAATTAAAATATTGTGAAAATACAGAAAGTATAATTTTAAATGAGAATATGTGATAATGTGAAAGACATGAATTAAATATGTATATATTTATATATATACATTTTTATATATATGTACGTTATGTTTAATTGATAATTATAAATGTTATTATTTATAAAAATTAAGGGATTAATAATTAAATTAATCCAAATTTAAATAAAAGGTGAATGAGGAAACTAAGAAAAGTTGAAATTATTAATTTTAGATTTTATCAAGAATTTTGAAAGAAGTTTAGAAATTAATTGAGAAGGAAAGGTAATTATATAAATTATATAATAATAAATTATATAATTTATATAAGGAAATTAAAATAAGTTATGAAGAAAATAATAATTATATAAATTATATAAGAATAATTATGTAATTTATATAAGGTGATTAAATGGAATAAAGTTGGAGGAAATTAAGAAGTTATTTAAAAGGAGAATGTAATTATATAAATTATATAATATTAAATTATATAATTTATATATAAAGAAATTATTGTAAATATTAAAGAAATTGAATAATAAATAAGAAAAAGGAATGTTTTAAGTTATTAAAAATTATATTTATTTATAATGGAATTTTTATGATGTTTATGAAGAATAATATTTCAGAAACGGGAACATGTTAGTGTAACATGTTGTCCAAGTAACGAAGTGAAAAATTATGAAAAATAATTTTTATAAGTCAGATGAATTATTTTATGATTTTTGGAAGTATAAATTACCTCGTTTAATTACATGCATGGCGCTATGCGTGTACAAAATTTGTCAAGTAAAATACCCAAAAAGGGTGTTAATATTATTGATAAATCATATTATGATTTTTAGTGAATTAAAATAAATATTTTATATTTGTTATATAAAATATTTATTACATGATATAATTACGTAATGTATTTAATAAACAAAATTCTTGCATGCGATTTCTGGAAAAATCCGGAAGTGGACATGTAAGTCGGTGGAAGGAAATTTTTAATTGAAAAAGGAGAGCAACTTGGGTTATAAAAAGGAGGGAAAAAAAAAAAAAAGAACAAGAAAGGAAAGAAATGAAAAAGGGAAAAACAAATAACAAATATAAACCATCTCTCTCCTTCCTTGCTCCACCCGACGCCACCACCACTCACAACCCGACCACCATGTCGGCACCACCAAGAGAGAGGAAGATTTATGCCATGAAGAAGAGGGAAAAAGCTTCAAGGAAGGTAAAGAAATTAATTTAGTAGAATTATTTAATAATTATGGTAGTAAAATAATTTTGAGAAAAATTAGTAAATAATTGGAATAATTATTCTAAATAATTTATGGATTGTATATATATGAATTATATCATGTTTGGAGCAATTATGTGTGAAAAATTTGAGCAAAAATGGTGATTTTTTTTAAAAAAGTTGATGTACTGTTGCCGGCTGGGGAAGAAGAGAAAAAAAAAAAAAAAAAAGGGAAAGCCGCGCATGGCGCGGCAGAGTTATGCAGTACGCGGCCAGAAACGACGCCGTTTCGGGGCGTATGGGAGGAAGGTCCGCGCATTGCACGGGGATCGAAAATGGCCGGCAAACGACGTCGTTTTGCTGGCGTCAGCAGAGGCAAGGGAGACGCGCGCCTTGCGCGGCCGGCACGCGGGGGTGAATTTACAGAAATGCCCCTGCCCTTTTCTAGAAATACCCAGCGTGTCCCTAGGAGCGCGGAAAGTACGAGAATGACCCTGGACTTTTCGGTTAATTCCGGATTTGTCCCTAACGTTGCCAAAATGACGGAAATGCCCCTGGGCTTTCCGGAAAATGCCAGTTTTGTCCCTTTGACCGCGGAAATTACCAAAATGCCCCAGAATCAGTTTTTAATGAAATAAATGTTTAAAAAATTATTTAAAAATTTTAGAAAATTATAGAAAAATACTAAAAATATAGAAATGATGTTTGGACATTAAATTTAATATTTTTGCATAAATATTAAATATTGGGGATTAATATTTAAATACTTTAAATATTAATCTAATAAGGTTACAAGTTAGAAAATGATTAAATAAAATTTTCGGACAACCGAAAATGCTAAATTTTTCCTATGAGCCGGGTTGTCCGTAGTGAAGGCATTAAATATTAAGTTATGTTAATATTTAAAGGACGAGGTTAATATAATTAACCATATTAATTAATAATTGGGCCAGAGATGATATTAAATAAGTAAATTAATATCATAAAGAGATAAATAATTATTATTTGATTATTTTATGATCATAGGTTGATCGAGTTAAGAGTTTGAGATATCAATTTAAATACCTGGACGCCAGGCAAGTTCTTCAGTCCCTTTTATGTTAAATGTTGGAATGTTATGGTATGTAATTATTGTTTTAACTGCATACAAATTATGTGTTACGTGATACGTGATTAATATGACCACAATATGTATTTTGTGCAACGATATGAATATATATGAGATATATTGCTATAGTAGAAGCACAAGCACATGATGTATAACACACACCAAGCATGATAAGGTATGTGCTACGTGATGTATAACTGTTGAACTTGCTGAGCCATTGTGCTCATTACTTGCTTAATAAACCTTTTTGCAGGAAAGAAATGAAATTCAAGAATATTGGATTAAATTAAAGAAGAATTGTCTAGAAGGTGGGAAAATGTATTGTTTTAATTTCCATTCAACATGGATGCATGTGTTAAGTTTATCATGATATTTCGTATGTACGTATATGTCGAATCCAGACAGAATATGTAAAGTTAAATTTTGAATGGTAATGGTACTAGATAGATATTATGATAGAGACTATTCAATGGTTAATTATGAATTATGAAATAAAGGAATAATTCTGGATTTATAATCAACATTAAATCTGAAATGTTGAGAAATATGATACTGGTAAGAGAAAGAAAAAGTAAAGGTTGCGATCCAGGGACTAGGATCCAGATGTAAGAATTTTGAATATCCAAATGTTTTAATACAACGATTGAATCAAGAAAGAAAAAAAAAATTATATGAGAATTTTGATAATTGATGATATTGAAATTAAATAATGGATCAATTTAGGAGATGAAAGATTTATTAACGAACCGAAATTTGGACGTAAGGAAAATAATGTTTCATAAATATGAAAATTAAGGTAATAAAGAGGGTCGAATTTTGGGGCCGTTACAGTCTACAAATCACAAACCTAATGAAAGCACTACAGATCGTAGAGCGGAACATAAAGACCATAGATTGTAGAGAAAGTCACAAAGGCTTAGGGCATATCGTAGAGCAGATCATATGACAACAGAAAAAGATCGTATGGTTGCTCCAAGATCGTAATATAAACCATTGAATTGTAAAGAAGAAAAATCATAAGGCTAACAAGAATCAACGAAGTTTAATCGGCAAAATGGCAATATATAAGAGATTCACCACAATAAATTGTTCAAGAAATATGATTTAAGAAGTGATCAAAAGAATGAAAGTGATAAAATGATCATTGGCCAAACTCAAAAGAAGAATTAGACAATGCTATGACTAACGGCTATAAAGGTAAAACTTCAACTTACTCAAGTTTTTCATTTATGGTAAAATGATAAATAAAAAAAAAAAAGACATAGCCGAAAGATTGCTGACACATTTTGCAGGATACAAGAAAAGACACTTTGTGCAAAGAAGGCTGAGCCTTATCCAACGGATAAATACCATTATGAACTGACTGAGGTGATAACTCAGAAGAAGAAATCTCGCTAACACTACAAACAAATGATCACATCATAAATATTAAAAGCAACGACTACCTCCCAACGAAAAGAATTATCAACAAGAAAATTCTCAACGCACAGAATGAAGGAGATCTCTCTGAGTATATAAGGACAATCTTACATGAAAAGTGAGTGAGAGGGGGACAAGAAAAAGATAAAAGAAAGAAGAAGAGACAAAAAAAGACATTAAGTCTAAGATAGAAATCAGAGAATATAACATTGATGAGGAACACAAAAGACATAAACTCGAAAAACTCACCAAAAAGGAGAGAATAGTGGAGGAATTTTGGTCAAACATCAGTGATATGGAATAGCTTATACAATGAAGGAATACAAGGATGAAGACGTTATTCTACAAAAGACCATAGAGGGGATCGATCAACCAAAAGTCACTCTATACTTTAAAGGATTGATCATAACACTGCTGCCAAGTTCATTTGATATGAGCTTAACATCAACTTAGTAGCACCCCTCAACAACAGAAACAATAACAACATCAAAGTCAGGACTTAGTGACCCACCCAATTCTTAAGTGAATCAGCCCCTGTTAAGGGAAGAGGACTAAGTATCTTGGTGAATAAATCGGGTGCAACCCATCTGATTCTTAAGTGAATCAACCCCTGATAAGGGAAGAGAACTAAGTATCTTGAGGAGTAAATCGGGTGCAGCCTGTCTAATTCTTAAGTGAATCAGCCCCTATTGAGGGAAAATGAATTAGTGTCCTAGAGATTATGTAATGACCTTGTGTTCATTTTTTCTTAGTGAAATATCTCTACTTAGCGGAGTGGAAGAGATGAGTAAGAGTAGTTCAAGCTCTGAATTTCTTTAGAATCTCTGTGTACTCAATGTATTCTTACCCCCTTCTTATCTTTCATGTTTCCGCTTGTATATTGCACTTTTCAGTGACAAATACTGCACAAGAATTATATGATTAATTGCCTATGATTAGAAAGGGGATTTACCAAATAAGCTTATTTTCGCTGCATAAATGATCGCTTAATTATTTGGTAAAAATGATTTTAAAAGAAAAAGTTATACATTGTTGCATAATGATCTATTCAACCCCCCCCCCCCCCCCCCCCCCCCCGACCCTCGCCCTTCTAGATCATGCTGATATACCTCTCGGAACCAACAAGTAGTTTACATTATAATTTAAATAAAGCTTTACATTTCGAATGAGGTAAATTCTAGAAAAATGATCATCTAAAAATACAAATACCCTTTTCAAATAATTTAGAGTGAAAAACTATACTAAATTCAATTTAAAAATAAGTTAATTACAAATTAACAAAAGTAAGTAGTAAAACAACTAACATCATATAATTTTCACAAACTAGACTGTTTTAAGTCCCTTTATAGTAATATTAAAGATCGAATTCGCAAACTCTCAACGAACGAAAGTTTTAGAACATTTCAATACCTTTCCAGAAATATAAGATTCATATAAATTGGATGAAAAACAAATTTTATATGATTTTTACAAGATTTTGTCATAATTTTCACCGAAAAAAATACTGCTAATATAAATCACCATTTTTACCCTATTTCTGGATAGATTCTCAAAAAAATTAAAGAAAAATGTTTTAGAACATTTCATTAAATTTCTAAAAATATAAGATTAATAAAAATAGGATGAAAAATAAATATTATATGACTTTTACTAGATTCTGCCAAAATTTTCGCCATAAAATTTTACGACTACAAATAGACCAATAACTTAATTACATCTCCTCTAATAAATAACTGAAAAGGATACCAATAATTTAAGACCAAAGAATGCTTGAAGAAAAAACAACTACGAATCAATACCTCTTCCTTTGACTTTTATGATTCGTAATTGTTTTTTCTTCAAGCTTCTTAAGCCTATGATTGCAGGAAATGGAGTAATCAAGAGCAGCATCAAAGGAATATCAACTTCTAGTACACCTTAAAAACTGTGGCTTTTTTCTCAAGCACTTGGGGATATTGCCTTTTCCTATCCATACTACATAATTTTCATTGAGATTCAAGTTATAACACATTTACTTACTAATAGAAAAATAAATAAATAAATGAATGAAATACCTTTTTAAAGATAACATTATTTGAAAATCCAAGGACTAAATTGCAAAAGTAACCCTCCAGTTTTTATCATTTTTGCAAAACCCACCCTCTAACTTTTATTTAGAGGGTGAGTTTTGCAAAAATGATAAAAACTGGAGTGTTACTTTTGTAATTCAGTTATAATCCATGTGATAAGAATCTAATGCAAGTGCTAAACATCAAGATACTTTGAAGTCATCCCCTCCATAAATGTGATAAGAATCTAATGCAAGCCCTAAACATCAGGATACTTCTACCTCTGTTGTTGAGGTTTTGGATATGCAGCCCTTCGTGCTCAAACCCCAGGAAACCTCTTGACTGGCTTTGGATTCTATAAGCCCTACTGGCTCATTGATTTTGCTAATGCTTGCATTGTTCTTCATCTAGTTAGAGGATTTCAAGTACCTCAAACACTCCTCAAACTCATCACACTATGTTAGTTTTTCCTTTACTTTCACATGCCTTAGAAATGTAATTCATTTTACCTTAAATTATTGCATTGGATGGAATTCCTCTGTTGCATAAATTAGAGTTTGACTAAGCTCAACTTTAACAATGAAAACTGTAGATTTGCTCAAATATAAAGACCAAAGATACATGAATTCAAATCTGCTGTCCTTTTTCCTATTTCATCCACCGTCTCATCCCATATATCGGTGTCACGTATTTCTTTTAAAAAATTATTTGTAAATAAATATTTTTATTACACTTGGCAATAATACATAAGAATGACACCATTTACTTACCAAAAAAGTAAAAAAATATTTTTTTTGTAATTTTAAGTTGAGATCAAGTTGAATATTTGTATTTCATCAAATATACAGTCAACCAATTTTTGTAGTGGTGGATAAATGGTGTTCCAATAAGTTCCGCAACAGTGGATTAGTCAATAGTACCTACACTTTGAAACTCCCATTTTTGCCCGTGCTGAGATTAAATCTTCTTAGGCTATGTTTTCAAACTGCTTATGTTGCATCAGCAACTGTGATAGTAATGCTCTTTCCCAACTTATGTTGGGAGCTATAAGCTTTTGGCCTTTGTCTATATATTTTCTAGTCGAAATGTACTTGCTACAAAGGAATATTAGATCATGGATTAAGAAATGGGTTGCTTTTCAAATTTTTAGCATTGTTTATTTGCTTGTTACATTTATTGTGATAGTTGGTTCATTTGAAGGACTAATAACTGCAAGGTTGAACGAAGAACTAGTTCTTCTTTACACTTTATCAAAAGACAAAAAAGGATTGTATAACAAAAAAATGTTATCTAAAATTGTTCAAATAACATTACCTCAAGTTGATTATAAAGTGTTGGTCGTTTTATATAATGATAATAACATGCAAGTGCACGCGGTCAACAAGTAATATAAAAGTAAATCCAGTAACAATCACATAGAGAACTCTACTAAACACTCTATTAAATACCAATTTTATCTCATTTCAACTTTTTATAAACACCTAAATTCAGTTGAGAGGAATAATGATTTAAATTTAAAAGTACAAATCAACAATGAAATATTACCCAATTTTAGGAAGACAGGATCACAACTCCCTTGATAATCCACATTAATCAAATTGCTCTGCCTCTAGTTATTTCATTTAATTAGATTATTAACTTAGAATTCACAACCACTTCTTATTAAACATTTCTCAGTGATTTAATAAACATATTTATCTCACTCATTATGTTATATTCCTATGCATACTTAATGGAATAAATTCATTAAGACCCAACTCTCATCATAGTTACATGCAATACATAGATATATTCTTATTCTATACACGAATCTAGTTACTCAATTATATGCAGAAAAACGAAAATACATACTATCATAATCATACCTAACCCTAGACTTCATTTTTCAAATTCATCTAAGGTGTCAAACTAATTGTTGGCCAGACAATTAGACATTCATAACAAATTATGATAAATAACCCATAGAAAATGAACAAGTGAAGGCATATAAATAACTCAATTCATGTTAGTAGAAGGTTTGTTGCAATCCTGAATAATAAATTAGTTCATAATATAATTGAAGACAAAAGGTATCAAATCATTCAACATCTTAAGGTTCAAAAGAAAAGTAAAGAGAATAAGCTATCATGTAGCCTTTTCTTCCTTCTTCTTCAGCCCTTGAGATCCTATGGTACGTCCTCAACTTGATACCCAATGCCTTCTTTGGTACGTCCTCCAAAAATATATCTTTTCTAATTAGGGTAAATATTATGTATTTATACTCTAGCCTAATACCCTAATTAATTACATAATAACAGACATTAGCCCAAGTCCACTTCTACTAAACACGTAAAAGTCAGCAACCTGTAATCGCGACTGGTACGCCCCGTGCTGCTGTTGAACAAATTATGGTGTGCCCCGTGCCACTGTTGAACTAATTATGGTGCGCCCCGCGCTGACCATGCAGTGTGCAATTTTCGTCCTTGCGTGCCCCGCACCATGTCCTTCACTATTATGGCGCACCCCGCGCCAGTGACCCATTTTTTAAAGTGAACTACTTTGCCTCCATTTTGCTCCCAAATCTCCCTTTACGCATATCTTACAAAATGAAGACAAAAACATAAAAAGTAACATGCAACTATGTAGAATTAAGCTATAATTTCAAGTAAAAGACACAAGACTCGTAAGTATTAATCTCACTCATTATAAAGGTTATGTTATGTGTGTCTCAAATTCTTTTCGAGATCCGACTTTTAACTATATCTGAATTATTTGGTGTCGCGATACTTAAAAGAAAGATGTGTGCTTTATTGTTTAAATATAAACCGATATTTGTATATTATGATCTCCTCAATTACACTTATCCTCTAATTTCTCCCAATACACATTCAGTAACACAAATATGGCTTGTAACAACACAAAAATATTCGTAACAAAAAATTAGCGACACAATTAAATTCATTGTAAGTAATTATGTTGTTGTATTTTCACTAAAAGTAATATTAGTGTCGCTAAATGTGTACCGAGAAAATTTGAGGATAAGTGTATCCTAATATGATATTTGCAAGATAAAATGTTTGGCGTTTGTAGCGGCATTATTCATTAGTAAACAACACTTATATAAGCAAGGCAATGTAACAAAATTATGTTTCTATTATTTAGAGGAACATGCACTTTGCTTTTGTTTTCTATTGAACGTGATCTTCTGTAAGAAAAGTATATCTCAATTTTTTATCAATTTAAAAATGATGGAAAAGACATAAGTTTATTAATAATTACAATCTTTAATACAAAAAACTAACTAATTATAACTAGTGGTGTACTGAAATTATTGGAGTAGTCAAATATGCATGTGTGCTCAGAATAAGAATGGTCAAAAAACTTGTATAATTTATTGTCTAATTAAGTATGATATACAAAGAATATTTTTTCCTCAAAAGTATTCAGGTGGAGTTTGTTGTAGCCTGCTTCATAGTTTGATAAAGAACAACAATATTACTGCCTGCAATTGAATGGTTGATAACTCTTTCCTTAAGACTATATTTGTCCCTTACTTTTGCTACACAAGGTTACTATGAATTAGTATCCCAAGATAAGACAGACCCAGATTTTACTCTGTACTAAAATTTGTTGTGCAAAAATAAATCTAGTGCAAAACTAAATGAGAGAAGAAAATTACAAACAAGAAAAAATATTAGAATGATATGTTTTCTAAGAACTTGAGAAGGATTTGGAATAGCTTTTTAAGTTAAGTGCCAAACTCGGATGTATTTACAATATATTTATAAGTTTCCAAGTACCCTTTTGAAGAGATACATATCTTTTTGAAGAGATACATTCATTTGAAAAGGAATTTAAAATATTAGAAATATATTCTTATTAAATGATATGTTAAGTCATTGTAATGATTCATCCAATGGTCTTATCAATTTGAACCATTACATCGATTCAATTGTTCCATCCCGAACCATTGCATTAGTTTAATTGTTTCTTTGCCTAAACCAATACATCCCTTATCCTAATAGATCCATCTTGTTCAAAGAGTTATAATTTTTCAAACCAAACCACTTAAACTAAAACATCTATTGATTTTAATTGCAGCATATAATATACTTATTATATATTTTTTAGATTTGAAAATATCGAACAATCCTTCCCTATTTTCACAATCTTGCAATCCTTTTTCCTTTAACCTTTTTCTTTCTCTTATTAGATATAGCATACATAACTAAGAGGTGTCTTTCGACTTGAACCTTTACATAGTCTATATCACAAAATATCTGAATTCATAGCAGCATTAGCTTTAAACTAAGATATCTTAAAATGATATCTTGCTCAATAAACATATATTATATCCCTTATAGTTTAAGGAAACCCAACACATTTATGGCATTGTGTTTACCTCTTAGGTTTCATAAGTGACTTAGAGATAAGCCTTGAGTCTCGCAGAAGCGGCCTCACTTACATAGGTGAATCTAATTAGATGCACTTCTCGCAGAAGCGGCCTCACTTACATAGGTGAATCTAATTAGATGCACTTGTATGATCTTCATCCTCTAAACTGGACATAGATTCATTAAAGGTACCCTTCCCTCTTTGTTCTCTATACAAGCATACACTAGCTTTGAGATGGTTTCGAAGAATTTTTTTTCTTTATACTTGTCTAGTGTATAACTAGTTATTATTATAAGTATTTTTCCATTGAATTAACTAATATATTAGATGTTACTTTAGTATTTAGTTGGGTTTCACTTATAGGTTAACTCTAATTCAAATGCTTTAAACCCATCTCCCTAGAAGTCTTACATAGTACATCATTGCCTAGGCCTTTTGTAAAAGGATCTACCAAATTTCCCTTTAACTTGACATAGTTAAAGATAACAACCCCTTTATTGATTTGCTCCTTTACATAACTATGTCTTAAACTTATATGTCTAGACTTACCGTTATAAACCTTATTGTAAGACTGTGATAATGCTGCCTTATTATCACAATATATTGAGATAGTTGTCATTGGCTTAGGCCAAAGTGGTATCTCAAATAATAAATCCTTAAGTCATTCGGCTTCTTTTATAGCAGCTGATAATGCAACAAACTTGGATTCCATGGTTGAATGTGTTGTCAAGGTTTGTTTATTGGAATCCCAAGAAATTTTCCATCCTCCTAAAGTGAATATCCATCCACTTGTATACTTAATCAAGTTTGCATCCGTGTACCCTTATACCACAACTAGGTATCTTGTATAGCATAATGCATAGTTCATTGTACCTTTAAGATATTTAAGTATCTTTGATATTGCATCCCAGTGAACTTGAGCTGAATTATGAGAAAACATACTCAATACTCCAACCACAAATGCTAATCAGGTCTAGAACACTGCATTGCATAATTTAGACCACCGATTATGCTTGCATACTCTAAGTAAGATATGTTATTCCCTTTATTTGGAAATAACTTAACAATATAATCATATGGACGAGGTAGAAGCTATCATGAAATTCTCATAATTAAACTTTTTTAACAACTTCTAAATATAATGAGACAGAGTTAAAGAAATGGTATCCTAAGACCGCACAATTTTAATACCTAAAATTACATTAGTCTCCCTTATATCTTTCATATCAAATGTAACAGACAAGAATGCTTTAGTTTCTAATACTACATTTTCACTAGTACCAAAAATAGGCATATCATCAACATATAAATAAATTATAACACCAAAGCCTTTAATAAACTTAGAATAAACACATTTATCCAATTCGTATAATCATTTGGTCAAATTTTCAATGCCACTACTTAGGTGCTTGTTTTAGGCCATATAAAGATTTAATAAGTTTACACACTTTTCTTTCTTAACCTTTCAAAATAAACCCTTCTGGTTGTTCCATATAAACTTTCTCTTTTAAATCACCATTTATAAAAGCATTTTTAACATCCATTTGGTGTATAACAAGTTTATGAATTGATGCTAATGCAATTATTAACCTAATGGTACTAATTTTTGTTTCTGAAGCATATGTCTCAAAGTAATCAATTCATTTCTTTATATTAAAACCTTTGTCTACTAGTCTAGCTTTATACTTATCTATGGATCCATCCAGTTTTTATTTTCTTTTAAAGATCCATTTACAACCAATGGGTTTATAACCAGGAGGTAAATCCACAAAGACCTAAGTTTTGTTATCCATGATAGAATTTATTTTATCGTTAATGGCTTCTTGCCAAAAACCTGAATCTTGAGAGGTAATAGCTTCTCTAAAAATCAAAGAATCTCTATCACTATAATCAAGCTCAGTCACAAAAACACTAGAAGAAACAGTATCATGTTTCCTTCTACTAGGTACATATAGAAATCAGGGCCATAGAATTTTTCTATCCTTGCTCTCTTACTTCTTCTTGATTCTATTTATCAGTAGATATAGTAAGTTCTATTTCATCATTTGTATCATGATGAATTGTTCCTTGATCCTCTTTTTCAGTGCCTTCTTTTGACCTTTTCAAAAGAATGAATTCTCAAAGAACTCAACATCTCTAGACTCCAAAATTATATTTTGGCTAGCAGAATCTGTGGATTTCATGATCAAGAATTTATAGGTTTTACTATTTTGTGCATAGCCTAAAAAAGCACATTCGATTGTTTTAGCTCCAAGCTTAGGCCTTTTATGATCAGTTAACATTACTAATGCCCTACATCCCCACACCCTTAAATGGTCAAGAGGAGGTTTTTTCTTTTTTCATAATTCATAAAGTGTAGTATGAGTTTTCTTATTGGGTATACGATTAAGTATATAACAAGCAGTCATTAATGTTTCCCCCATAAATGTTTTGGCAAACAAGAAGTAAGAAGTAACGTATTAATCATTTCTTCAAGTGTCCTATTTTTTTTGGCTCTGCCACTCCATTTTGTTGAGGACTATAAGGGGCTGTAGTTTGATGAATTATACCATAATTCTCACAAAAATCATTATAAGAGAAGTATTCTCCTCCTCTATCTTATCTACAAATTTTAATTTTCGATCTAATTGATTTTCAACTTCAGCCTTGTAGATTTTAAATTTTTCTAAAGGCTCATCTTTGGTCCTTAACAAATAAACTTGAGTGTATCTAGAGCAATCATCTATAAATATTATAAAATATCTTTTACCTCCCATAATTAATATGCCTTCAAATTCACAGGTATCGAAATGAATTAATTCTAATAATTGTGAATTTCTTTCTAATTTTTTAAAAGACTTTTTGGCAATTTTAAACTTAACAACTATGAAACATTTTTCTAAATTAGAAAAATTAATCTTATGAATCAAACTAAGATTACTTATGTTACATATACTTTTATAACTTACATGTCTTGATCTAATATGCCAAACATCAAAAGTAGAAACCATATAAGTAAAAGATGAATTTTCATTAATAACATTTAGTTTGTACTTGCCATCATATTCATATCATTTTTCAACATACATGCCACTCTTGGAGAATACAATACAATTAGCATCAAACAAGACTTTTATGCCGTGTATGTTTAAAAAACTAACAGATACAAGGTTTTTCTTAATTTATGGAATATTAAGAACATCATTAAGAGTGTTTGTCTTTCCGGATAATAACTTAGAACCACCTTGCCTTTACCCATCACTTTTGTAGTTGATGAATTTCTTATGAACAGTTCTTGACTATCCTTCATAGGTTTTAAACATTGCTTTATTCTTGGCAATATGTTTGGTTGCTCTAGAATCAATCCACCATTCCACGTTATTTTCAACCATGTTAGTCTCCATAATCATAGCAGCAATATCTTCATTACTTACCATATTTGCTTGGTCATTCTTTTGTTGTCTTTACTTCAAGTACAAAATTCATTGTTTCTTGAAGTGTCTTGAACCACACTTCCAACAAGCACCTTTCGGTTTTTTATTTTCGGAAGTGTTATTTTGACCACCACGCTTTCTTTTGTTGTTCCCTTTGGTTTAGATGCATTTTCTATAACAAGAGCTTTAACATTTTTGTTTTCTATTTACAATATATCCAATTTTTGAGAATTTTCTTTAACTTGGCGAAATTTAATAAACTCTTGCATAGTCATTACATCTTTTTTTTTAATTCATTTCAATAATCTGTCCACGAAAATGGTAACTTTGAAATGACAATTAAAACTTGAAACACTTCGTCTTCAAGGCTATGGCCTTCCGACAAAATTTGATCCATAATAATTTGAAGTTCGTGTACTTGCAATGTAACAGATTTGTTATCTATCATTTAATAATCAAATAATGAACTTACTAGAAATTTTTTATTTTCAGCGTCCTAGATTTTGTACTTGTTATTGAGATCCTCCCAAAATTTCATTGTCGTCTTTTTCATGAACTTGGCTTTATACACATCGTATAATGAATTGAATAACGCATTTAGAATGTACCCTTTACACATGAAGGCGTCTTATTTCCATTTTATTCAAGTCTTCATTTATGCCTGTGTCTCATTTTCTTTTTCTTCCATTTTCTCTTCATTCAGCACATGAGAGAGTTTTAGTGCTGTTAAGCAAAAATTGATTTTGCTATTCCAATGTCTGAAGAATAATCCATCAAACTTCTCGAGTTTGTTAATTTGATTCAAGTTACTTTTTGCATTGTTATCCTCCATTGTTAATATAGTCTTAAGATTGTTGTAGCCCGCTTTGTAGTTTGATATAGAACAACAATATTACAGCCTAAATCGAATGGTTAATCATTCTTTCCTTAAGACAATATTCGCCCCTTACTTTTGCTACACAGGGTTACTACGAATTAATCTCTCAAGATAAGACAGACTTAGATTTTACACTGTACTAGAATTTGTTATGTAGAAACAAATCTAGTGCAAAATTATAAATAAGAGAAAAAATTATAATAAGAAAAAAAATATTAGAATGATATTTTTTCTATGAACTTGGGAAGGATTTAGAATGATTTTTTAAGTTAAGTACTAAACTTGGGTGGGTTTACAACCTATTTATAGGTCTTCAAGTACCCTTTTGAAGAGATGCATATCCTTTTGAAGAGATGCATATCCCTTTGAAAATGTACTTTAAATATTAGAGATATATTCCTTTGAAAGGATATGTTGAATCACTATAATGATTCATCAAATGGTCTTATCAATTTGAACCATTGCATCAATTCAATTGTTTCATCTAGGCCACTGCATTGGTTCAATTACTTTTTAACCAGAATCAATACATCCATTGTTCGAATAGATCACTCTTGTTCAAAGAGTTATAATATTTCAAACCAAACCAATTAAACCAACACATTTATTGGTTTTAATTGCAGCATATAATATACTTATTATATACTTTTCAAATTTGAAAATATCTAACATAGTCCACTAATATAAAGAAAGAAAAGATTCCCTAGTGTACTATATGTAGGATCTATCGTGGACAAAAAATGAACTTATTTGATACTTTTTCCTCTCCTGTAACTTTCTACTTTTGTGAAGAAAAAAATCATGAAGAAGATGAGTCAATATATAAGAATATATGGACGGTCTATTTCTTTTATGGACGGCAAGAGATGTGTTTTTATCTAAATAGTGTTATAACAAACATTTGTTATGAATCACTCTCATATAAATATAAAAATACTAGCATAAGGAAAAAAACATGTACCTGAGCTCAATGTGGTGGGTGTGATGGAGTGATAACAACTGAAAAAGCTTGCCTAGCTTTCAACAAAGAAAGAGAAAATTCTTTTTCACTGACAGTGATTTAAGCCGAAGTTTATGCTTGAGTACAAGCAATACAAACACATGCAGCTGCCTTTCAAATAAACAAATATTTGATAACACCACCCCATCTGTTTTTGTCGCTGCGTTTGGATTGAAGAAATAGTATTAGTGAAGAAATGGAATAGAGAGTGGACTGATTCATTTCATTCCAAAGGAATAAAATTCACAATTTGACAAGAACGGAAATGGTTCATTTCATTCTAATGAAACAACCAAATATAATTTATTTTTTTACTCAATGGGAATGAGTCATTCCATTTCACACATTTATTCTTGCAATCCAAATGTAGAATCTTCTTGAATCTGGCTTTACAGTTCCAGCAATGTCTTTCGTGGGTGGTATAGCATGTAGCTAGCCTCCAAGTGAAGATATTATACAATTCTGCATATGGTATGTCTTTTTGCCATTGGATGTTTGTCCATTAGTATTAGATTCCATTGCAAGAATAGCACGACACTTTAGGATGTGAAATCGAGCTTAGTCAAAGAAAATCAATTGACTTTGATAAGAAAAGACCGAAAGGGTGAAAGAAAGTCATTGTCATGGTGACAATTCTTATCACCGCCATAGACTGACTTGGTGTATGTTTGGTTACACAACCTATAGAGCATTCGAAAGTTAAAATACACTAGAATTCAGAAGCAATTTATTTCTTCAAACGCAACTTATTTAACTCATAAACACAACGTTTGGACTCAAACACAACCCTTAATTGGATGCTAGAGCATGATTGAAATTTGTGGCGGTGTTTTCCTTTTACTACACTGCTGGCAAGAAAACAATCAGACAAATGCATTTGGTTAGATTTCTGGGGATACAAGGACTTGCAATAAAATTTCAAATTTTAAAACCATGGAATTTTCATTTAGAATATTTTGATTAGGCCACGTGCTAGAATTCTTATTTCTTTATTACATCTTCCCTGTGTAATAAACTTCATTGCCACACAAGAATTGGACAGATATGGCAGTAGAACACGATCTCTTACCAGAGGATCGTATTCCTCCCACAGATGATGACGGGCATGAAATAAGAACAGGCAAGAACCTTTTTCTTGGAACCAATATTATGTTATTTTCATTTCTTTTTTTGCTAATTTATGTTATTTTCATTTTAACTCTCCTAATTAAATTTTTATTTATTTATTTATTTTTAATTTTAATATCAGGAACACTATGGAGTACCATAGCTCATATAATTACTGCTGTGATTGGATCTGGGGTTCTGTCGCTTGCATGGAGCACAGCTCAGTTAGGATGGATTGGCGGTCCTGTTGCCTTGCTGTGTTTTGCAGTTGTCACTTATGTTTCTTCGTTCCTCCTAGCCGATTGTTACAGGTCTCCTGATTCTGTAACTGGGGTTCGTAACCCGTCTTATATGGACGCTGTTAGAGTTAATCTTGGTAATAATTTAGTAGACCCTCCCAATTCTAAGATCATGGTTACCAGGGAATGATGATCCACTGATTACACGAAACGAAATCTCGGGTACGAGGAGGAATGCTACTTGCGGTGAATACACAAGTTATCTTACTTCTCGTACCACGATTCAGAACAATAGTACCTGATACGTAAAACGCAGGGAAATTAGAGTTACCTGGTAACCTTGGTCTAGTGAGTCTAGTCTTCAAGTTATAACATGCTTATTAATTTGATTGAGTGATGATAATTTAGGAAGGAAACAAACATGGATATGTGGTTTAATTCAGTATGTGAACTTGTATGGGACTGGTGTTGCTTATGTGATTACCACTTCAACCTGTATGAGGTAATTTCTATCGGATCATTTTCCGTAATTTTGCCAGTTGTTTTGAAGAATTTGATTGTGATTATTTGCTTCAATTATGTGATGCAGAGCAATTCAGAAATCAAATTGTTACCACAAAGAAGGGCACAAGGCTCCTTGTGAATCTGGGGATAATATTTATATGCTGGTATTTGGAGGGATTCAAATTGTTATGTCTCAAATACCTGATTTTCATAACATGGCCTGGTTGTCTGTTCTTGCTGCAATTATGTCCTTCTCTTACTCTTTCATCGGACTGGCTCTTGGTTTTGCACAAGTAATTGGTATGAAAATTCTTCTTTATATTTATTTCCATTTTCCCCATCTTTTTCCCTGTCTTTGGACTATTAAAAAAGCTCTAGCCTTTAAGCACTTAAGTCAACATTAGGTTTAAGCAAAAGTTCTTGGAAACAAAGAAAATAAAGGACCTTCATTCCCTTTGTTTATTTTTCATTTCTTCTAATTAATGTTAGTGCCAGTTGCGCCTATGTGGAGTAGCTGTCAAAACAAACTATGGTAAACACAGACACCAACGAAAAGAAATTTAAGAGAAGAACACAAGATTTACCTGAAAAATCCAAATCAGAAAAAGTAATGGCCAAGAGGCCGGACTAAAAAACGTTAATAACAAAACATGTTCATACTCCGTTACCACCAATAAAACCTCATCTTTCTTTTCCTTGGGGTCACCATACAAAATAGTTCAGTTCGGTCAGGTCAAAAATCGGATCCCAAACAAGAATTTGAGACACATAACCCGTAGCTGATAGGAAACATATTTTTTCCTTACATGTTTGTGAATCATACTATTTTTTATTTTATTTTCTTATACTAACAGAGAATAGGGAGATAAAGGGGAGCATCAGAGGGATCCCAGCTGATACCATAGCTGAGAAGTTATGGTTATTGTTCCAGGCACTTGGTGACATAGCTTTTGCCTATCCATATGCACTCATTCTCCTAGAGATACAGGTACGGTTTATTTTCTCTTGATGAATACTTCTACCATCATGGTTTATTTTCTCTTCATGAATACTTCTACCGTCTTCCAACATTAAAGCGCAATCCAAAGTTTAAACATTTGAGTAATGCTAGATAACTAGACAGAAGTTGTCTAGTTAACCTAGACAAAACTATACAGGATTGTACCGTACAACTCTATGAAGTTTTGTCTTGGTAAACTACACATGCAGCTTCTGTCTAGTTATATAATATTTTCTTATATTTTCCTAAATATTTTGCATCCGGAAAAATCAAAACTTCATATAAGAAACTAAATCAATTTTCTAAAAGTGCGTATTATGACTATATTCTGGTAAAATGAAGGATACTATTAAGTCTCCTCCACCGGAGAACCAAACCATGAAGAAGGCCTCAATTTCAGCCATTCTTATCACAACATTCTTCTATGTCGGCTGTGGATGCTTCGGGTACGCAGCCTTTGGAAATGATACACCTGGGAACCTCTTGACAGGATTTGGATTCTACGAACCCTTTTGGCTTATTGACTTTGCTAATGCCTGCATTGTTATACATCTAATTGGAGGGTATCAGGTTTGCTACAATCTTACTCCAACAAATGTTAGGAATTGATATTTCTACAAGGAAATTTGATAATTTCTCAAGTTTTCTCTTGCATGAATGTGAGATGAATAGTAAATGGGACCCGCATTTATGTAAGCAGGCTGTTTGAAAATATCAAATTCTGCTTGTGAAAATAACAATTCCCACTTTTTTTCTGCCTCCAAGTGTGCTTGTAACTTCACTTCAAACTCTCTGTTTGATTCACATTTTCACAAAATTAATTAAAAACCCCTAATTTTTTTTTAGGTATACAGTCAGCCAGTATTTGCGTTTGCTGAAAGATGGTTCACTGGGAAGTTTCCTGATAATAAATTTATGACCAAATTTTATGCCTGTAAATTCCCATTTTTGCCAGCTTTTCATTTGAATCTCTTCAGGCTGTGCTTTCGAACTGCATATGTTGCGACAACAACCGGGCTTGGAATGGTGTTTCCATATTTCAATGAAATTCTGGGAGTGTTGGGGGCCTTGAACCTTTGGCCTTTGGCTGTATATTTCCCAGTGGAGATGTATTTTGTTCAAAAAAAGATTGGGGCTTGGACAAGAAAGTGGGTTGTTCTTCAAACTTTTAGCATGGTTTGTTTGCTTGTCAGCATTATGGCTTTAATTGGGTCAATTGAAGGACTCATTCAAGCAAGAACAAGCTGATGATTTTTCTCTTTGAATTTGTTTAATTACCAGCGTTTGTAGCTAGTGGTAGCATTCAGTGTACTTGGACCTGCAAATGCACACATCACTTGTAGTATATTATGTTTGAGCCACAAACGTTGTATTTATGAGTTATAGAAGCTGATTTTTATCGTCCTTAATTAAGCATGATTTTATACAAAAAATTGCTCATATTTATAAACTTATAAGCATTCCCAAGAAATACAATAAACCCAATATGCATTTACGTGGAGAAGTATTACCTAATAAGCTCAAAGGTGTAAGATTGGATTAGAGGTAGTGTGGTACCGAATAACTTCAAATCAATAAATTCATTCAACCACTTGTTAGTCTTGCTACACTACACGACACGACTCTAAGATAAAAATTGAAGCAGGCACGATCAAGTGAAGTCGACTTCACAAGCGATTCAACATACCATACGAAAATTATAAAGAAGAGAAAATCTCGCCCAGGTGGCTCTTGCAAAGTAACAACTTCAAACTCAAACAGCACATTGCAAAATACAAGAATTTCTAAAAATGTACACATATAATAGATAAACAGGAGTAAGCAGGGGAAATTGTATCATATATCTACCCCTGAGGTTTTAAAAATTGGGACTTATAAAAGTCGAGCAAATTGTCAAGCCTGATAATTTTTTTAAATTTATCATCATAATTTTATTATTGTGTTGTTTCTTTTAAACTTAACATTCAACATATGTAAGTAAATATATATGAAACAAAAATATGTGCTTAAATTTATAAAAAAATTAAATGAACTCATTTTATGAAAGGGAATGAATAATATATTTAATGCACCAAAAATAAAAGGGAATAATATTTACAACTATAAGTAAATATTTAAACAAACAAACAAACAAAAAAGTGCTCACAAGCCACAACCGATGTCGATGCAAATAGTCGAAGGTACAAATTTAAAAAGTAACACTAAATCATGGGAATTCATACACTAGTAGGAAAGAGGCCAGGTATGTATATGTTGGAGTACAAACTAATACGATGAACCACAATCCGGAGAATAAGAGTCCTAGGGGACCGGTCGGTCCTAGCGACCAGTGTCAGCAATCAGTCAAAAAAAAAAAATTTAACTTTTAAAATATATATATATATATATAACATTTATTTTAATAAAAAAAATTATAAAATTCAGTGATTTATGTGTAATTTAGATGCATGTAAATAACAGTGTTGTATTATATGCATCTAAATTACAACTAAATTACTGAATTTTGTAAAAAAAAAATTATCAAAATAAATGTTATAAATATTTTATGATTATTAAAATATATATATATATGTATGTATGTATATTTTGGGACCGGTCGCCCAAGAGTTATCCGGGGAATAATGCTGTGAAATGGTATGTATGTACGTATGTTGTAGGTCTTGCTTCCTTTGTCTCCTGTCAAAAAAGTCCAAATTAAATGCCCATCACCATGATTATATATATACTATAAATAATAATTTTTTTTGTTTGGCAAATTAAGGAATAGAAATTTGAAGGCCGTGAGTGAAGATCATGCAGCAGAAGATGATCATCTGACCCATTTAACCGCACTGGTGCTTTCTTCTACCTTCTTAATTTATTTATTTTTTAATTTTAACTTTTGAGTATTTTCTATCCAGATTATTATCCCGGAAAATGTCAAATTCCCCATATACCAACAAAAACAATTAAAATGCGATACATCATCACTTTTGCATTTGTTCTAGCAACAATTCACACTTCAAACGATACTTCTTGCTCTATCAACATCATTTTCGTTTGAACAATATCAGCTGCCTTTTATTACTTCTTGTATTCTTTTCTATTTTTTTAATTCCATTTTTACCAATATTTTTTTGAAAAGTATTTATAAATCTTTTGAGAAACATCCGGGCATACGAGAGGTAAATATTATGTTATTTTCATTTCAACTCTTCTAATTAAATTTTTAATTTTTTTTAATTTTTTTAAAAATAATTTTTTGTAATTTTGATATCAGGAACAATATGGAGGTACCATAGCTCATATAATTACTGCTGTGATTGGATCCGGGCTCCTGTCTCTTGCATGGAGTACAGCACAATTAGGATGGATTGGCGGTCCGGTTGCCTTGCTATGTTTTGCAGTTGTCCTTATGTTTCTTCGTCCCTCCTAGCCGATATATTGTTATGGGTCTCCTGATTCCGTAACCGTGGTTCGAAACCCATCTTACATGGATGTTGTTAGAGTTAATCTTGGTTGTAGACCCTCCCAGTTCTAAGATCAAGGTTACCAGGAAATGCTGATCCAAAGGTACGCGGAACGAAATCTGGTACAAGGAACTCTACTTTTGGTGAAATCGCAAGTATTTTAATTCTCTTACCACATTTCAGAACGATAGTACAGTATGCAAAATTCGGGGCAATTAGAGTTTCCTGCTAACCCTAGTCTAAGTGACTCTTCAAGTTCTAAAAAGAATGCTTATTAATTTGCGTTAGTAATAATAATTCAAGAAGGAAACAAACATGTACTTGTGGTTTACTTCAGTATGTGAGCATGTATATTGCTGGTGTTGCTTGTGTGCTTACCACATCAACCTGTATGAGGTAATTTCTACTGGATCATTTCCAAAATTTGCTTACTTGATTTTGAGGAATTTGATTACTATCATTTGCTTCAATTATGTGATGCAGAGCAATTCAAAAGTCAAATTGTTACCATAAAGAAGGATTTAGATTGTTATGTCTCAGACAGGGGCGGATCTATGTAGAGGGCAGCAGAGGCAGCTGCCTCTGCTGACTTTTTTGGTCTTTTGGCAGTAGTATTCTGCTTTTGTATGTTTTAACCCATGACAAATTGCCTAAACTTGCATGTTCTGTACCTTGCTCTTTCTTTTATATACTCTTTTTCTCCTCCAATTTCCTTTCGTGGTCGATGTGGGACAAAATTCAACAAGTTGGAAAACAATAGAAGTAAGCATACATTGTATATTGGATATTATTGAGGTGGGAAACAAAACCTACTTAGAGAGTGTTTTCTTTGCAAGTATGGTGAAGTTGGTGAGTATTCAAAAGGCTGCCAGGGGCTCTGGCAAAACTTTGGTTGGGTTTCTGAAGGGGATGGACAAGTGTAAGCATCTCTCGACAGCAGAGCATAGAGTGATAAAACTGCAAGTTGTTAGGAAGATTAGAGCAATCCTAAAAGGTCATAAATTTGAATCTCATCAAATTTTAGCTTATGTGGTTCAATATAAGTTCAAGAAACAATATGACAACAATATTTGAAAGAAAATTAACACATCAGTTAGAAATGTTGGTCTGCTTGTGTTCATCATATTTGTGACAATGATAGCCTAAATGGGAGAGTAGGATGCCAAGGAACTGATTATTTTGGCTTTATAATTATCCAGTTATTCTAAACCTGAAAAAAAGGGAGTACGTGTGAAATAAGTCTAATGGTTCCATCTGAGACTTTGACAGTTTTATGTAAACGAGGAGAAGAATGGTTTGGCCTTTGGAGTTTTGAAATATCTGAAATCGTATCTTCTGGTACTTGGACATCCCCTCAGCTCTTCACATTGATTTTCTCTTTTTTCTTTAGCAAGGGGTTTTTAAGAGAGTGACAGGCATAAAGATTCCTTTCACATTCTCTCTTTGATCATCCTTGATTAATGGTTGGTGTATTCATCAACCTTCCAAACTTTAAGATTGTCTCTTTACTCATCACTTTCTTTGATCCCCAATTTGATTTCTTGTTTGGTGTTTCAATTATAGAGAGAGAAAAAATATTCTAGGTTTTTTAGGGGTTTTTTTTGCTTCTGATGCTAAAAATACTCCAAGGATTTGCTTTGTTAGGCTAGATAGTACTCGTCTATTTCCCTTGTTCGTGAGATGAGATTGCAAGTTGCAACCTCCTTTACCCACTTCACAATGTCCTGGTCATTTGTCCCACATGGAAAAGGGAAGGAAATGAGAGGAGAAAATAATTATATAAAAGACAGAAAGAGGAGAAGGTATTGATTAGTTTTCAAGAAAGATCATGACCTACTCATAATGGGCGGCTAAATTTGAGTTTGGCTAGAATGGCCCAATATATTTTTGGGTTGAAAACCCAAGGTTCAAAGTCCAAATTTTTACTTGTGGGTTGGGTGGTATTTTGTCAGTTCTGCCCCTGCTGGAGCAAATTTCTGGCTTCGCCTCTGGTCTCAGATACCTGATGTTCATAACATGGCCTGGGTGTCTGTTGTTGATGCAATTATGTCCTTTTAATCTTTCATTGGGCTGACTCTCGATTTTGCAAAAGTAATTGGTATGACAATTCTACTTTAATTATTTCCATTTTTCCCAACTTTTTATTAGCACAAATAATTTGTACAACAATTCTCCTTTTAAGGAAAAATTATAGACAATAATAGAAAATTTACATGTAAATCCCAAATCTAGAAAAGAACATGGGCGAAAGATGTGCAAAAGATATCATTATATCAATATGTGAAGAATACAATATGTGAAGAGCATTCTCACACCCCAAAACGAGAATACACCTAAACTGTTTCTCTTTAAGGCGGTTAAAAACTGATAAAGAAAATAATATAAAAATCCTAATTATAATAACATATATACAACTTGACTAAAAACATAATAGGCCAAAAAGAAACATAACATATTGGCTATGGATTTCGGCCTATTGACCTCAGTCCTCCGTTGCGACCAATACCTGATACAAAACATCTTTTTTCCTTTTATATTTGTAAATTTTACTATTTTTTAACTAACATAGAATAGAGAGATTAAGGGGAGCATCAGAGAAGTCTCAACTGATACCATAGCTAAGAAGTTATGGTTAATGTTCAAGGCACTTGGTGACATAGCTTTTGCCTATCCATATCCAATAATTCTCTTAGGTTATGTTTATTTATAAAAAACATACTTGGGATAAGATTATTTATATTAATTTAACACTACTTCGGACTATTTTATCCTATGATGGGGGATATAGTACTATAAACTATTTTTTTATTATTTCTAAGGCTATTTATGTGAAATTATATAATCTCATAAAAAAATTGGGATTAATAGTCTCCCTCATTTTAATCTATTAAATGGTTTTATGGGACTAATAGTCCAACATTAAGAGATTAATAATCCCTCATCAAAGGATTAAATAGTACAAAGTAGTATTAAATTAAGGTAAATAGTTCAATCTCAAGTATGTTTTTTGCAAACAAACACAGTCCTAGAGATAAAGATATGGTTTATTTTATCTTTACGAATACTTCTATTGTCTTCAACCATTAACGACCAATCCAAAGTTTAGCTATTTGAGCAATGCTAGATAACGAGACAAAAACTATCTAATTTACCTAGACAAAGTTTTATAGGGTACAAGATTGTATTGTACAACCCTATAAAGTTTTGTCTAGATAAACTAGACAATTTCTGTCTAGTTATCTATCATTTTCTTAAATATTTTGCATCCAAAAAAATCAAAAATATAAATAAGAAAATGAATAAATTTTTTTAAACTATGTATTTTGACTATATTTTCGTAAAAATGAAGTCTGTGATAGATACTGTGATGTCCCTCCACCGGAGAACTAAACTGATGAAGAGGGGGCCTCAATTTCAGTCATTCTTATCACAACTTTCTTCTACCTCGGTTGTGGATGATTCGGGAACGCAACCTCTGGAGATGATACACCTGAGAACCTCTTAACTGGATTTAGATTCCGCGAACCCTTTTGGCTTATTGACTTTGCTAATGCCTGCATTGTTATACATCTAATTGGAGGGGATCAGGTTTAATAAAATTTTAAACCAAACTTTGGAAATTGATATTTCCACAAGGGAATTCGGTACTTCCACATGGCTCTTATCAAGTGAATAGTAAATAAGATCAACATTCATGTAAGTTAGGAAAATATCAAATTTTGCTTGTGAAAATAACAGTTCTCAAACTATCTTTTGACTCATAGTTTTACAAAACTAACTAAAGAACCACTAATTATTATTTTGTTAGGTATACAGTCAACCAGTATTTGCATTTGGTGAAAGGTGGTTCATTAAGGAGTTTCGAGATGATGAATTTATGACCAAATTTTATTCCTGTAAATTCCCATTTTTGCAGGCTTTTCATTTGAATCTCTTCAGGCTGTGCCTTTGAACTGCATACGTTGAGACAACAATCAGGCTTGGAATGTTGTTTCCATATTTCAATGAAATTTTGGGAGAGTCGGGGGCCTTGAACAAGCCTTTTAGCATGGTTTGTTTGACTAGCTTTAATTAGGTCAATTGAAGGACTCGTTCGAGCAAGAACAAGCTAATAAGTTTTCTCTTTGAGTTTGTTTAGTTACTAACGTTTGCAACTGGTGGTAGTGTTTAGTGCGTTTAGACCTTCAAATGCATCGTATCACTTTTGGTGCATTACTTTTAAGACACAAACGCTACATGTATGAGTTAAATAAATTGCGTTTAAAATAATTTGCTTTAAACGAGACTCTCCAAATACTGTGTAAGCACATACACAAAGTAGTGATACTCTAAATTCGTAAAAGGGCATAGGAGGAGGAGATTTGTTTGGTTTCAAGTTATTTGGTGCAAATATATTGTAAGGTCAAACTTTAGGTACTTCATTTGGAATCTTTGCCTACCATATAGCGTGAAAAACAATTATATAAAATGGGTTACTCCCGTGGTCCCATTTTAATGTCACATGTTATTAATAGAAAATTAGTAAGAACAGTGTAAAAATTTCAATTACCAAGATTAGACTTGGCAAATGGGTCGGGTCTCCCAAATGGACCACGTTATAGGCTGACGAACCAAATTTGAGTTGGGCCAAAATAGTTCAAATTTTTCTAAACTAAAAATAAGAGACATGTGGTTCAAATTGGGCCGGACAGGTCCGCGGGCCAAAAAAAAAATCAACAATTATAATTATGTTATATAGACCAAGTAAAATAAAATTAATGTGAACATGATTAACAACTATATACAATAAAATTAATACTAAAGTAAATACATAAAGTAACATCCATGATCCTTATCAAATAAAACAGATGCTAGATGAAAAAACATATGCCAAGTGCCAACGATTGCAACAGAATTTATATAGCTGATTTATAATATCTTAATGCCCTTAGAATCAAGCTGCAATTATCTCAATGTATCACAAATTCTATAGTTCGTTAACAGGCCTAATTCCTATTGAAGCAACAAAAGAATTATGCACTCACCAAATTTCAAACCGCAACTCGTAAAACGCCTTTTATCTCAAAATTATAAATAAGAGGATATTTTAATTGAGTTGGATGCAACTAATTTTTAAATATCAATAAATAAATCAATTGAAGAGTGAGAATTCATAGATACTTGAATTACAGAACACAAAAGAAAACCATTTTCCAAGACCCACTGAAGCAGTATTTGAACATAAAAATATTTGCCTTTATAATAGCTGCCACATAAGGCTTCTGATTCTTTTTCTTCAGCTGTATCCTCCTGCAAAATAATCCCACCAAAAGATTACAAAAGCAAATACGTATAATTAAAAATCAAAGTACTAAAATCGTTCTACACTTCGCCAAACATGAATCGAAAAGTACATATAAATTGATCATCAGTGAACTTGACGATTCTATTTTTTTATAAAATTGATCTTGCTAA
Source organism: Hedera helix (assembly GCA_947179155.2). NCBI lineage: Eukaryota > Viridiplantae > Streptophyta > Magnoliopsida > Apiales > Araliaceae > Hedera > Hedera helix. Next base: position 9,266,358 of record OX359265.1, on the reverse strand, counting down.
AGGGAAAAAAATAATAATTGACCTGTGTACCGGGCCGGGCCACAACAGACCGAGCCAAAATTGGACAGGACCAAAATGTCCCAAGCTTTTATGAATTAAAAAATTAAGACTCAAAACTCAACTTTTTAACAGGCAAGTCGTGCCGACCTGTGAGCTCAGACCAATTTTGTCATGTCTATGATCAGCAAATGAATTAAGATTTAAAATCCAATTTTTTGACAGGCAAGCCAGGCAGACCCATTAGCCCAAACCAATTTTGCCAAATCTATGATAAGTTGTTGAAGTAATTAGACGTTGTAAATTGGAAATTTAAAGACTAGTTCTTTTGCTCATTGCTTTCTTATTGAAGTGAGCTAAAAAGACCACAAGATTAGGGATAAATATTTCTTTTTGGCCAATATATTTTATCTTCCTCAATTAAGCATGATTTTATACCAAAAGTGCTCATATTTATAAACTTATAAGCATTTCCCAGTTAGAAGCAAACCGAATTAGCTCAAAGGTGTCAAATTGAATTAGAGGCGGTAGGCTACCGAATCACCTAATAACGAAATTTCATTGCACCATTGTCATTCCTGCTTAAAAATTTATACTTAAATTTTTAAATGTTTTAAATGAACCCTTTCTATTAAAGGAAATGAGCAATATTTGTATTGCATCAAAAATAATAGGGAGTAATATTTACAAGTAGAAGTAAATACGTAAACAAACAAAAGAAAATTACTCACAAGCCACAACCCATCAGTCAAAACTCAAATGTACGAAAAGGTACATGCATATGAAGAGATCCCAGACCCCAGAAACAATTCCTGCACTAGTAGGAAAGAGGCCAGGTATGAATATGATGGTATACAAATTAATATGATGATGGGCCACAACGGCCAGGAAAATAATGCTGTGAAATGGGGTATGATATTCATATAATTCATACATTTTATTATCTTTAATTTTATTCTTTTCTTATGTTAATTTATATAATTAATATTTTTTATTTTATTTTATTTTGTAGGATTTAATATTTTGTTGTCATAAAGTTAAAATCTTGATGATCAAGCAATACTTAATACTCCAATTCACAAAATGAAAGAGTCTAGAAGATTCTTATAATAAAAAGGAAGAAGGTGGACTAATCTTGGTGTGTAAGTCAAATCCAATGAAAGGAAAGAAAGTTAATCTAGAAGATCTTTTTAAAAAAAGTTGATTGCCATTAAAAAGTTAATATCTATAAATAGAGGAGTACCAAAAGGTAATTAGGTATTAATTATGTTTCAGATTAATTTTATTGTTAGTTTTAGGCTAGATGTAGGAGTAAAATTAAATTACTTTTTCATTGTAGTAGGATCTTCAATAAAGGGAGCTTTCTTCTTCTTCTTCTTTATTTTTGTTATCTTGTTTATTTTAATATCTAGGTAATTTTTTAGATCTAGAATGAAAATAAAATTAATTAATTATTCATGATAATATTTTTTATCTCTTCTATTATTTGTGATTTAATGTTTAATTGATTTCTCCTTCATGTTTCAATATTAAAATACTTTCGTTTTATAATTCCTATATGATTTTAAATTAATGAAGAGGTTTTGATAGATTATTGTTAAGATATGAGTTTTTTATAATCCATACTTATTCGAAGAAGTTTTGACGGATTATGGTTGATCCTTAAATTTTTATAATGTATACTTGCCCAAATTAATTATAAAATTACTAAATTAAAGGACAGGGAGATCAAATGTATAGTTGTATAGTTAATTTTAATTGAACTTGTTTAATTTATTTTTTGAATTATGTATACCAAGCCAGTGAAGTAATTTAAGTTATAAAAATAGAAGATATTGAATTATTTATTATATTTATTATTTAGTGAATTCGAATTCTTAAATTTACTTCATTATTATTAATTTATATCTTCTAATTCATTTAATTAGTGTTCAATTATAATTAATTGATATTTCATCTTTATTTTTAATTTATCAAAAATATAAATTAAAAATGTTTTAAAATTATCTGGTCTCTGTAATTCAATCTGTGCTTTCCAATTTTTTAATTTAACAGTGCACACTTGCAATTACGTATCAATACGTAATAGGTCTAATTCCTTTCTCTCCTGTCAATAGAGTCCAAAAAGTATATTTTAATAAATGAGCTTAAAGTTGATGCCTAGTATCTTTCCAAATTAGTAAAATATATACATGTTGTAAAAAACAACAATTAAAAGGTCAAAATGATTAGGCATATATATATATATATATAAATTTATTCTTTTTTAAATTGTATGAAGAAAAGACGTTTGTTTGTGTGCTCTTAATATATATAAGAATACTAGTACAGTAGAAAAAGTAGAAAGGTTTTGAGCCGTTGGATTTTTGATGGGATACAAATGCGGCTGGGATCAAAAATATGGAGGAGCACTATCCAAATATGTGGACGTGTATAATGGAGTATCAACTACGTAGGTCCTAGGACTCATCAAGTCATCAACATGTGCGTAGATTTTTATCGTTTTCTATATGGTTTAGTTGAGGAAAGGCACCCATCTCCGATCATTCAACTTTTCTGCATCAACTATGTATATAGATACAGTTGTATATTAATATAGATACAGTTATATATTAATAATGTTTTGAATCTTCATCATAAAAAATTTAATAGGGTACGTTATTTATATTCACTTTTTTGTTATTTGGGAATTTGAGGATTAGAAAATTTGAAGTCCGCCATGCGAGAAGAAGAAGAAGTAGAAGGAGAAGGAGAAGATAATCGATTGACACACTCATTCTTGCCCAACTCAATCTTCTCTGCTTCAACTCTATCAGCTGTGAAGCCTCCACTTAATCCTACTGGTTCTTTCTTCTTTCAAGTTTGAGTGTTTGTTTTCTGTTCATAATATAATTTCAGAAATATTTAATTTTACATCATTCAGTTACTAAAATTTGATTTTACTTCCTGGGTTACTTTTATTTTTTTTCAATTGCTCTTTACTTATATTTTTTTAGTTCTTTTTATTTTTTAGAATGATGGAGGAAGATATTGTAGTAATTTGTATTTACTTGGTGTGATTCATAATTTCCAGATTTTAGTTGTTGGGAATATTTTATATTGATGATTCTAGTAAGTAGAATATCTGTTAGGATGATTTAGATTTGATTTAAGGTTCTAATCAGAGATTTTAAATTAGTATCAATTAGGAATATTCAATGTGTATCTTTAGTGATTTATATTGTGCATTTAATTTTAATTTTGACCTTCCTTTTCAAGTGTAATCCACCCTGATTTTAAAAGGGTATCCAATATGCAATGGAAGACAACTTTTGATTAATTAAAAAATTATCTTAGTTTTATTCTCTGGTGGATTCCGTAACTATTTCCCTTGTCAATTCAAGGATCCCTAGTGGATTCTAGGGTTATTTACCTTTTGACTTCTCGATTTCGTCGGCGTTAGAAAGATATCTAACCCCAGTCGTTTCCATTATGTGTCATAATAGCATCTGGGCATATGAGTGATAAACATTCTATTTATCATCACAAATTTGTAAAATGGTCTGATGTGGTTTGGTGCTATGATTGAATATTTTATTTTTAATGAGGATCTTGATTAGGACAAGTTATAGAGAGACTGATTTTAGTTCTGTAATTGAAATAATTATTAATGAGGATCTTAATTAGGACAAGTTATTAGTGAATGATTTATTGATATATTTGTTTATTATGATGATGAAGGAAACACATGGACTGCTGTGGCACATATAATAACTGCGGTGATAGGGTCAGGTGTACTATCCTTGGCCTGGAGCATGGCTCAGCTTGGGTGGATTGCTGGTCCATTATCCATGCTATTCTTTGCATTCATGAGCCTTATTTCTGTGTTCCTTCTCTGTGAATGCTACCGATCTCCCAATCCCGACTATGGACCCTCCAGAAATGGCTCTTACATGGAAGCTGTTTATACGATTTTAGGTAAGAACATGGCTTCCCTAAAATCCTTCTTATTAGTTATAATCTATGTAACACAGACTCTGAACACAGTATTTCGAAAAGTCAGACACGGGTATTTCTCAATTTTGTCAATTTTTTACACTGAAATAAAGTGTCCAGTACCCGTACCATACACATTCCCTTGTCCGAGTGTCAAGTGTCAAACACAGGTACTTTAGAGCAAAGTGAAAAGTCCATGGCTATATAGCAATCCCATAGCATATTTAAGTGAAACCAGGCAATAACCCAATTGATACTTCCATATGATAGTGATATTAATTTTTCATATCTTAGTCAATAATATTGGAATTAGCACCTAAGAAACTGATTGATCTTTTTCTGGTGATATCAATAGGAATTTTGTTAGGCAGGCTCTTTTCTACTTTAACACAATTTGATATTGTTAGCTTGCAATTACTCATGTAACACGACAAAGTGTTAAAAAGTTTAAAAGGCAACAATGTGCTATCTTGGAAACTTAATTGGGCGAGAATGTAAAGAAGTAAAAGTATATTAGCATTCCTGCTACTTTTGTGATATATGATATATATTTACCTTAATTGTGATTTGTGTCAGAGATTCACGTATACCAATACGAGGGCTATTTATGTATTCGTTAATGTTCTTCATTGAAGATTCTGTTTTAAAATGACTATATATGTGACATTGTTATGTCCAAATTGTAGTTTGTGGCTCAATGAAATGAAAGTAAAATGAGCTAATGTGGTTGTTTTTGGTTATAACCTGCATTGAACTTTATTACATAGGAGAACCATCCTGAAGCTAAAGTCATTGACTTCAGGGAGGGTTGCCTACAGGCTACCATGACAAATGCTTGTCAGCCTATCAATTCACTTGATATTTCAGTTAGTTGACACAATAATTGTACATAAAATTTCAGGAAATAGGAGTGCCCAGTTGTGTGATATTTTGGTTCGAGTAAACTTATTTAAGGTTGGAGTTGTCTATATCATTACATCTGGAGTCAGCATGAGGTATGTTTGGTAAATTTCTACATGCTCACTGTAACTTATTACTTCTCCACAAAGTTCAGAATACTTTTTATGTATCATACATGGAACGACCATGTATGATATGTAGAAGAACTTTGATAGTGGCATATGTTTCTAAATATTTAGTAATCAATCTGAGTGAATCAAAGACATTCATTGACATGTGTGCTTATATATATTACTATACTGTCACATGGATCAATTTATCTACAAGTTCTCAATCAAAATTATTTTCCTTTATTCTTTAATTTTACAGAGCAATTCAGCAATCAAACTGTTACCACAAGGAAGGGCACAAGTCTGATTGTGAATATGGAAACACTTCTTATATGCTTTTATTTGGAATTGTTCAAATTCTGGTGTCCCAGATACCTGATTTTGATAGTACGAAGTGGCTCTCTGTTGTTGCTGCTATCATGTCCTTCTCCTATGCTAGTATTGGATCGGCACTTGCCTTGGCAAAAGCAATAGGTATGGTCTATAAAAAAAAATCCCATCTTTGTTCTGTTGTAGTGATGTATATTGAATGTAAATGGAAAAAACTAGATGAGGTCTGTGTACATTTTTTCAATACAAATTTACTTGTAAAACAGTTTGGTTGGTTGAACATAATTAAACCTGAAATTGCAGGAGATGGGCAACTCAAAGGTAGCATTCGAGGAGTTCCAGCTACTACTACAGCTCAAAAAGTATGCTCAGTCTCTCAAGCTCTCGGATCAATTGCGTTTGCCTTCCCATACCCGTTAATCCTTCTCAATGTACAGGTATAGCAGTGTTGCTTTTCTAATAGACAAGAGTTGCTAATATAAAAATGAGAACATATGGTATCGTACTAAATGAATTGGTAAAACTTTCCAATTGTGAAGCATACTTTGAGATCCCCTCCACAAGAAAAAGTCACCATGAAGAAGGCCTCAACAATATCAGCCATTATTACAACATTCTTTTACCTATGCTGTGGAGGATTTGGCTATGCGGCCTTTGGAAATTCTACTCCAGGGAATCTCCTGACTGGATTTGGATTCTATGAACCGTATTGGCTTATTGACTTTGCTAATGCTTGCATTGTTCTCCATTTGGTTGGAGGATATCAGGTACAAATAGAAGCTTCATATTCCTCAACTATATCCCAACTGCTCTCGTAAAAATTGTCCAACTTGTTATACGCTTTTATGTTTCTGTGAATTTCAGTTGCAAGTGGTATTACCTTTCTTTTGCATGCTTTATGTTGCCAGGTATTCTGTCAGCCACAGTATGCACTTGCAGAAAGATCGTTTGCTGAGAAATTCCCGGACAGTAGATTTGTATATAAAAACTTCAGTTTGAAACTTCCATGGTTGCCGGAGTTTAGACTAAATCTTCTAAGGCTGTTGTTCCGAACAGCTTATGTAGCATCAACAACTGTAATAGCAATAATCTTTCCTTACTTCAACCAAGTTGTTGCAGTAGCAGGAGCTTTGACCTTTTGGCCCTTGGTCATATATTTTCCCTTGGAAATGTACCTTGTGCAGAAAAATATTAGAACTTGGACAAGGAAGTGGGTTGCTCTTCGTATGTATAGCATTAGTTGCTTGCTGGTGACAATGTTTGCCTTGTTTGGTTCAATTGAAGGACTTCTAAGTGCAAAATTTGGCTAATATATGTTTCAAATTCTTAAAGAATGTGTAGAGAAGAAATAATGGTTCAAGATTACCTTTGTCCACATAAAAGAACTGTTAATTAGCGGAGCAAAATGTATGTCTCTCTAGAAGTCGTACTCTCATATCAGTGGGATTAGGTGGGTTGTGTTGTACTCCCTCCATGGATTTGAATTAATCTATATTCGTCTTCATCTCATCTAAGTTAATGGTAGCTTATGAAATGAAATTTATTATAAAATAATATATTTTTGGATACAAAACTTCATAAAATTTATTATAAAATAATATATTTTTGGATACAAAACTTAGGAATTTAAGAAATAAATTATTGATGAAATTGTTGCTTCAGATCACATTAGAACTCTGAAGTTAAGTGCGGGAGATCTTGTGGAAAGTTTATTGCTTGAAGCTTATATATATATATATATATATATATAGTGGTCAATGGGGTTTTAACTTGATGGTTAAAAATAAGGTAATGTGACATTTAGATCTCAAGATTAATTCTCATTTAAGTGAGTTTATTTTATTTTTTTTATTTATGATGATGTATTTGATTACAAAATTATATTGTATTCTGCAAAACAAAATTGGTGCTTCTAAAATAAAAGATACATATAGTGAAAATTTCACATGCAAAAATTACTTCTAGTCTGTTGAATTTGTGGTATTTACAACTTCAATTACATTTTTGTTAGTGTATGTTTGTATTGATTGCGTTGAATGGAAGAAAATATGACTGCTCTGTATACCATCTCTGTCTTGTTGAAAAAGAAATTTGTTAGATTATATTTTATTAGTATTAACATTTCTCTGTTTTTACTGTAAAAAATTATGTCTCAGCGTAATCTATATTAAATTTAATATTTGAGAAAAATAACTTTAAAAGCTTTTATGAATATTAAGATTTATATTTTTATTGTAAGAAATTATGACTAAGTTTGTTTTACATAAATTTTAATATTTAAGAAAATAATTAATAAAAATCAAATTATAGAATTTAAGTTCATAACCCTATTCTATTTTCATTATGGGCAGAATACTTATTCTTTAACTCCAACTAATTAATGGAAAGGGGGTGGTTGTTTTGTCAAAAAAAAAAAAAAAATCAATTCAGTCTTTAACCATAACTAGAAAGAAATTACTACTATTTTTAGCTAGCAATATTCATAATACTAACATAAATTAAATAAATTTATGTTAATTTTAAATTTAAAAATATTTAAAATTAATTTTTTAAAAATTAATATTAATTTTATAATTTGAAACGAAATGAACATTATCAAAAAGATATCAGCCATCATAATTTGAATATAATAATTGTTTACACAATATATTAATCAATATTAAATAATTTAGTTGACATCAACTGATCATCCATATCAGCAAATGTTATATCCTAATATTCTTCCAAAAAAACCTGAAAAATAATGAGTACTATCATGATTATTCCGGTAGGTAAGTGGCCCAAGTACGTTTGCTCCCATCCAAAGGACCAATAAAATAAAAGAAATATTAAACAGGGTTAAATTGCATGTCTTACCCTTTGCACTTAATACTCTCAGGTTCAAAAACTCTTATTGAAAGTTGTTTGATTTGATAATGATAACTGTTGTTCAAAAATAATTATGGTAAATGTGTTTATATAGTTGATTGTCCATATGTATCTGACTAAGTGTTTATGTGTTAATGTGCTTATGTGCTTACTTGATTATGTGCGTATATGTTTTAAAGTGCTTATATGGTTAAATATGTGTCTACATGATCATGTGTGTATGATATATATTACCTGATTCAAATATTATGATTCGCACACTTATATAGCACAAATATGATCTTGTTAAAAACTATTTGCTGCTTATGATAAGAGTAAAAGTTATTTGGTTCAAATGTTGTAAAGTCCTTTTGAAAAGAATTATGTGTACAAAGGACTTAGATAAAATATCATAAATGTTAGGTTGATCTTTTCGTTAAAGTTACTCTGCATTAAAGATAAATATTATAAGCAGAATAATATAAGATTAAATCATTGTTGTATGCCAAAGTTTATAAAGTCCTTTCAATGTAATGATGTAATGATGTACAAAGACTTAGTTAGAAAAGATCAAATCTGTTAAGTTGATCTTATGTTATATCTGTTCAGTCAATATAATCGTAGAGTGGACTATACGACTCCATGCCAGGATAACTCTACGATCATCAAGGAGAGACAGATGTGCAAGAGTTCTACAGAATATACAAGTTGAATTGAAGAATTGATCAAGTACAAAACGTAAAGCAGAACTCTACGATCGTCGAACAGACAACTAAGCAAGCCTTCAAAAAACGTAGAATCAGAGAAGCAATGAACTCCACGATATGCACAATCTGGCAATATCGTAAAGTGGATTCGAAGAGCAAGCACACACGAGAATTCTACGATTTGCACAGATAGAAGAAATCATAGAGTGAAACCAGAAGATAAGACAATGAAGAAAATTGTTCTACACATGGTATAATCGTTGAGCAGAAATAAAGGATGTGCTAACGAAGACAACAACTCAACGATTCCACTGAGAAGCACTGTAATCAGCAACTCTACGATTTCAACAAAATGACAAGATCGTAGAATGACATCATAAAGCAAAGCCTGCAAACATAAACTCTACGATCTGAACAGAATAGCAAGATCACAGAGTAAGAGAGAAGATCGCTCCAACTCAACCTTTTACCTGACATACTTCAAGTAACAAGTAGAGTTGAATTCGTAGAGTCTGAATGGACAGACAATCACTCTACGAATTCACTATCAGAAGCAGTAAAGGAACAGAACTGCAATATGGTGCGAGAGAAGAGAGAATATTCCTCTTCCAGATTAAAGAAAGGTCAAGTGCTATTAAGGAACAGATGCATGTCAAAGTCACAGAAGACTTTGTGACTAGACGACTATAAGTCAGGACCTACTACTCAGCAAGCTGGTGAAAATAGTCAGACTAACAGGACATCTCTGACAGCAATAGAGCAACTGGTTATTACAGTCAAGGAAGATATTTAATGATGGATCAGAAGGTTAAATATATAATAATCCTTGATATACAACTCTAGAAGTGCAACGGCTAAAAATGCAGAAAGCTGAGCTACAGTTTGATGTAACAGAACATATGTCAGAAAAGGAAAAAAAACACTGACACAAGTAACAGAAAGTCAACATCAAAGATATCAAGGATCTGCACAAAGCCAAAGGAACCCAACGGACCTTTTCAAACGGTAAAATATGCACAAATATATAAAAGCATAAATGCTCACAGAAACAAAACATGTTGTTGCATATACAAGAAAGGATGGTAGACAACAACAGATAGTAGAGTGAAACAAAAATGAACATGCTGAAGAACACTCTACGATCCACCAAAACATTAACACTAAATTGAGATAGACATAAAGAGAAATGACTCTATTACAAGATAAGTGTTCAAAGTTGTTAAGCAAGTAATAGAGAGAAGCCTAAACGCCAACTTGATACAGATATGTTAGCGACTGAGTACAAAAAGAAAGAAGTTTTACAGTCATCTCAGAAGCTCATCTCGAGAAGCTATAAACTGTCAATGATAAGAAGGAACAACTAAGTACCAAAAGGAAGGAGCTTCATAGTCATCTCAGAAGTTCATCTCTAGAAGTTATCAAGTACCAAAGGAGCTGAATTGCCAAAGCTTAGCAATACAATAGGTGATCACAAGAAGATATTGAGCATATAAAGAAGCCAAGCATCATTGCCGAACTCAATATCATTTCAAGCATGATCACATCATGCTACTGAGTATTTAAAGACAATGGAACTTAAAGTACAACTCAGTAGCAACTTTAACATCTATCAACAAACAAGGAGCCAAGTCTGTTGGACTTGAAAAGGGCAGTTGTGTCCTTGTCTTAGTGACTAAAGGAGCCAAGTCTGCTGGACTTGAAGAGGACATTTGTGTCCTTGTCTTAGTGACTAAACTAGTCAAACCTGCTGGGTTTGAAAAGTTCTTAGTGAACCAGAGATTCCAGGCTTGCTGAGCTTGAAGGGTTCTGTATGAGCCATCCTTAGTGGATTTCCTACTCGTTGAAGTAGAAGAGTGGAATAGGAGTTATTCAGTCTCCGAACCACTTAAACTCTCTGGTGTCATTTACATTCAGTCATTTACATTATGGCATATATAGATATAACCGCTATGATTGGTTTACTTGATAAATTGCTATCTTCAATATAGTCTAAACTTAACTAAGAAGTTTAATAAATCTTTAAGGGGAGTTTTCAAACTAATATTCCGCTGTGCAAACTAATCTAGATTAGATAAACTACTTGGTAATATTATTTAATTTAAGTAAAAAAAAATTTAAGAGATCTATTCAACCCCCCCCCCCCCCTTCTAGATCACTTGTGTGCCTCTGGGAACTAACAACTCTCATTCTCGCAATATAAAATATTTTTAAGTAATCATAATGGACCTTATTTAGAGTTCCAACAAATTTTTTGTTAAAAAGTAGTCACGTGTCCTAATCTAATATTTAAATATAATTGACTATATACGTACCGTAATTGACTTAATTAAGTAATAGTAATGCATGTTAAATATCATATTAACAAAATAAAAAGTAAAAAAATAAAATAAAACATATAACCACTACTACTAGTTCGTCAGTTGCTTAAGAGATCTTTCAACTTCTAGGACTTTGAGAGGAGTAAGGGAGATTAACAGAACAATTAAAAGGAGACGAGGATTTAGCTTCGATTCTTGCAATCAAGAGGGCAAAAATATATGATTTTGAAAGTTTTGACATCCCTTTGTATCTTATATCCAGGTATGTTCTTTATTCTTTGATCATTCGTTAGAGTTTCATACCACCAAAAGAAAACCATATACATTTTGAAGATTTTAAAATTTTATTTGTTAAGAATAGCTTAATAGAATGAATAGCTTCACTAATACATTTATGTTTACTAATACAATAAATAACAAATTTATTAGTCAAATTAACCAAGTTTTATACGGTCAAATGTATAAAATTAGTCCAAGACATATTTATACTCTCTCTACTAGAACACGTGACAATTCAAACTATTTTTCTAGCCTAAAATTATAAAAGGGCCAATTATAGTTATTTAAGAATAGAGTAGAATACATTAACACCTCTTATAGATAATTATAATAACATTCACCACCTCTCTAGTTTTTCGAGTAACAATTAATACCCCTCTAGTCTACAATATGTAATATTCATTGCCCCTAGTGTGGTTGACCAACTAATATCTAAAAATATTTTTAATATAATGTCTAATACACCCTTCAAGTTATAATGTTTAATATATCCACCAAATATAAATTTTTATATCATAATTTTTACTTAACTTGATCTAATTAATTAAATTATGAACATGTGCAATAAATAACATAAATGTCAAAAAATAATAAATATTCATTTTATCATGAAAATAAAGTCATACACTTTTTGCTAATTAAATTTCTCAAAGATTAAAATTTACGTAATACATTCAAATTTTTTTTTTTTTGTAATTAAAAAGTAAAATTTTAATACACATAATTATTTTCCCAAATATTAAAATTTACATAAAAACAAATTTATTATTACAGAACGAATCTTATTATTCATATAAAAAAGTGTTAAAAATTATATTAATTATTTTTCTCAAATATTAAACTAAACATAAGTCATACTTAAACATAATTATTTATAGTAAAAATAACAAATGTTGTTACTCCAAAAAAGAAAAAATATATTAAAAGAAACTTCTTTTTACAAAATAGAGGTTGTAAGTAATATTATTATATTTTATTTTATTTAACATTGCACGAAAACAACATCAACTGTATACTAAAAAATATAAATAGAATCATAAACATCCAAAATTTTGATATATACTCAAAAAAAAACTAACATATAAAAATCATAATATGAAACTAAAAATCCAAATAATAATTTTTGTTGTTAAACACCAAAAATTAAACTATCATTATACTCAATCACTCTAATTAGAACAGCTCCATTAATGAATTAGTTTAAGATTCTTAACATTTGTATCACTTATCCAAAAATTAATTAAATTAAATTAATTTTTTTTTTATAAGTTACCAACAATTTGAATGAGATAGTCTTAATTACAAATAAAACTATAATTAAAATGTATTGTATTAAAAATATGATAATTAAACATATATATATATATATATATATATATATATAACATACAAAGGTAAATATATAATTTTATCTATTTAATCAATCTTAAAAATTTGCAAGAGTAGTAACTGTTACTTAAAATACTAGAAAAGAGATGAATGTTCCTATAATTATTTACAAGGAGTGCAAGTGTATTTTACTGTTAAGAATATTTTGAGCAGTGAAACGAAAACTTTTGAACTTTCATATTATTCAAAGCCACAAGAATTAAAGAAATTGGTTGTTTGCTGACGTCATCCACTTTTTGGCTTCTGTAGCTTACATCAACCATGTAAACCACAGAAGGCTATGGAACAAAAATTTGAAGGCCATGGGAGCAGATGAAGATGATGGTCTGATCCATTTATTGGTACCCAACTCAACCTTCTCTTCTTCAACTCCATCAGCTGTGAAGCATTCTCTCAACCGCACTGGTTCGTTCTCGTTCTTATTCCTTCTTAGTTCTTACAATTTACTTTTGAGTGTTTTCTTTCAAATTATTATCCAGGAAATATCAATTTTTCATCACTCAGACATTAATATCTGATTTTACTCACTGGGTTTTTTCAATTTTTTGTTTTCTCTTTGTTTATCAATTTCTTTTTATTTATTTTTGATATCTTTTGAGAAATATCCGGGCATCATGAGTGGTAAATATTTTCTAGTTTTTTTATTAGAAATTTGTTACTTTATTTTTTTCAAATTATGTGTCCTCAAATATATTGTAACAGTGTCAACTCAAAAGGGTATGGTGAATTCCAGCAGGCCTGTGTTATTTGAATAGAGATACAGGGTTTGGTGCTATAACTGAATAAGTATTCCTTAATGAATGTAACACCTCAGTTTCACATGGACATGGAAATATGTGGATACTTTAATATGTATATAAGGACCTAAGCTACTACCAATAGTATCTTCAATCATTACTTTTTGGATAAACTTGTGGGCTAAGATGATTGAGAAGATACTGTTGAGAGAGTGGAGTGGGCCTTGGTACATTATAATTTGATTTAAACTCAGGATTTAACTTGGATTGTTGGAATGAGGATATTGATTAGATTATGTTATAGATGATGATTTTCAAGCTATAATTGAATAATTATAATGAGGATCTTAATTACAATTAGTTATTTTGAATAATTCGTTGATTTCGATGTTTATTGCGATGCTGAAGGAAATATATGGACTGCTGTGGCACATAATATAATAACAGGAGTTATAGGATAAGGGATACTATCCTTGGCCAGGAGCATGGCACAACTTGGGTGGATTGCTGGTCCATTATCCATTTTAGCCTTTGCATTCATGAACCTTCTTTCTGTATTGCTGCTCTGTGAATGTTACCAATCTCCCGACCCTGATTATGGACCCTCCAGAAATGGCTCCTATATGGAAGCTGTCCAGATGATCTTAGTTGAGAAAATGGCTTCACTACATTCCTTCTAACTAACTAGCTCTAACAAATCCAAAGCATATTTAAGTGAAAACCAGGTGTTTTATATGATAGTGACATTAATCTTTTATCTAAGTCAACAATATTGAATTAGGAATCTAACAAAAAGAACTGGATGATCCTTTTTCAGTGAACCAATAGGAATTTTGTTATGCAGGTTATGCTCTGCTTCACCTACGTTTGGATCAAATGAATGAAATTTGTGAAGAAATAGAGTACAGAAGGGAATGAAATGGAGAATATAATGTTTTATTTCATTCCTGACTGAAATGAGTTATTCCATACCCTCCCTTAAGGAATAAAACTCACAAATTTGGCAGGAATAGAAATAGTTCATTTCATTCTAATAGAACAACCAAACATAATATTTTTCATTATATAAAAATGAGTCATTCCAATCCCACCCTCATTCCTGCAATCCAAACGGAGCGAATTCGTTACATGATATTGTTAGGTTGCACATATTTAACATGACAAAGGGTTAAAAGTTTAAAAAGCACAAATGCGGTATCTTGGAAACTTAATTGGGTGGAAACTTAGGGTGAGATTATAATGAAATAAAAAGTAGTACATTAGTATTCTTGCTATTTGTATTTAATAGTTTACTGTTTACCTTGGTTGTGATTTGTGTCAAATCTTCACATATATTCACATGACTACATATGTAATATTGTTTTGTCCAAATTGTAGAGGGTGACTCAATGAAATGAATGTAAAGAGAGCTAATGCGGTTGTTTTGATAATTCTCCTCAGCATACTGTTAAAGCCTAAAAGGAGTTTCATTTTATAACAAATTATCTGTAATAAAAAAGCATATGGAATTTCAGGAAATAGGAGTGCCCAGTTTTGTGATATTTTGGTTTGAATAAATTTATACAAGACTGGAGTTGCCTATGTCGTTACATCAGGAATCAGCATGAGGTATGTTTAATTAGCCACTACTTGCTCACCGTAACTAATTACTATCCCGCAAAAGTTCAAATTACTTTCTAGTTTCGATGTATCATAAATATAAGACCATGTATGATAGATGGAATAACTTTGATATTGGCATACGTTCCTAATGATTTAGCAATCAGTCTGAGTAACTCAGTCACATTCATTGACTCGTCCTTGTATATAATTATTAATACTATACAATGTTCATTTTGCTCTCAATTATAAGTTAATTTTCTTTGCTTTTTAATTTATACAGAGCAATTCAGCTATCAAACCGTCATCACAAGGAAGGGCACAAAGCTGCTTGTGAATATGGAAATACTTCTTATATGCTTTTATTTGGAGTCGTTCAAATTATAGTTTCCCAGATACCTGATTTTCATAATATGAAGTGGCTCTCTGTTGTTGCTGCTGTCATGTCCTTCACCTATTCTATTATTGGATCTGCACTTGGCTTGGAAAAAATTATACGTATGGTCCATAAAAATAATTTCCATGCTTGTTCTGTTGTACTTGTGTATAAATTTTTGCAACATGTTAATATTGTTTGAACGTAATTAAGCCTGAAATTGCAGGAGATGGGCAAATTAAAGGTCACATCCAAGGGGTTCCAGCTACTACTACAGATAAAAAAGTATGGACAGTCTCTCAAGCACTTGGAGGCATTGCTTTTGGCTTTTCGTACTCATTAATTCTTCTCGAAATACAGGTGCAGCAATGTTAATAGACTAAGTTTTCAAATAAGAAATTGATAATGTATAGTAGTGAAAAAATTGGGAAAACTTCCATATTGTGAAGGATACATTGAGATCACCTCCACAAGTAAAGTTCACAATGAAGAAGTTCTCTAAAATATCAACCATTATTACAACATTCTTTTACCTCTGCTGTGGAGGATATGGCTATGCGGCCATTGGGAATTCTACTCCAGGGAACCTCCTGACTGGATTTGGATTCCAGGAATCATACTGGCTTATTGACTTTGCTAATGCTTGCATTGTTCTACATTTGGTTGGAGGATATCAGGTACAAAGAGATGCTGCATATTCCTTAGCTATAGCCTAATTGTTCTCCCAAAAATTGTCCAAATTGTCATTTATGTGGATTTAGAATGCAAGTTTTTGGTTGAATTACACGCCCCTCCAAGTTGCCAGCTAGTTTCATTGTAGCCCCTCAGTTGGCAAAATGAACTTTTTTCATCCCCATAGTAGGCACTTATGCTCAATTTTGTTCCTTAGGCTGATTTTTTCCTTTCTTTCGATTCTTGCCCTAGTGAGGTACATTTTTTAATAAGTGTATAATTGTCTTTTGACTATATAAAATTGAAGCTTCAGTTAACTCCTGGTACAACCCTATGGGGGAATTTCATATAGTTAAAAGACAATTATACCCTCACTAATATGTTCGTGGGCTAGCGATGACTCAAAATTGAGGAAAAATCAGCACTTGAGCAAGTGCCAATTATAGAGATGAAAGTGTTCACGTTGCCAACTGATGGGTTACTCTGAAACTGGCTGGTAAAGAAGAGGGACAAACGTGTAATTCAGCCATATTTTATGACTAACTTTTTACATGCTTTTTGTTGCCAGGTATAGAGCCAGCCACAGTTTGCACTTGCAGAAAGATCGTTTGTTGAGAAGTTCTGGGACAGTGCATTTGTATGTAAAAACTTCAGTTTTAAACTTCCACGGTTGCCAGAATTTAGACTAAATCTTCTAAGGTTGTGTTGCATCAACAACTGTAATCGCAATGATCTTCCCTTACTACAACCAAGTTGTGGCAGTAGCAGGAGCTTTTTAACCTTTTGGCCCTTGGTTATATATATTTCCCATTGGAAATGTACTTGGTGCAGAAAAATATTAGACCTCGTACAAGGAAGTGGGTTGCTCTTCGTATGTATAGCATTATTTGCTTGCTTGTGGCTATGTTTGCCTTGGATGGGTCAATTGTAGAACTTATAAAGGCAAAATTTGGATAAAATATGTTTCAAGTTATCAAGGATGTGAAGAGAGGAGGAAATAATGTATATGGTTGTACAATGCCTATTTGTTTAAAAAATAAGTTAAATTCGCTACGCAAAAGGTATTACTCCCTCTGGGACTGTTTTCATATTGGAGTGTTAAATAGTGTTTTAGAGTTGGGGTATGAATGCATGATAAGGCTCTTTTAACCATGTTTTTTAGGGTGCTATATTATTATTCATTTTGGCTATTACAACTGTTTTCACCATTTATCGTTTCCTGGATAACTCAAGGATTCCGAGATTCGTTCTTCTTCTTCTTTTTTGTTCCTTTTAGCAGTGCCACCTAAAGGACAAATTGTAGAATGCAATGATTCATCCTCTCTCTCCTTGAATAAGGTGCCTGATCACGTAATATTGGAAGGGAAGGAGTATGCATCATATGGGAGCTGATGTACAAAAACAACACAATAAAAAATAAATTAAAAAAAAAGGTGGTGTGCTGATAAATAATTAAAAAATTATTATATATTGCGAATAGTTATATCGACTGATAATATTTTAAAGAAATGTGTAATAAGTGGGACCATTTTATAATTTTATTACATCCCGTATATTGATATATTTCTCAATTGTAATTCGACACAAATTTAACGCAACACTCCAAATAAATTTAGTTTGATTAGATTTACTTTTAAAGTAGAGACCAACCAATCTTGAAGGAAAGCTTTGTAATGCAACATAAACTGATGTATTTTAAAGTCGCAGAAACAAGAATATGATTTTTTCCCAATCAAGATTCAAGATTTTTTAAGATTGTTATCATCTCCAACAAATTTGTGTGTTAAGATACCTCACGTGGAATCAAACCTTACTATTTCTCAATTTGCAGCCCCAAATTGAGCGTCTTTTTGTGTGAGCAGACACAAACACAAGCAAGTCAACCACACTCGCACAGAGAGAAAAAGAGGACAGAGAGAGAGGAGTTGACCGGGCGTCTTGTGGGTGAGCTACCGGCCATTGTCTCACACGCTCGGTGGCGTTGAATTTTTAATCAAATCATGCACAACCTCCCTCACCATGCATCTAAGCAGTGGCTTTCTTTCTCTTCTTTTTTTCCAACGATAACTAAATGGCACGCTCTCTATTTAAATAAACCACCCCACACAAACTGCAAACAAACCAAACCCCGAGTTTTCTATTACTTACCTTCTTTAAAGAAAACAAAATGTTTTGATGCTGCATGTTAGAGAATTAATTTCTAGTTTAACAACTGAAAGCAGTATTCTTCTTGATTTAAAGGAAGGATCGAAATGGGACGTATTCCTTGTTGCGAGAAGGAGAATGTGAAGAGAGGACAGTGGACTCCTGAAGAAGACAACAAGCTCTCATCCTACATTGCTCAACATGGCACTCGTAATTGGCGCCTCATCCCCAAGAATGCTGGTTTTATTTCTCCCCCCAAGTGCCACCCGTGGTTAAATATTTGTTTGCCGATTCTAGTCTAGCTAATTTCGTTTTTTTTTTCAGGTCTCCAAAGGTGTGGGAAGAGCTGCAGACTGCGGTGGACTAATTACCTCCGCCCTGACCTAAAGCATGGCCAATTCACTGCTGAAGAAGAACATGCCATTGTCAAGCTTCATTCAGTTGTTGGCAACAGGTATGTACATCGATTATGTGTACACATGGATTGCAAAAATCAAGATAGAATCGAATGAAAAAATAAGTATCTGGTTGTTCTATTGAAATGAAACGAATTATTTTCATTCCTTCTAAATACATGAATTTTATTCATTAAAGAAGGTTATAAAATAGCTCATTCTAGTAAGGAATTTTATTGCGACGCTATATGCAAATTGTTGGAAATAGGATGGAAGGTATAATGGAGGGACCCTAATCCATAACTTATAGATATATTCTCCGCTTCAGCTTCTATAAGCTATTTATCAACTTCTCTCTCTCTCTCTCTCTCTCTCTCTCTCCCTCTCTCTCTCTCTCTCTATATATATATATATATATATATATATATATATATATATTCCCTTTTTCACTATACCATTACATTCTAAATTTGGGGCAAAACGTACAGATGGTCGCTAATTGCTGCTCAGCTTCCTGGACGCACAGACAATGACGTAAAAAATCACTGGAACACTAAGCTCAAGAAAAAGCTTTCCGGGATGGGGATTGATCCTGTGACTCATAAGCCCTTTTCCCACCTCATGGCAGAGATAGCCACCACATTAGCTCCGCCACAGGTGGCTAATCTAGCAGAAGCCGCTCTAGGCTGCTTTAAAGATGAAATGCTCCACCTTCTTACCAAGAAACGCATCGACTTCCAGCTACAGCAATCTCCAGGTGGAGCAACCATTAACAACAATGCAGCTGCTGCTTATATTAGCAGTAGGCAAGAGGTCAAAGATGATAATACCATTGATAGGATCAGACTCGGTTTATCAAGGGCAATCGTACAAGAGCCAGAAATGTTACCCTCAAACAAGCCTTGGGACTCGGCAGGAGCAACATCTGCGAGCTTTGCTTGCAATGCTTTTCCTGCATCTGTTTCTGGATTTCACTATGGCACTTCGTCTTTTGGGAATGAAGGAGATGGATCTCCATGGAGTCAGTGTACTGGGAGCACGTGCCCAGTAAGAGACGAGCAAGGCCAGTTACAGGGGAAGCTTAAGGATGAAAATGGGGAGGAGTCTGAAGAAGGAAAAGAAACGAGGGATGGATCCAGCATTTTCAATTCGGATTGCGTATTGTGGGATTTACCCTCTGATGATATGATGAATCCTATGGTTTGAACAAGTTAAGATGAAAGGATAAAGAGGCCAAAAACATATATACACAAACAGTAAGATAATAAAGTTGGCAATGATATAGACACAAATGTAAATAAAAGCTCATATGGATTATGATAATACTATTTAGAAAACAAGATAAGTTTTTTCAATTATTTTATTTTATCTTTTCCTTCTGTATTGTCTGTGCTATTTTCTTCTCCTACACTAAGCAAAATATGATGACGAAGAGGATGTATCAGCCAGGACCTGCAAGTTTTTATGAGAGCAAAAGATTAAATTGATGAAGCAATTTCCTCACTCATTATTTCAAGGTGAGCTTATATGAGGAAAGATGTGCAACGTGAATCTACCTCAAGTTGGTCTTTAGTAAATAATTTTTTTTGAACAATCCATGTATCTGCATGGGTTCGGCGGAATTCCGCAACCGCTTTTGTAACAGTAGATTTCACAGGAGAGGGCTCCCCCACAAATTGTGCGAGTAAGGTAACATGCTCTGGCAACCAACTGCAACAACATCATGCTTATAATCATTGAACAGAACATCACCAATTAGTGATCATCAATTCAATCAGTCTTTCCAACTAGAAAAAACCACCATGCTAAATCCATTGTAAGATGATCTATAACGTGAATAAAGGTAGAAAATGGACAGCAAAATGAAAAGAGTTTCCCATTTTCCTAACATCTTTTGTACTTCAAATCAAATACTTATAATGAACTGATAGTTTCTGATATAAGGTATGCAAATTGCTGTAACTATGACATTACAGACAAGCTAACCTCATCAAAATGGTTGGTTGCACCAACCTGATTGAACCACACCGAATTATCCAAATACTTATTCTAACAACTTTATTATTCAATAGGGTGGCAGTGTGAATTAGATGCATGACTAAAGTTTTGGAAGTGTAATTTATCATGGACAAAAAATTATGAAATGTATTTTGATAAGAACCTCTAGCTTTGACAATTTTGAACCACGTAGTACTTGACCCAGCTAGAAAGCTACACATTACCAGCTCTCAGATATTATAGAAATGGCTTAGGCTATAACCGGAGCTTACCAATAAAAAAAGGGTGAACGCTATGAACCTTTTTTTGCTTTTTACTTTTTGGGAGAGGGGAGATTGGAATATGATTAGGAGGAGGGGGGAGGGAGAGAGAGTTTCCAAATGAATTGACAGAGAATCTTTTGTTTGACCAAAATCATACCTGGGCATATCGTAAGGAACGGATAATACAGAAGCTGCCAAAGCAAGTACAAGACCATGTGTTGAAGCTATGGACTGACCAGAGCGCAAGCTTCTGCAGTTGCAAATTGGGTATTAGAGTAAAACATATCAATATTCATGAAATACTGAGTATGTAAGAACATGAAGTGGGTAGTTACAATTAATATAGATCGATGCAGGTACCTTCTAATCAAGGAAGACAAAATGACATGTAGCATATAGAACGTGCACATTTCAATGATTGATTGCATGTTATCGTTGAACTGTTAGGGAAAATTAAAAGGCACAGCCTAATGAAACAAATAAAAGATCAGATCATTTAGTTTTATCACTGCACAAACAAAGATTTTTTTGCAGAAAATAATATCATAATGCAATAAAATGAAAGAAAATGTGTTTATATGAAATTACTAATAGATGAAATTAGTTCTTGTCCCCCAATACATCTTTGAATGAAAGATTATATATGTGCAATTTGAATCGATCTCAATTAATCCCTCGTTACTTCTCAAGGGAGAAGTAATAGGTAGGGATGACAGGATTTGGACCCGTGACATTTTGTACTAAAAAATCAGAATATCAAGAAATCAAAATGACCAAAAAAGTTTAACCAGTGAGATTACCTCTGCTTTCTCCTCTTCTGTATGAGTTTTGCTTCTGTGTAAGCTCTCCCACGGAAGTCTTCAGCCAGATCTCCATCCTCACCCTTCATTAGGCCAGCTAAAACTGCAGCAGCATGCTCTCTTACCTGAACATGAATTCACTAATTCAGTTTGAAGTGCAAAAATCTATCTAACTTAAGGACTTTGGTCACAAGAAATCTTTCAAGAAGCTCCTTGAAGATTCTTTGGTTGATGGTTGAGGATCATTACTAAACTCCAAAAGGCAAGTAGATAGACTAGTGATCAAAACTTACAATGAACTATATGTAATTGGAGACATCGCAATAGAAAGATATATTAAGGAAGATATCATTATAACACATAATTTAACACTTCACAATTCTACAAGCACGACAAAATAAACAAGTCTTCATTAGTTACGTTCCCAAACTATCCTCTAGAATCATGGAAAATTTTAGAGAGAAGCTATGCTCATATTAGAAACAGACACTTCTTAGACTTTCTTAGCATATTGTCAGAATTTTCTTGCATGTTCTCCAGTATTGGAAACTGACTGTCTAAACTTCTTGGGCACTGCTTACATACTTCCCAGGGATTAGCTGTGTGCATATACCTCTAAGGGGGAACCATATGATATTTTTGGAAGAACACCCTAATGACTACAAACTTCTATGTATCCTTGTAAGAAACTGCGCATCATAAACATGGGGCACACAAGTCATCCAGGGGATTCACAATATGGAAAAACTACAGATAGATGTACATAGATGTAACGAGAAGGTAGTAGAATAATAGTATTAGATATGAACTTAAATATAATGATATTTCAGGGAATAATCATTTACAAGTTGAGTCCTTGCCATTTTTGTCCTAGTCAGTATTACCTAAAACGTGGTTCATTTCGGTACCCGATACGAATACGGATACGTGGTACGCTGCATTAGCTAAAATGTGGTACGCTAGGGTATCTTTATATAAGTTTTTATAGTTAAAAATTCTCTTAGAGTCTAAATGTAATAAATCTAAGTTTTATAGAAGATTTTTAGTTTAATTTACAAGTTGATTGTTTTATAAATATTTTAATAAAACTCTAAGTTATAATATCGAGCTTTGTGCAATTATAGATTAATCAATTAAGAATTTTTTCGGTACTCTAAATTTATAGTATTGGTACATAAGAGTATTGTTTCGGTATGCAAGTACCAATACGCAGCTCGCTAGGTCAATAAGAGTATCTGGTAACTCTGGTCCTAGTTATCCAAAATTTGAGGCTATGATGTTTCATATGTATAGTGTTCATGATTGTGCTACCTAGCTCATCCGAACATATATTTAAAAGCAGAACTTCTCCAATATAAAGCAGCAAGAAAGTTTACGGCAATGCTATTATGCTGCAGAGCTCATTGAGACCTCACAGCCATTGGATGCACTAAGCCTCAGTTCTCATGCATGATCCATAGGTTGTGAGGTCAACAGCTCACGGAGCTAAAGTACAAAGTCAATATGGTAGAATACCACGTGGTGGAGTTGAAGTACAAAGTCAGTATAGTTCTTTATCTATCATAAATGTGAGGAAAGGGTTTTCATTCATGTCCCAGCTTCCCACCATCATGTAGAAGAACAGAATAATGCTCCTGATCCTGCATCTCTGGATGTGATTATGTGAATTTTTTGTTTTTTTTAATCAGAGACATGATTATGTGAATGCAGCATTCCTCCTTTTACTTTTCAATTAATCTTTTCACTTATCACTTTATCAGAGCAATGACAAGTGAATTGAAAGTTCCTTCTTTTATTTTTCAATTTTTCCGGTTATCCAGATTTATTCAATCCTCATCTATACAACTTGATTTTGTCAATTCAAGCTCCATCATTCCCAACAAAAGAGAAAGATGTATTGAAAAAAAACTGCGACATATTTGGAATGAAGACCACAAGGAAGTTGATTAATCACTCTAAAGGGAGCATTTAGAAGGGGTAGTCATTCTTAACCATGTCACACAAAGCTAATGAAGCAAATGAATCTGTTGACACATTAGATCTAAAAGGCAAGGATAGCAGCCAAATGGAACATTGTGCAAGTAAAATACATTGTGCAAGTACAAATGGGACAATTGTGTAAGTACTTCACTTTTGTTCCAAAAAAAAAAAATATTTCTTTCCAAATTTGCATAAAATAACAAACATAAAGGTTATTATGGAACGAAGGGAGACTTGTGAAGAAGTGATAAGCATGAGAAAATATTAATATTGAGCATATTGTAGAAAAATGACAGCCGTTAGTCGATAGAATCACCCATTCTTTATGAAGTACGAGCAAAGTTGGACAAATAGTTTCATATATATATCCATGACAAAAAAATAAATATTTAGCCACAATTCAGCAATTTGAAACTTCTCTTCCTAAGAATTCGAGATAGATTTGAGATTCTTTTTTCCTTTATGGGTAACAGAGACTGCTTAATCCAAAAACAGGGAAATTTCAATTTAAATATAAGTTCTTGAAAAGTTGAAAGTGACAAATATATTTAATCTAATTTAACAGATTTTAGCCATATAGTCAGTCAGAAACATTTTTTTTCTCA
The DNA here is from genome assembly GCA_947179155.2 of Hedera helix. Lineage (NCBI taxonomy): Eukaryota > Viridiplantae > Streptophyta > Magnoliopsida > Apiales > Araliaceae > Hedera > Hedera helix. The sequence goes on along the minus strand of OX359265.1, from coordinate 9,241,936 downwards.
GTCATTCCGATATTAGTTACTCTGTTTATGTTATTACTACTTGATAACAGAGAAAATGAAAGAAGAATATTAAACTTGGATAAACAGAAAAACAAAAATAACATGCTTCTGCACAACAATATGTCAACCCTCAACAGTCTACTCTGTCATTCTTGCAGCTCAGACATTCAATAGAGCAATAAAAGAGTAACTGACTCACAAATCAATGCATTAATAGTTTTCATGCATAATTTCATTAAGAATGAGTCAAATAATAATTCATGCAATGCAACTATTAATTTCTAATTCTCAAAGTCAGAATCATACCTCCACTTGGTTGTCTGAAAGTAGCTTCTCAACTGTTCTCCAAATCTGTTGCTTCTCCACATAAGACAGGATGAAAGTGTGCCTGTTATAAAAGGATGCAATTTTGATAACGATATCTGAATGTCTTTTTGCTTCTATCGCTATTGGCATAAAGATAGCAAATAATGTACTAGAAAAGGTAATAATACCAACCCACCTCCCAGTTCCCACAAAGGGTAAGGCATTATGTTGACAGAAAGAAAAGACAAACACTCATGATCAATAATAGGGGTGTATGTTTTTGTATGATATCATGTGGACACACTTGAAGCAAACTTCTTATTGCAGAATCTGTTTTGAGAAGGCATGTGATTTCAAGTATAATCATAAACGAGAAAGAGAACATGACAAGATAAAGACAAACTACCAATATGTCTCGTCTTTATTACAAATTTATTTGCGCGAGAGAGAGGACTAATAGAACTAACATACCTATACATAAAAGATCGCAAAAATGTCAGAGTTGCAGATCTTGTTCGCCAGTTAGAATCATTGGCTGATGAAAGAATAATAGATACAGCTTTCTGAAGATGAGGGTCACAGAGAACCCTCCACTTTAGCAACTCAAACGCTGCCTTGGCCAGCGTTGACAAATCCTTATTAGAGGTTTCCTTCAAAAGCCAATTGTATTTATCAAAAATGGGAACATATGCTCAGCATAATGAGCATCATAATGCAAGCAGTACAGCAACCAGAAAACAAAGTTTTACCAAGATTACTAAATATACCGACTCCATTTCCTAGATTTGGTACATTGTTTGAAGGAGAGATGAAATTTGGCAGCAAGCCACTGATTCTGTTCTACTTTGTGATTTTGTATTCACAAGTTATCAAGTCAAAGACAGGTATCCAGAAATAAGACAGTTTCTAAGTATTAACAAAACTTGTACATGAATTATATGGCACGTGAGCCAATTAGCTTGATAAATTTATGGTACTAAACTTATAATCAAACTACACAGTTTACAGAAGGGTACCATTGTTAGAAAATAACAACACAGCGAAAACAATAGCGAAGAGGAAGTGCAAGAAAAACAATCACTCAAGACTCAAAATTTTATGTGGCCCACCAAAATGTTGGATAAACTCCATGGTGAGCGGTGAATTAATCTCGGTATCTCGAAAAAATCGCACATAATATAGTGCAAGATCTCTTGTATAATGCAATACAAGAACCTTAATGACTACCCCCAGAAATTTAGGCAGGGGGAGCTTCCCTGACTCCCGCCTAATTATTCATGGTGGCAAACAACAGTAGATTATATGAGGGCCCGTTCCTTCTGCTTCGGACCTACCAACCCTCCACTCCATGAATAAGCCCAATCACCTTTTGGATAGCTTTACAATCATCTCTAAATCAAAGTCGGATAAGGCCATCCTCACCTCGAAGATAAGAGTCTTTATTTTCGGAAGAATCAGCAAGAAGATCATACAAACCCATACTCATATGTAGGGTGTCCAACATGCCAGAAAGAATCACCAGTGATGGACCGATAATGTTCCCATAAATCTACTTCTCTTTCATTGTTGAGAAATTAAAAAGGAGAACTTTCATCCAATAAGATTCTTAGTCTATACATAAGCAATCTTCACGTAAGATAAAGTTTCTTATATACTTCAGTTGTTCTATTATAAAATTTTAACAGATGAATAAATACTTGGTACAAATGAAGGTTTTCCAAAATAGTAAAGATAACATTATAAAGCTTCCCATTTACAATTTACAATGATGAATGTGTGAAATGGATGGAAACCAAAATATAGACAAGCAAACTACCTTTCATGAAAAAATCTTTCAAGCCCCCGTGTTGAGAATATAAAATTCGCATGTACCAAAAGAAAAAAGAACATTAAATTCTCACAAAGAATAATTGAAGCCTTATAACTCAATATTTAAAGCATTTCAACTAATACTCTTATTGATAATTGATTTTTGCTGTTTCATCTTCGTATCAGAGTTCAAGTTTTGCAAAGTGTTGCTTTCAAATCCTTCTGCTTGCACTTGGTCTCTTATTGTGTTACTGGAATATGCATTACAATACACTTTGGTTCCTCCTCACATACAACTGAGGGTAGCGTGTGTTTTTGTCTGTAAGTCGTGATATGCATAGTTAGTTTTTTTTGACAGATTGAGCGTTTGCAACAATTGGTGACTTGCATAGGTAGAAGGATTCAATTAAAACAAATTGTCAATCAATGGGTAGGCCACGAGATTCATACATTGAACTGTGCATGGTTCACTTGTCCAATGTGTGGCTTTCATATTTCACCACTCTCCAACTATAATATGAGTTGAGCCAAACACATTAACCAACCTATCAGATAAGTAATGTGGAGCATGGTTGATAATTGAGCTAAACACAATGAATCAACCACTTTGTACCAAGTTAAGAGACTCAAGACACTAATTGCTCCAAATTCTTAAGTTGTTCGAAAGTGGAACAACAATCTCGATCAAGTTATAACATTATTAGCATATATCTTCTACTGGTTTGGCAGTAATCATTACCAAATATGTAATTTAAACACGTAGGACAACTTCTATAGCCCGCCAATAAAATAAAATCATACGGCAGACGATATATTGTTTATTAGTGCACATAATAGAATCAAAACTGTACTTTACACACCTGTAAGGAGATTACAGGGTAAAGAAGACCCACAATAACATCCAGCAGCAATGTAGATCTTCCAGACTTCAATGATGCAATAACGAAATGGAATAACTACAGGCATTAAGGAAAGAAATTAGATAGTCACAAAGTTAAGTTTTACAAGAAAACCTCAAGGTGAGGGAGAAACGGAAAGAAGAGGCCTTTGGCGAATAACCTCATGGTTGCTGGTTCTAATCCCCATATTTGGGGCTAAACTTACGTCTCAAAAAAATAAGTATTCAAGAAAGCTTGATTAGATATAATTCTACAAATTTATACCGTTTCCATCCATTTAACATCGTCTTGACAGTTTCCATTTGAGAGGTCAGAGCTTGCATCTGTTGCAATCTCCATATTGTCAGACTGACTGCCATTCTGGATATTAACTACAAGTTCAGATGCTCTTTCTACTAGAAATTCATCCCAACTTCCGCCTTCAAGTTTTCTACCCACATCTACGTTTCCTTCTTCATGCAAATTGTTGTCAGTGAAGGACGCATTAAGCCGTATGTTTGAGCACAGCACAGAAAGTGTAACACCAATTGATTCCCTCACCTGATCCACAAAAACATCCATCAGTTTTAGACAAGAGAAATAATGCAAACGTTACTTGCAAAAAACATAGGAAGCTAAGGGGAGGAAAACAATATTAAGATTTTTCCTTTAATCAAAAACCAGCAAGCATTGTAAAAAACTAAAAACTGAATAAAATCACTAATGTGCAAAAGGTATACAAAATTTGTTGGTGGGAATGCCGGATACCACAGAAGGATATGAAGATTTATAAAACAAGAACATGATTAGATTGCATACAGTTATCACGTATCTCAGGGGAAAATGAATACATCTTATGGCTTTTCCTAGGTAATATGTAACCGGACCTTTAATATGAATACAAAAGATAAAACTATAACCGGACCTTGAATATGAATACAAAAGATAAAAATAAAAGGAACTAGAGGAGTGGGAGTAGAGAAAGGTATGATCAACAAACAATCATTGAAAATATTAGAAATTTTGAACCAAATTAACGTAGACAGGGTCAGCCAAAAATTAAATGATGCAAAGCATGGATATGTATATCAGTATATGACACAACATGGACAAGCCAAAAAAAAACTTCTAAGGAGGTTGGACGCCAACAAGGCAGCGAACATAGAGAAATATATTCTGTAAAATAAAATAAGTATTATAACAATAATATTATTTCCGTACATTATGAACAGTTTAAAACAATCAATGTGAATAAATATGTCACAAGGAATACATGTATGCAAGTTTGAGTAACAATCATTCTTCTTTAACAAAGTAAAACTATGTCATATCTCAACATCCGAAGTTTTCATGCTTTGGCTACTGTCCAGAAGTCTGAATCAGGTGTCAGAAGTCATAAATTTACATTATAATATGGGCGTGCCCAAAAAGTGCTAGATGAATGTTCAAGAGTGTTCGATAAGTATTAGTGTATGTGTTCAACATGATCCTATTGCATTTTAGACTGTTCATACTACCTCAAATATATAGAGAAACAAAATAAGTATAGATGCTAATTTATACAGCTCATAACGAGGGAAAGTCTTGGAACTACTCTAGGTTCGGACTTCCATATTGAAATAAGCCATCTCGCATGCTATATTTTCTATACAAAAAAACATTTCCCATGAAACTAGAAAAGGCACACAATATCTCTAGAATGGTAAACCTGTTCAATTAACAGAGTACCCCTTCAAAACATTTATTGAAAAACGAAAACAAAGCCTACATAAAATTTTATTTAAAAAAAAAAAGATTCTAGGAAACAGTCTTCATAAAACAGTGCAACATTTGCCTCAAGTATAAGACAAAATATTGAAAGTTTGCTTACTTGGGCAGACGAGTGGCTCATATTACCCAGCAGCTCCTCCAGAAGTTTATAATGCAGCTGTCTTTCAGCTGCTGGCATTCTTGGTGGGGATACCTCTATGAGTGCAGCTGAAATGAAAGTGTAACGTTTGGCAACTACAGTTGTAGTTACCATTTGAGGTAACGGTTTTATCAAACAATTCATAATTCTTTGTCTCAGAAGAGGCACTTTTGTTCCGTACTTTCCTTTCCCAGTAACAGCATACCGTATACAAGCTGCCCACTCTGGAATAGATTCCACGGATGGTGCAAGAATTATACTCTGCAATTGGACCATCATCCAGTTGTCCCATGCTTCTGAGAGGCCACTGACATCAGAGTGTAGCAATCCAGCCAAAGCCTCAGCAGCAACACACACTTTAGATCTCTCCTTGGCATTTACAAATGCCTCCAGTGCACCTTTGAGCTCCAGTAAAACAGGCATGCCACATTCTTGAATTAGCCGCTTGAATATTTGAGCAAAATTTGGGTAAAAAGTATCACTTCCTAACAAAGATATCCAACTAGGAGTACGAGGCCATGAAGCTGAAAAGTCAAAAAAGAAACGGGTGATTGATTTGTCTGCCAAACTCTGCATGGAGGAGTTTCCATGACCTCTGGAACTTGTGCTGTCTGTATCAGTGATAATATGAACATGAGAAAGGCTACTCAAAGTCTCAGTAAAAAATCCCTCTTTCTGAAAGATGCAACTTAGAGCCCCTTCAAGAGAGGACTTGGTATTTCTTTGTAAATCCCCAGAGACAGACTGTTCCTCAGCTGCCAGTTTATAAGGTGAATCTTTCAACAGTGTATTTAGAGCAGAGATTGCAAGAATTCTCGTCTGTGGAAGTTGACTTTTCAGATTTTTTAAGAAATGACCTGAAAAATCATAAAGTAAAAATCAAGAAGAGCAATTAAAGCAGATAGTTTTAGTTGATTAGCTTAAAGGTTACTAATAATTAATATAAACTAAATAAATAGAATAAGAAGGCACCGAGTAGTTCAACAACCAAATTTAGGAGAACTTCTGATCTAACCCCACATGCTTTAAATACTAACCGGCAGTTTCAGTCAAAAAATTTGAAGACGACTTTGGATCATTTCTCGATGCCATAGCCAATAATAGAAGAACTCTGTTAGCCATCAGATTGTACCTGAAAAAGGAAATTTAATCATTGAGCAAACAGCTTTATCTTATGTGAAGCTCAAGGCCAGTACATCTATAATCTCTACATTGTCCATAGAATAAATAAAAACACTGACACAAGTATACTTATATTGAGTATAAATTAATCAAAAGATAGAAATTATACCGCCAGTGCAAGTTGGTAGAACCAATCTCAGATACCAAAACAGTAAAATCCTTCCCATCTGAACTGTTGTTGGGACTACTATAGATTCTTCTAGAGACCCCCGCGAAATAGATGTATTTAACAAACAACTGTTGGCATTCCACAAAATTATAACCACAAAACAGAAAGAAAAAATCATGACCTTTAAATCAGCTTATGGAAGATCGTACCTCAGTGATTGCTTTCTGAGCTTTCAGTGATTCATGATGGGAACTATAAAAAAACAAAGAAAGTAAGATACAGACAGGATGGCATCATAATAGCAAGTCTGTAAAAAAAATCTGAAGCAATGCAGCTATATCAGTTGCATGCATAAGGTTACCTTGAAAGAATTCCTAGAATAAATGAAGAAAATGCCTTTGGATCCTGATTTGGAAATAAAAATAAGTGTCAACAAAAATCTCTAAAAGATTTCAGCTAAGCAGTTTGTCTAAGATGCATACCGTTGTCAGACGCTTTAGAACAGTTTCAGTACCAAGAACTGCACAAGAACCTAAGACAGCATATTCTGGTGCTTTGGGGTTCCTCAAGTTTTCCGTAAGAGTTAGCACACAATTTGAAATTATAGGTGGCCACCGTTTCATCATTTTCAAGAGTGATTTTCCAGCAAGTCTGGCAGCCATTCAATGAGGCAATGATGTTATAAAAATTACAAATAGACACATGATGATACAAACTTAATGTAAATGATGATAAATATACACAAAATGCAGGATAAAGAAACTCCACAGTAAGCAAGTCCACTAATTGATTCTCAAAGACCTCATTCTGGTAATTTTTCAATTAGTAGATTGCAACACAACTAATTCCAACAGCTTACTAGCCTGAAATGTTTCTGATAAATAATCACCAAGTAAACATCAAATCAGGGTGAAAAAGGTGCACATCTTCTGAAAATCTTAATTTATCCCCAACTTTGTTAAACGTTCTTCATCTTCCAAGGTAGAAGAAAAAAACCTTAGCAGAGGCAACATGACAAATTATGTTTGCAACAAAGTGTAGGATGTATCCTTTAGCAGGCAATAGTACTTACAATGTAAGACAATAGTCTGATTATACATGAAACAAACATGTAAATGATTATTAGAGTACAATATACATTGTCATTACATCTATGCCATGTATAGTTGTATACTTATAATATGGAAATTGTTTGAGCTAAGGTAGTGCCGTGTATTCAGTCAAAAGGATTATAGAACAGCAGAAAACTCACAGCCGGACAGTTTCATAGCTATGCAAAGAGAGGTTAAGAAGATCATCCATCAAAAGAGTAACATGATCTGATGGAGATATATTCCCACTAGTTCGAAACAGATGATAGGATGATTGTGATGATCTCCAGGTACAATGCATGTAAGCTTTGTCAATAAGTGCCCACCTAGGTCTGGGATAAAAGATAAGACCAGAACATGATAAGACCAGAACATAATTAGACGTCATTGCATCATTCATTAAAACATTAAGGAGTTTATCTAGACAAGACCATTAACCTTTTCTTTCCCTCAGAATGAGACGAAACAATGAAATTTACTGGAGGTTCTATTATGGAAGCAGATTCATGTTTCCAAGTCTGCCTGAGGTTTGACCATTCATCATATTCCGAACTTCCTGCACGACCGATTAGAGTATGAAAGATGTAAAAAATAAGTGCCAAAGAAATTTCAGATTATAGTGTCCACTACCATAGTTTCCCAAAGCATCCATGATACGAATGACGAGTAGCAACAGAATGCTGTCATCAGATTTTTCCTCTAACAAGTGTCTGCCAAAGTTCACATATTCATTAGATTCAGCAAGCCACGATTACGAGGATAGTTCGAAAGAACAAGAATCAAAGAAGGAGAATAACACAAAAAGAGGCTACATAGCGTCTATAGGGAATATGCATTACTTGCAGGCTGCATGAATGACATTAGCAGCTTTTTCCCGCAACGCAGTGCTTCCAACTCTTGAACCAGCTGCTCCAGCTATAAGAAAAGAAGTATGACCTAGATCTGCAACCATCCCATTTGTCAAGTATGGCTTGAAATCAGGCAAACAAGATGAAACTCCTTGTAATGAAGAATCCACACGCAAAAGAGTCACTTTCAAGTGCTCTTTCTCAGTTCCTGGGTAACCAAAATTTATATTACCAGTCAGATACAGAAATTTATTGTAAGAAATTAGACCATCTCGAAATATATGCAAATAAGCATCGACTTGTAAGATGAAAACATGACCACATTTGCAAATACTTGTTCTGTTTCTTAAACATTGTCACATTTGGTGACTCACAAAACTAAGTCGAATTTTCAAGCCGGAAACGTCAAAAGGTAAGGTCATTCTTTAATATTCCCTCAACTTTTGAAAGGGTGACTATAATTTTGAGACAAAATAAAACTCAATTGAGAAAAATTCCGTGAGACGTGGGGGGGATTAATAGTCAACCTTGCTAACAAAGAGAACACTTCAAGAGTATAAGATCAGAAACAACATGGCATCAAAAGAAAATTTCAAAATAAATCAGAACTCACTCCTATCAACTTAAAATCTTGATAAAGTGTCCACCAGAAATTAATTTATATGCCCACAAAGGAACCAGAGGTTGTATTTTCTTACAAGTGCAATTACCATGTCATCATATGAAAACATATTAACAATTGACATCAGTAACAAAAAAAAAATCTTTAAGAAAATTATCATTGGAACAACTTGACATCATCCACTGCAAGATTTTTGAAAGGATCAAAATTTCACTCGGTGAGATTTTGAAAATCTCTAAGTATCAGTTATTCAGTTCACCTCAAAACACTACATCTATTTCAATAGGAACCACAGACTGGACCAAGAAAGTAAAACTATTCAAGGGAAGAATTTAAGATTATTACCTGGATCTGAATGAACTTTATTTTGGCAAATTTTTAGAAGATCATCTAAAGCTGATTCAAAATGCAGGTTTAGGAGTTCATTTGCAAACTGAAGTTCTTCATTGTTTGGAATATGCCACTTTGGACCCACAGACGGCTCAAATCTAAAATCTTTGGTGCTTATCCATTCCTCTAAAGCTCCAGACAAAGGATGACGTGAGACACACCTGAGAAGCTATCAAGTTTAAGCATACCCACTAATATGTAAAAAAATCCCAAACAAACATTCAAACTTTAAGAGATACACATGACAAATGTAAAACCAATGACTTTAGTCATGGAAAAGGTGGGACATACTTGTATTGATCAATGGGATAGTAAAGAACCAGGCTTCCGAGAAGAGATCGGAGGACATGATCACCAGCTCCATTTACCTGTCATATTGTAACAACTTTTAATAAAATTAAGAATTATGAAACCCCAAGAACAAGTGAAACTTTGCTGCGACAGTTTCTTTAAGCATCTATTTGGAAAGTTACATGGGAACAAAGTAGTACATGAATATTGTTCGAGAGATTTAGAGGATTCTAGATATTATTCTAGAGACATAATTGTAGAATTAATTAGTGGTGCATGATTATAGGAAGTGTTAGAATTTTTCTAGCTGCATAATCAGTGGTTATCATTGATCACTGATTGAATTCACTAGCTGATTTCCTTTCCATGTTTTGCATCAAGTCTTAGCCTATATAAAGGCTCTCTTATGTACATTCCACTAGTATGGAATAAACAATTTGATCTCTACTCTTTATCTCTCACAAATATGACACAACCTGACAATACAGACACTTAACATGGTGATTCCTTAAAGAAGGGACATGGATACAACAAGGAAAGGTTAAATAAATGTCAGGTTTATATGCACATATTCAAATGAAAACTCACTGCGGTTCCTATCCACCCTGCTTGATAAAACCATATGTGTGTGTTTATATGAATTTACACCATCTATTTTTTGACAGGCATAGTTGTTCCTTGCATACTTAAAGAAAGCCCCACCACACATAATATGGTTTGCAATTACATGTTACAATTGTCTAAAATTTGTTGGCCTAGTTCTAAAATATTACAAATTCCTTCTGCATTCTGGAACAAATACAAGCGTTGGTTTCAGGTGCAACATTGGCATGGTTATCTCTCAACTGCCTTTACCAATTAGAAGCAACAGGTATATAAAGACTGAACTGTCAATTAAAAGCAGATAGAGTAACCAAAACCTTCCAAGATGGGGACTCAAAGGCCTCGACAATGGCCTCTTTGAACTGGTCTGCATAACAAAGAAGTGCAGAACCTCCATAACTGATTGCAATTGACAATACTTTCAACTGATAATCAATTGACGTTTCAAGAGCTGGAGAGAGTGTAGCTTTTCCCTGAAAAACATAATATTATTTCATTAGAGAATGCAGGTACAACATAAAGCAAATAATTTATAATATAAACTTTTATACAAGAAATAACCTTGCCCAAAACTGAGGAATCAAAACTTCCTCTTCCTCCAAAACCTGTAACAGGTGTCCCATTCAAAGACGATATAACAGATGACAAAATTGGTTCAACAAGGTGAACAACCGCTTCTTCTGGATTTGAGTGAACACATGCACAACAAAGCAGCCCAACCTCAGAGATTGCCCCAGGAAGAATATTTGTCTTAACAAACTTGGAAATCTTTTTTAGAGCCTGATGAAAATGGCATAAAGAAATTCATAAAAATATCATTATCCTAAGATAATATTTTACATCTTCTAAGTTCTAATTCAGATTTGAAGTTCAGAGCTAAACCTGGTTAAACAGTGGTTTTGAAAGCCTTCCAAGCAAAATTTGCAGCATGCAAAAGTAATAAGGACCATCCTCAACCAGGAAAGTTCCTGAAGTTGCCGATGAATGAACACCTTCATTCCTGCAGCACCATTAACCACTTAGGCTATTTTTGTTTGCAAAAAATATGCTTGGGATGGATTGGACTACTTGTATCAATTTTACACTACTTCGGACTATATTATCCCATGATGGGGAATTAATAGTCCTTTAAATAATCCTATGGACTATTTTTTATCATTCTTAAGGCTATTTATGAGGGATTATATAATCCCGTGATAAATGTGAGATTTATAGTCCTCCCTCATTTTAAGCTATTAAATGGTTGTATGAGACTAATAGTCCAATATTAAGGGACTAATAGTCCGTCGTCAAAGGATTAAATTGTGCAAAATAATGTTAAATTAAGACAAATAGACCAATCTCAAGCATGTTTTTTGCAAACAAACGTGATCCTAGTTCTTTATATTAAGGGCACACCAAAGAAAAATGGGTATGCAACAGAAAACTTATGACAGGAATTTGACATTTGAAAGTCAACTCTTACAAAACACTACTAGGTTCCAAGTGTTGAAGTAAAGAAAATAGGCGGCAAAAGAACTCATCAAGCCACTCAGAAAAGCTGACTGTCGCCATGAACGGGAGCTCGTCCATATTATCTTCCAGTATTACTATCTGCACATTAAAGAAAAAAGGAAGAAAAAAAAAGAGTTGAGCAGAACTATTATCAAAATGCATAAAAGAATCTTGCATAGGAAGTGCTTACATTGGAAAATATGGAACCGAGCAGTTGAATAGTAGCCAAGGTTTTAGGAGGATCATTCGCATCCATACCAAGCAATGCATTGGACAGCGAGATCATCAGAATATCAGTGAAGACATCAGCACCACTGACATCATCTGTCTTCATTGATGAAGCTGACAAGGGTGAGAGAAACAATGATCGCCCAGCAAATGCAACTGATGTTACAGCAGTCTTCAACTGATGGGTTGCTGTCGTCTGAGCATGTTAAAGTTGAGAAATTAATGTAAATAAACAATCAGTCATGCGCACTAGAAGAATTTACACCCTTGATTCTTGCCAGATGCATCCTATAACATGCTTTGACAAGATTGAAGCAAAATTTCATTGGTGTTCTAGAAAGTAAGGTAATCCTACATTTACAATTACAAAACTACTAACCGTCTCTAAGGCCATATGAAAGCGAGATGCTAAAAATGGTAGAACCAAAGAGGGTTCCACATAAGACAAAATAGACGTTGCAGCAGCAACTGTTTCTGAAAGATGTTCATTTTTACTATATTGACCGCGATTGATTAGCTTCAGCACGGTACTGACAAAGGAAGCCCTTTCTGATTGTCCTAGAACTACTTCACCCTGTCTATTATTATCAGTGTTCCTGAACAAACATATTACTAGTTAGAAACTGATCAAAGCACCAAAGTTACATGTAAAGCTACTCTAGTTCCACCAGGCTATCATTCTTACTTCTGCTCATCTTGCAAGCGTTTTTGGAAAGAAGCTACTAAGTGGAACAGAAACCGCTCTAATGAGCTAGTCCAGCGACCGCCATTGGAGGGATGGTAAAATCTGGAAATGATAAGCACAACAAAACTGATAAATATATGCTATTAACAAAAACAAATGCATTGGAAACATGAGCAACAAATTCCTAGAAAACAAACTGTTCTAAGAGGTTGACCAATTTCTCAAAGTGTTGTTCTGCTGCTCCATGAGGTTTTAATAGATAAACCTGCATTAGCAGCATTATTAAAAGAAACACCAATACGTTAGGAACAACCCATTTGGATTACTGAACAATGTTAGTTATAAGCACGAGGAAATCAATCTCACAATCGATTTTGCAATGGCCTTCGATGGAGTGATTGCTCTATTGGAAAACAAGAACCTTGTATTTCTGGGAACATCCACAGTGAATGGGTATGATCCGTGACCATTCGCCACCGGCACCTATAAATGCACATAAAAATAAAAATAAAATTACTAGACGAACACTCGTGAAAGAATATGGAAAATATATTGAACATATAAAGAGAATATAGCCTAATGGCCCTAAGCATATTTCCACTTTACACAACTCAAATAAATATAGATGTACATGTTTATATAATATAATTCATAAAATAAAATATTAAAAGAAATAAAATGGTAAAAACCATTCAAACTACACCAAACATAGAGCACAATAAAAACTTATAAAAATATCAAAAAATACTTATAAAAATAAAAAGTATCAAGGTTCAAGCCAGCTTAATGTCACTACTAATTGTCCAATACAGTAATACTACTGCTTCCTTTGCAGCTATGAACCCGGAAACATCAGAGAGAAGGAGGGACGGTAGGAATCGGTAAAAAGTTATGTCGGAAAAAAATATTTTGGCTCAACGACTGTACTTCTGTGGACCCCATATTTTATCTTTACAAAAATGTTCATTGCAAAAGTATGGGTAAGAAATGTAAAAGCTAAAAATTGCTGTTCTGCTTTGGTTAAACTTCTTCTATCAGAACATAGCAAAGAACAAGAAGCACAATGGAGAAAGAAAGGGACAAGGGTGATCTTTCTTGGTGCAAGGTTGTTGGTTCCGTATTTGGACTAGTTAAATTAAAGCTAATAGAAACTAGCATTACACGTTATCCATTTCGAGGGTTGGTGGTATAACCTAGGGGCATATTCAGGAAAGGGTGTGTAATTAGTCTGACATGGTTGGGAGTGCTACCACACAAGTCAAGGAACTGCACTTTGAATAAGGTTAGCCATTAAGTTAATTTTCACATTTTTACAGATGAAAAGGGGAGAGGGAAATCCTTAAACATTTTTATCCATAACTTGATAAAGATGGCCACCCCCCTAAAGATTGAAATAACCATGACAAACCTCAAAGCAGCCACCTCATAAGTCATAACACAGATTAAAAAAAAAGTCTTTGAAGCTTCATCTCTAATTGATAATCAACTTCATCCACTTGTTAGTTTTGTGGCGAGGAAGTTGAATCTCATATTGTAGATCATCTTTTGCTTCACTATTCTAACCCACTTATAGAGGGAAATTTGTAAACATCTACATTTAGTTTGTTTTGAAACATGTATAGCCACTTTAGCTGCCATGAGTATCTTTTACACCTCTACTCCTTTTGCCTTGCAGCGTATCCAAAACTCTCTATAGCGCTTATTGGAAAACTAAATTATAGAAACTAACATTTGCTACAAGTAAGTATTCAGAGAGATTAGAGATCAGTAACCATGTCAGATCTGAAGAAACCATTGGCAATGAAATTCACATTATAATGAGCAACAATGACAAGGATACTACTACAGTACATGAATTGGTCTTGCAGCCCAACAGCCTTTGACAACAGATTGATGTTTGTCTGGTGATGATAAAATGGTTTCCATAGAAAATTTTGTAACAGAAATCAGTAGAAGGTGCCGCCAGGGTTTCAACTCTTTTTATCCAAAGTAGAGAACAGTGAGCTTAGGAATATTCCTTGTGGATTGAAGCAATCTTTAGGAGGCTTTAATTTGAGAATAAGCTACATGGAGTCGTGCCTATGAAGAGTTGATCATGTGGCATGTACAATAAAGATACTACTCTTGTTATATTGGATATTTAGGATTCAGCATCTCCCCTTTCACCTTTTGAACCAAATAGTCAATTTCGTTGCCTCGCTATGGAATACTACTACAATATCATGTTGATAGAATTGCAAAGCGACTCTTGTTTGAGTATTCTGCTTATCTTTTTCTCTTCCGCTAGTAATTTATTGTCTCCCTGATGTACCATGCTATTCTATCAATGATATTTCTTTTATGCATCTAAAAATAATTATATTTAGTCTTATTATTATATGTAAATAACACCGTGATATTTATACTAAAGAATAATTATGCAACTCCGTTAAGAGAATTATCGAATTGAAATAATTTGTATTACCATAATGATTTGAAGATCAGGCTACATTACAGGGCAATCAACAACTCACCTCAAACATATTTAAGTATCGGCTGTAAAGTGTTGGCAAGAAGCATTCCCAGTCGATGAAGTTGTAGTTCTTTATGACACGAGCTGTAACAGCTGCCCATTGACTGTTCCAAAACTGGCAATTTGGAATAGAATCCCAGTGATCTAAACATACTCTTATCCACTCGCTGTCATGACAGAAAAATGTAAATTAATTAGCTCCACTAAGTCATACTAAAATCCATAAAAAACAAAGTTTTAAGATTTATGCATTACTTACTGTGAAAAGAAGTCCTGGTTATCCAAGTTTGTAGGAAGAAAGAGTCTCACAAATCCAGAACCTTCAAAAGCCGAGTTATGCCATGGGTTTTCCAGTAGAGATCTGCCAATGGGTTTCATTAAATGGAATGATGCAATATCCACAAAAAAAGATATAGTTAGTACCAACACATTTAGGAGGATCAAGTAATCCTATATTTCGCAGCAGACAACAGATCTAGGAAGATGGGAATTAAAAAAAGTTATTACCAATACAGAAACTAAAATGGCATGCATAGTATACAGATTATTGTCAACGTCAAACTTACACAAGAATTCACATTGTTGTTGTATCTTAGGATAATAAGTAGCATGGTTCGTGAGTTTAGAAGAGAATGGGAACAAGTAGAGAGAATATAAAAGGAAGGGTTCCAGGATAAGAGCTTGGAATTCTCTATTCCCCCTGAATTTTATACAAACAAAATTCTAATTCCCTTCAAGCGGAGATGACTGACACACTAAAGGCAACACGAGATAGAGTTCCTCACTAGTACCGCTGCTAACCTTCAAGTTGTAGCATTTGGCATACCTTTAATATAAGCCCGCATATATTAAATGCTACAAACGTGCAGTGACTAATTTCTTGTACTCTATCTGCTACAATATTGAGGCGGACATGGCATGAGCTGTACCAGCTTCATTATCCAAGTGTAATTTCATGGACATTAAGAAGCACCCAATCCTCATATGGGTAGGACTCATGTAATCACAGGCAAGTACCCTGAGCCTAGAATTACTCCTCGTGCTTGAAACTTACAACACCAGCAGTCCTGATCCTCCTAGTAACAAGATGGCTATCAATAAAATGATAAACCATGTGTTGATCTCCTATTTATTCCTATGACCAATTAATTATGCTAGGTCGTCACCATTATTTCACCTAATAAATTACCAAGGGAAAACAAACATTCCCCTAATAGAGAAACCACCTAGAACATCAATGGGTCTCTTTTAACAGATAACCAAGAAAATTGTGGTACATGGATAACTTATTTGAAACTAACAATAAGTTTACCAGAAAAAATAGAAGAGGAATCGGATCATTCTAACACAAACGTAAATCTTATGTTTGTAAAGCCAGCAACAGTTTGACTCATATCAACAGATCCATATCATGAGTAAACACGAAATTTATCTTTGTTTCTGAGAAGATTGTCAATTAGGAAAAACAACCTCAGTTTCCAAGGGTGATTCACCAGGCCTAAGATATTCATAAATCTGTTACAATATGTTTTCAAATTGCTTTATTCCAATTGATCATTAACTGTCAACCACACAAGAATACAATGGCACTCCAAGAGAGCTGTTAAACTAGTTCTCCCACTTAATTATTTTAATCTGCTAGTTTGGCAAATTATAGCTCAACTCCATCGACAAGCTTTGAAATCAAGCTATCTCAAGTAAGTGCCACGTATCTCCAGATAGATATTTTTCTTTTTCATAGGACTAAATTACTATGTATTTCTAGAGAAACCTCATTTTACAAACCAACATATGCCAAAGGGGTTAGTTTGTTTCCAAATGTATCATAACTTCATGAAAAGTCAACAATTTGAGTTCACTGCTATACCCATAGTATGAGTTTCTTAAAAGTGAATCCCAAATAGGAGGTACCTCCAAGTATACACCTTCTTCAAAGCTTACATGTAAGGAAAATGTTATGAGAGCCTAAACTATAAAAGAGGAAACCCACTATGTATTAGTTTTTCAAAACCATGTCGTATGACTCATACCAAACAGCTCATGCTAGTTGATGATCAATAAATCCAAAAATATAATTAGAGACACCCAGAAAATTTGAGAAACATGAAGATTAGAGATTTACATACTAACCGGAATTCAGCCCATATCTCATGGGCAGAACCTGGAGGAAAAAACCTCCGGCAGGATCGAACAAGAGAAGTAACAGTCTCAAAGTGACGCTGCCTTACTCTCCAACCTTCTGGGCCCATATTCCTGTGCCATGCATAAATTAAAATCACTTAAATATAGCTTTAGAAAGACAACCAGCAAGAAAATGAAAGAAAAAAAACGATTGCATTGTACAAAGTGGTGACCTGAGAAATGTTTTGGTAGAGAAAAAAAAAATTAAACAAATATTTCTGGTGTTCATATGGTGTGGCAGGTAGAATGGCGTGAAAGCAAAGCCTATAATATCAATTTGCAAACTAGAAAGTTGCTGAAAGTTCTAATTATGATGACTGACGTATATGTAACTTCATAATATTATATTAGAAAAGGTTGTCGTGAACCACTGGTGTCCAACTCTAGATCCCTGAACGTTCATGGTATTTTGCAAAAACAGTAGTCCCCCGTAACAAAGAAGAAAGGCAAAATATAAAACTCACCTTTTCAAGTGCGTATGAACCAATGTATCATAGAAAGGGCGCCACTGAATTGTCAATGATAACTTCTTTCGGAATTTATTCAATAACTTAACAAGGATATTTCCCCACCTGACCTGATCAACACAAATACAACTAATGCGTTTAGTGTATCAATATATAGATAGTGTATGAAAAAAGATATTGAAATACACAGCGAAACCTGGGCATAGAGTTTGTCCTCTGATAAACAGAACAATTCTAAACCAAATTCCACAAGAGCAGCCACATCGTCCGCAGATACTTCGCTTTTAGCCTTTATAAAACTGCATGACGAACAAAAAAACAAGAGACCTCATCATTCAATTAACTAATATGTTAGCGCGATATATATTATTGGGGCCACTTTATAATAGCTTAAAATGTAAGGCCTTATGTTCAACCCTTCCTGGTGCATGTTGCCCTTTGTATTAATATTTGATTATGCAATTTAATTTGCCTTTACACGGGTGCAAGTAAGTGGAGTAACAGCTTGATATATATTGTTGGGGCCACCTTCTAAAAGCTTAAGTTTTTAGCTGAGTTGTTTACTTGACACATAATGCCTCATTGCCTCTACTATCTAACAAATAAAAATTATAACCAACTGATTTACATTATGTGAAACATTGTCAACATTTCACACCGCTTCATATATCATTTCACTTAGGTGGTGTTTGATAAAATTCTCTGTTAAGATCTAAATAATTTAGACATCTGAATAATGTAGAGCATCTGAATAGAATTGTATCTGAATGAAAAAATGTTGTTTGATAATCAATTTTTTCAGATGTCTGAATAACAGTATTTTACCATTTTAACCCTATGAACAGTTGAACATTATAATAATAATAATTATTATTATTATTATACTAATAATAATTATAATAATTATAATAATAATAATAATATTAATTATAATAATAATAATATTAATTATAATAATTATTATTATTATAAAAATAATAATAATTATATTAATAATAGTACTAATAATAATAATAATAATAATAAATTATGATAATAATAATAATTATAAAAATAATAATAATAATCATAATTATAACTATAATAATTATTATTATTATAAAAATAATAATAATTATATTAATAATAGTACTAATAATAATAATTATTATTATTATTATTATTATTATTATTATTATTATTATCATAATAAAAATTATGATAATAATAATTATAATAATAATAATAATAATAATAATAGGGTTTGAGTGTTGGATATAAAAGGAATTTGTTAATATTGAAGAGGATATTTTTGTCCAAGTTCATTAAGATGCTCCTCTTAACAGTTTAGATTTGATTTTGTATCTTGACCATTTAGAGACATTAAGAGGAATTTTTTTTTTTAACAAACAACATTATGCCTCTTACAGAATAAGAAGCTGGCTATTAAGAGCCATTCAGACCTTGTCAACCACTACCTTAATCCCATTTCATTTTACACAACTTGTGCATTTGTATTAAAAGTTCTGTATTCTAACACAAAGTGATTTACTGTAAATGAAAATTCAATCACAAATGAACTAAAAATTAATGCATGAACTAAATCAAGGAGATAAATTAAGCATTTATCACACCCAGTTGAAGACTAAATTTGTACTAAAAATTATGTCTTCTAGCTCGCGATAATTACTGTCAATTAAAATTCAATCACAAATGAACTAACAACATCAAACTCATATAATAAAACAATTCTGTGTGTATATAACAAAATTTTAAAATTCGAACTTACAGGTCAACAACGGGGATCCATTTAATGGTGGAATAAACAGATTCCGGATCTCCGACGCGATACGATTCTTTGACAGACTTGACAACACGAGTGAATGATTCCGTCTCTCCCTTCGTTTCCTCCGCAATCGGCGGTGGAAGCCAGGCGTTATACAGATGCATTTTCTGTATAAATCAATCAATAATCTCTCCCTATAATAAGGCAAAGCTTAAATTGTCGAATTGATTTGGGAAATTGTGAAGAATAATAAGCCCTCTTTTCAGTTTCTCTCTACAGAGTCAAGACAGTTGGAGAGTATTTAAAGATAGAGAACAGTTGGTCTTGGCATATCTTTCTTCTCAAGAAATGGAGAGAGAAGACAGGGGGATTTGGATAGTTGGTCGGAGGTTGACTGGGAACCGGTACCGGCGGTGGAGTGTGTTCAATTGATGACTAGGAGTTCTTGTTTGTTTGTTGATATCTACACATTGGATTAAAATATTATATATATGAATGATCTGTATCAAATATTTCAAATGATAATATTATTATTAATTTTTAAAAGTTAATTTATGATATTTTTAAATTTAAAATTAAAATAATTTATTAAAAATTAATAAATTTTATAATAGATAGTATTTTTTTTAAAATTTTGTAATATTCATCGTCGTATAGATTAAAATTAAAGAATTCATATATTAATTTTGAGCGATTTAAATTTTAAAATTTTAATTCATCTTAATCAAATCATAACAAATGATTGATTCATATTACAAAGCTCAAGTGACCACTAGATTTTGTAATTAAAAGACCAAGATTTTATAAGAAAATAAGATCATTTGCACAATGTTATGGAATATATTCTAAAATGAAAGTTGTCTTGTTGTTAATTCAAGATTAATAATTTTGGAAATTGATATTTTCATAAAAAAAAATTGATATTTTTATATGAAAAGTGTCGTTATAAGTATATAAAGATAGTTTTAACCGTCGCTATAAGTCTATAGCGATAATTTACATATAAAAATATTAAAATATCATGTGAAAATATCACTTCACATAATTTTTCTCTGTGTGATATTATGTTATGGTAGTTAAATTGTTTTGAAATATACTATTATAAAAAAAAGTTCTAAAAAACATAAATCGTCAAATTTTAATCATATATATACATGTGTATGTATAGGTTGGTTTCTTAGGAGAAGAGGAGCACTGCTGTTAAAAAGGAAAGGAAGCAGGTCATTTTGTGAGAACTAAGAAAGTGGCTCAACTCATGTGAAAAGTGAAAAGATAAAAAAGGTTAAAAGAGAGGGCACAAAATCAATTTTAATCATTAAAAAATATGACTTAATACGAATTTCAAAACAAAATCATATTTTTTAATAGTTAAGATAAATATAGTAGTTAATTTTATAATTAAATATTGTGTATGTAGACTTATCATAATACGGAGAACTAATGTATGATATTTAGGATTTGACATATGCCATTATTACATAAATGAATTAAATCATTTTTTTATTAATAAATTGGATTCTAATTTATATATGTATTATTAAATTATTATTTTTTAATTAACTCACTGAACTATAAAAAATAAAATTTCCAGTCAAAAGTTAACCAAATGCTTATGTTATGTAGCACCAAATCAAATGCTTACATAGATATTGGAAGGAGAGGAAAACCCAACCTTCGATTTATTGGCTCATTTGAAATTCTAGACCGAGTAGGAGTCGTGACCTACAGACTAGCCCTACCACCAAACATATCCCGCATTCATAACGTTTTTCACATATTAATGCTACGTATGTAAGACCCCGAATTTTATGAAATACAAAATTTAATTTTTCTTCATATATATATTTTTTAAAACAGTAAGTGGTTAAATCGATAAAGTTAAAAGTTAAGAATGTTATGTGCAAATTTTATTTTGTCGGACAACATTCGCTTTGTCGGGGAATATTCGTTTGGTCGGGGAATATTCGTTTGGTCCGACGGCGCCGAAATAACAAATTATTTGTGGACCCCACAACGAAATATTTGTCGGATATAGAAAACGACAGAAATAACCTTTTTAAATAAAAATAGTCAACGGAACTGTTAAAATACCGGTAATAAAAGAATAGTAGCATACGGTAGTTTTTGGTATTTTCTGTAGCACACGGTACTCTACAGTAACACACGGTATTGCATAGTGTCTCATATTATTCGTCTGATAATTGACACCGTAACTGTTACGCATCATTTCATCGATAATTGTCACTGCATAATATTTTATATTATCAATTCAATAATTGTTGTTACACAGTATTTTGCATTATTGATTTAATAATTGTCATTACACTGTATTTTATATCATTGAGTCAATAATTGTTGTTGCACTGTTTTTAAAATTATTGAACCTAATAATTGTCACAGTAACATATGCACAGTAATTCACATTATTGAATCAATAATTGTCATTACACAGTAACGTATGCTTTATTTTACATTATTGTTATCTCTATTATGATGTTATTTAAACAGTTGTATTTCATTAATTTATTGACTTGATATCTAAGACCTAACTATACTGTATTTATAACAATTAGTCATAATAATTGAATTGATAAAGTTATTTGTTTATAATATAAAGTTAGGTGATTATTAGGTGATATGAAATGAATGGTGTAGATTAAAGTGTGAATTATTGTTGAATAATTGAATTGATTTGTTTATAATATAAAGTTAGGTGATTATTAGGTGATATGAAATGAATGGTGTAGATTAAAGTGTGAATTATTGTTGAATAATTAAATTGATTTGTTTATAATATAAAGTTAGGTGATTATTAGGTGATATGAAATGAATGGTGTAGATTAAAGATAATATAATATTTGAAATGGATGGTGTAGATTAAAAGATGATCTTTAAATGAATGGTTTAGATTAAATGAATGATAGGATTTTTGGCTATAAATAGAAGCCTTAACTTAAGGATTTTTCATAAACTTCCTTACTTGTTCTTTCTTTCTCTCTCTAAATACTTCTTGTGAAAGTTCTCTCTAAGTGTGCTTAAGTCATCTTGAGTATTTGTGAAGATCTATAAGTATACGTGTACTGTTCAAGTTAATCAACCTCATTTAAATCAATATCCAGTCACGTGTTGAGGTAAGGGATACCATCTTTTTCATCTTCCATTATTCAAACGTACTATGGTAAGGGATTATCATTATTTGATTCTCGATAATAATATTGTTTATTCCTTACTCATAAGACGTGCCTTTTATTTCCATGTATTAAATTGTGGGAATAACCTTACGGAGCGGATTGCCGCCTGTTGGTGAATAACCTTTCGTATTCATTCATTACTAATCTCTGAGAATAACCTTACGGAGCGGATTGCCGCCTGTTTGGTGAATAACTCTTTGTACTCAAATTCTATTAAATTGTGGGAATAACCTTACGGAGCGGATTGCCGCCTGTTGGTGAATAACCCCTTTGTATTAATTTCCTTCACCTTTTGTTAATCAAACCTGCTACGGTAAGGGATATTATTTTCTTTCATACTCCTAAATCGAAATTTATTATGGAACTATTGCTTCTATAATTCCTGAAAATATTATATGTTCCATAATAGATGAACTTCATTATTTCAACTGAATCTTCCTATTTACGTGAACCTTTCTATTGAACTGTAACCGTTATTCTGAACTGTGGATCTTGAATATCATTTTTAAATTTCACTCCACATCATGTTGACAATTTGGACATTATTTGAATCTGCACAAAGTAAACTTCTGATACTTATTGTTTATCCTGTTTCTTCTGTTCATCATTTGTATCACTGTTATTTGTACTAATCATCAAGAATCAAGTTGTGGTGAATATTTGTGGCCGGGGGCACAGATGTGATATATTTGTTGAACAGATGATAGGTTAAAGGCGATATAATAGGTTAAAGGCGATACATCTGTTCGGTGTCTTTTATGGCACGTGGTGAATGTTCTCTTTGGCCCGTAGTGCAAAGATGAACTGTTGTTTGGTATGATTATGACCAAAGGCTGAATCTGGTATAATCATGACCGTTGGTGCTATATTGAATATCTTTGGCCCGTAGTGCAAAGATGAACTGTTGATGTGCATGATTATGATCAGGAACTGTGAATTTATATTATCATGACTAATGGTATTTCAGATGATAAAAGTTGATGATGTTTTTACGAAAAAGAGAAGCGAGTGGACATTATAGTCTGCATTATTCTTCTAATAGATTGCTCATTCCGCTGCTATTATTGATCTGAACCTTGTTTAAGAATTTAACTGCAGTTTTTGATATAAACCTTGTATTATATTGTATTCTATCAAGAACTCAACTATTGAAGGCTAATGATAATTTATTCGTCATTATCTTAGTCATGATATTTCTTACTGGGCTATTTGAGCTCACCCTTTCTTTTGTTCCATTGTTTTTCAACAAGAAATGAAAACATAACAGGGTCTAGCCGGGGAATGGAGTGAGGGTCCGAGGAATAGTTATCATAGTCTTCACGTTTTGTAAAATAGTGTGGCAATAATAGTGAAGACTTAGTTGTGTATTATTATACACTGTATTGTAGTACGTTGTGCTTTGTTGTAATAATTTTGTTGTAGTCTTTTGACGACTCAAGTTTGGGCTGTGTGGGCCCAGATTTGGGGGCGTCACAACGTAAATATGTGAAAGATCCGAATCACATCAATGAGTTGCAGTCAGACGTTATAGCAAAGGATTTAACGTACGACGATGTAACTGTCAATATCTTAAATAAGAAAGAGCAGATCCTACGCTCAAAGGTTATACATCAAGTCAAGGTTTTATGAAGGAACTAACATACTGAGGAAATGACCTAGGAGCTAGAATATGTAATGAAATCTAAGTATCCGTTACCTCTTCAAAATACCAAGTATGTCAATTTCGGGGACTAAATTTTATAAAGAGGGGAGTTTGTAAGACCCCGACTTTTATGAAATACAAATTTAATTTTTTTTATATATATTTTCTTTTAAAATGATAAGTGGGTAAATTGACAAAAGTTAAAGTTAAAAAAAATATTTTGTGCAAATTTTATCTTGTCAAAAAATATGCTTTTTGTCAGGGAATATTCGTTCTATCAGGGAATATTCGATTTGTACAACGGCGCCAAAATAACCAAATATTGGTAGACCCCACAACGAAATATTGTCAGATATAGAAAATAATATAAGTAACATTTTTAAATAAAAATAGTCAACGGTACTATCACTTTTAACTGTTAAAATACCCAGTGACAAAAGAATAGTAGCACACGGTATTGCATAGTAACATACGGTATTGCACAATAACACACGGTACTGTACAGTGTTTTATATTATTGAACTGATAAAGTAGCTATTGTACAATATTGACTTTATTAAACCAATAATTGTCACATGCACAATAATTCATATTATTGAACTAATAATTGTCACAGTAGTATATGCACAGTAATTCACATTACTGAATCAATAATTGTCATTACACAGTAACGTGTTTTTTCTTTTATTTATTTTCTGCATTATTGTTATCACTATTATGATGTTGATTTAACTGTTGTATTCCATTATTAGTTGGTATTTTTTCTTGTATTGTGAGTATGTAACTCAGAAAGTCAACTAAACTGCATTTACAACAATTGGTCATAATAATGAATAATTATGAATTATTGTTGAATAATTAAATTGATAAAGTTATTTGTTTTATTATAATAAATTATATAAAGTTATTTACTTTATATAAATTAAGTAAAGAAAATTATTTTATTATGATATATTATATAAAGTTATTTATTTTATATATAAAGTTAGTTATTTTATTAAATGAATGATATAGATTAAAGAAAATCTGAAATGAATGGTATAGATTAAAGATAATGTAATAATTATAGAATTTGAAATGAACGGTATAAATTAAAGATGATCTTTAAATAAATGGTTGAAATTAAAGAAATCTTAAAAGATGAAATGTGTGGTATGGATTAAAAATTATCTTGAAATATACAATTTAAATTAAATTAGAAAATATTGAATTATGATAAGATTTTTTGCTATAAATAGAGGTATTAACTTAAGAGTTTTTTCATAAACTTCTTTACTTATTATTTCGTTCACTCTCTAAATATTACTTTGTGTAAGTTATCTCTAAGTGTGCTTAAGCTATCGTGTGTATTTGTAAAGATCTGTAAGAGTACAAGTATTGTTCAAGTAAGTCTTTTCATAATAGTTGATCAAATAACCACACACATCACAAGGTGTTCATAAATCTTCTTTTAGAAAACTCTTCCTTGAAAAACTTTCTCTTGAAGATTCTTTTGAAATAATACTTTCAAAAAAACTATTTTGAAGTTTATTATATTGTATTCTGTACACTGCACAAAATTTTACTATCAAATCACATTTGATGATTTCATACGAATTGGTATATACCATGAAATTTATATGTGGTAGTTACTAATTAAATTATAAATATATAGGTTGATCAATTCCATTTAAATCAATATCCAGTCCTGTGTTAAGGTATGGGATATCATTTTCTTTCATACTCTTAAACATACTACGATAAAGAGATATTATTTTATTTCATACTCTTAAACAAACTACGGTAAGAGATATCATTTTCTTTTATACTTTTAAACTTACTCTGGTAAGTATTATTCGGTAAAACTTCCTAAAATGATTATATGTTCTTTAATAGTTTGTGTTTCATTTAATATCATTTCGCATGAACCTTCCTAATTACCTAAACATTTCTATTGAATTTCAACCGTTATTTTGAATTATGGATCTTGAATATCATTCTTGAATTTGAGTCCACATTATGTTAAAAATTTGTAAATTGTAAATTTTTGATATCTATTGTTTATCATGTTATTATATTCATCATTTATATTTTTATTGTTATTATAATCATCAAAAATCAAGTTGTTGTGAATATCTGTAGCTTGGGTACAGATGATAGGATAAAGGCGATATAATGGTAATGTGTCTTATAGGGTACATGGTGAATGTTTTTTTTGACCTGAGACAAAGAAGAACTGTTGTTAGTATGATCATGAAATGGATTGCGCATTTCGCTACTATTATTGATATTCAATATTGACTGTTGTTGATATTCAATATCGACTTATCATACAATGTTCTTCAAATGATGTCCTACGTTTGAAAAACTTGCTATAAAATGGATTGCTCATTCCGCTACTATTATTGATATAAAACTTGTTGTTTGTTATATTTAATCAAGAACTCAACCGTTGAAGGCTAATGATAATTTACTCATTGTTATTTTAGTCATGATATTTCTTTAGTAGGCTATTTGACCTCACGTTTTAGTTTGTTTCATTATTCTTCAGGAAATCAGAGAGTAGCTGGGTCTAGCCAGGGAATGGAGTGAAGGTTCGAGTGATAGCTGTAGTAATCTTCACATGTTGTGAAATAGTGTGACAATAATAGTGAAGACTTAGTTGTGTATTATTGAGCTCTATACTTTTGTAATATGTACTATTTTGTAATAGTTATCGTGTATTTTTGGCGTCTCAAACTAGGTTGTATAGGCCCAGATTTGGAGGCGTCACACCAATGATACCTCAACCCATTGTTTATATGTACACAAGAACCTCTGTACAATTTAAGATTGATGTATGATAGAAGACGCCATACACAACTATAAATTATTGTATGATAAGTCAATATTGAATATCAAGAAAAACTAAAAAAACACTTAGAAATTCTCAAAGAACCAAAAAATAAAGAATAATCCTCTCAAGAAAATACATTGAATGAATAATGTATGATTGCAAGAGTTTTAGAACTATATTTATAGTACTCTATAAATTCCTAATCCTCTAATCAGTAGGAATTAAAATTACATAAGAATCCTAATCAAATAAGAAAGTAAATAACCTAAGTACGCTGAAAATTTTAAAAAACGCGTAAATAATACATCATTTTTTTTCACGTCCGAGTACAGTTGTGCTGGCTTGGAGCGCAGGTGCGTTGCAATATATTATTTTCTATCCAAACTGAGTGCAGGTGCGTTGCCTTGGAGTGCAGGTGCGCTAGTCCTAATTGCTAATTTTTTTGAGATCTGCTTCTGTTGGTAAAACGGCCATAACTTTTGATCTGGTAAGAGTTACGGGACGTGCCACCTATCAAATCGAAGCTCTTGACAAGATTTACTATAAAAGCTAAGCTCTAAGCTAAGAAAACGTGTTCTAATAGGTGTAAATGTTGATCAAAGTTTTTGTCCAAAATTTTCTTAAAGTATTTTTCAACCCATGTACTTTGAATCACTTCATGAACCCTTGAGACTTGAATTGAGCTCCATTTTAAGCACCCTTGAATAAACTTCAGCCCAATTGCTTGGAATCCTTCCCACGAGATTTTTCTTGAACTCTTTAGCCCAAATCTTGATAACGATTTAAATTGAATTGAATCATTCCCTTTAGCTAAGTATCGAATAAACTCTGCCTCGTTTGATGTAGACGCGATCGGGATCATATCATCACGGCATGTATTCGTGAAGTGAACGCCGTCCGGATCGTTTCTAGCATAGGTTGTATAGGTAGCATTACAACCTTTTGCTTATATTAAAGCAAGAATCTTGGTATATTCAAAGATGGTGTTGAATGAAACCTCGACTTGTTACTTATAACGAAACAAAAACCTTGGTGTAAGGTAGAAGATGTCACAATCAACTATGGATTGATGATTGATAAGTCAAGATTGAACGCCACAGAATAACTCTGATATGTTCAAGTAGTTCTTAAATAACTAAAAGAAAGAATATTCTCTCTAAAGGAAATAATATTATTGATTGAATTGTGTGTTTACTACCATTAGTTATGTCCCCTATTTATATTTATACAAAGAAAGATCTAAAAACTCTAATTTACTTGAAACCCTAATAAAACTCCTAATTCAAATAGGAAAAGTAATTACATAAATTTTATAATTCTAATTACATTAGAAATCTACTCCTTGCTTTCTTTCATTGTTTTTGTCGTGTTTCCCCTATTCTAGAAGGTCCTCTACTGCAACTTGAAGTCTAGCTTCTAGAAACTTTTAGTTTTGCCGCAAATTAGCCGTAATTCCTACAAAATAGGATGCAACTTGGCTCCTAAAAATCAGCTTTCCTTTGTTGCGAGTTCTCCCTTGTAGCTGTTGAATTGGGTCAGTGGCTTGCTCCTTGTCGAGATTAAGCCCCTTTGGGCTACTGAACTCCCCTTTGACTTGGGCTCTTGCATTCCTTTGAATTGATGTTGAATTGGACTTGTTTTGGGTTTGTTTAAGTTGTCTAAGGTAAGCTATTTATTGGGCTATGAAATTTAATTATCTTGGATTGCATATTGAGCTTCCTTAATCCATTAATGCTTGAATTATGTTAATTACTTTAAGTCTAGCTCCTTTATTGATGAATGAGTCCGTTGAAGCCTCCTTTGACCCTTTTAGCTCCAACTCTTGAAACCACAATCTCAATTGGATCAATTAAATTAGCTTCGTTTGATGTAGCCCTGGCCAGAATTGTGTCATCTTTTAATTTCTAGGGTTTATTTTTTACAAATTTAATTTTACCAAATTATATGAAGGTAGATCATCATATGCGAGAGTTTTAGATTAATTAATCAAGCACTATATTGAGGAAGAGGACATGTAGCAGCAATGTAGAATTTTGTTCTTCAGTATGTTTGGAACTACTATCATTGCTTCGACTGTAAATATTTCAATAATTATAGGAAAAAATATTATCGACTCTTGATACTTATCAAGTTAATGCTTCACAATTGATATAGAAGTATCAATATATAGATAGAGGCAATTATTGAATCTGAAGCTTACTATAATCTGTTTTTGCCTCAATTTCATTTTAATTTAATACACTAAGTAAAAGGTAACGTATAAGTCATATTTGATAACCATCATGTCTAAAAAGTAATACCCGGAATGATGTGTGTTTATTTGTATGCTTATTACAAATTGTTCTAAAACTAATAAAAGTTTGAAATATGTTCTCATTCTTTAGTGGGGAACATCTATAATAAACTAGAACTATTTTTAAATTCTTAAGTTCACAAACCACAAAAAACGTCTCAGATTGATTTACCCAAATTTAATGACCCAGATTGATTATTCCCTACAAAATTTCCCCCCAAAACTCATACCTTACTAAATTTTTCCCCAAAACTCATACTAAATTTTCCCCCAAAACTCAAATTTATAATAATAATAATAATAATAATAATAATAATAATAATAATAGTAATAGCAATAATAGTAATAATAATAATAATAATAATAATAGTAATAATAATAATACTGATAATAATAATATCCATAATAATTATTATAATAATAATAATAATAATAATAATAATATTAATATTGATAATAATAATAAAAATAATATTAGTAATAATAATTATAGTAATAATAATAATAATAATATCGATAATACTAATAATAATAACTATAATAATAATAATATCGATAATAATAATATTTATAATATTTATAATTTATAATTTTCTTAATAATAATACAATAATAATAATATTTTTATTTTTTAAATTTTAATTTAATTTTTTGTTATGCCGTGTCTTCAGGCACGAATAATAGGCTACTTGCTTTTGATTAATTTCATATATTATTTAATAGAATGTCACTTTAGTTGAGATAAAAAGTTCTTCTATATTGAATGTATTGTTTATATTAGATACATATATTATTGTTTATATTAGATACATATATTATATTAGATATACAAATTTAAGCCAGTTGATCCATTATTCAAAGTACCATTGTTCAAATTAGTCCGTTATATCAACTAGTTAAATAACTAATTAAAAAATGCAAAATCCGACCGTTGTAAGGCCCATAAATAACAAAATTTGGCCGTTGAGTCCCTCTGGCAATTCTAAACCCTTTTAAGTACCAGAAAACCCCATGTTTTTTCCCATCAAATCTTACTTGCTCTCAATCTCTTTACCCTGCGATTCTTAAGCTCTCTGTCCTATTTGAAGCAATTACTAATTACTAATTTTGCAATTTCATTTTGTTCTTTTGTTTTTTATTTTGATTTTGTTCCCAATTTCAATTTTCAATAAATTCATCAGAATCAATGGTAGAAACCAAAGGTGCCCACCACGTAGTTGTCGAAATTCCGATCGACGAAGAGCATCAACAGAAGCTAATCTCCGCCATGACCACAATCTCCGCAATCCAAAACCACCCATTAATGGAAATATCCCAAAACCCCGGCCACCTCTTGCTCCTCAAGCTCTGGCAACGCGAAGAAGATCTCTTCGGCCGGCGAATCGCCGGCAAAGAATCCCGATTAAATTCAATTAAAACAGAAATCTTTCAATTATGCTGTTTCTTCTTTCTCTTCCACGGATTTTTCCTAACAATTTTATCATCCACATCTACTAACAATGAACATGACCAGTTGTGTCATAAATGGTGGATCCCGTCGATTCTATCGGTTTCGACTTCAATTGTTTTGATCTTTTTGGTTCAGGTGAAATTGTGCAGGTACTGGAAAGTGTCTAAGCAGTTGCAGCGGGAAAGAACGGATAATCGGGCGCTTACAAGGTGTATTCAGGAGTTGAGGATGAAAGGGGCTAGTTTTGATTTGGCTAAAGAGCCTTTGAATGGGAAAAGGATGAAGAGTTCTAGTGTTGAGATCAAATGGAAGCCACTTACTTGGTGTTCTCAAAATTTTACAACTGTTTGTCTGGTTTGTATTTCAGGTTTGCTGTTTCCAGCTAGCAGATTTATCCTTTGCGTTTAGGCAATTTGAAATTGTTCAGATTTGGACGAGGATTTGGATGCTAGACCAATTTTCTCCCGACATAAGGTAAAATTCTACTCCTGTCCCAAAAAAATTGTAAAATTTGTAAATATTTAAAGATATATTATGATAGTAACTTGTTATCGACATTGTGTTATTTTATACAAGTATCACTGGGAAAGTTAAAACTTTTTATTGAATTTTTTTTTGACAAAATGGATTTTTTTTTGTGGGACGGAATGAGTATTATACAAACCACATGTTAATTGGGTTTCATACTGAAATTCTCCCTTTGTCTTTCAAAAAGAGTCTCATTGCAAACTTTTTAATATTAAAGACAGATTTTTTCCTCTGTAAGTTGTTATTGTGTTGTTGACATTGTGTAATTTTTTTACTACTATCACTAAAATTGGACTCTTTTATACAAACCACATTATCAGTATATTGGACTCTTTTATACAAACCTCTGTAAGGGGCTGTTTTGTGGTACGGAAGGAGTATTATACAAACCACATTATCAGTAAATTGATTTCATTGTTGGGATTTTTTTTGTAGATTTTGGTACAGGAAGCACCAACAATCTGTTCTGCTTCGAGAGGAAGCACAAGACCAATATTCTCACTTCCACAAGGTAAAATCCATTCCAAAAAATAAGATCTCATAACCAGTAAGTTTTTATTGTTTTATTAACATTGTTTTATACTTGTATGGCTAAAAGGTGAATTCTTTTTATGGAACAAAAATAGAATGGCAAAAAGGGACTCTTTTTGTGGGACAGAAAGAGTTGTGTATAGTTAATGATTTCGCTGTTGGGTTTTTGTAGATTTTGGAACTAATTTGATCAAGATGTTGGAACAAGAAGAAGCACCAGCAATCTGTTTGTAATTCTTCTACTGATGTCTAGTTCCATCTTGTGAAAGATAAAGGACGAGGAAGCTATTTTTTTTTGGAAGGGGGATGAAGCATTTTGGCAGCATCGATCAATCAAAAATACATGGGAGCATTGCCATGCCGTCGTTCCCAAGTTGATTGAGAGGTTGGTTTTCAGCAGAAGAGACATTTTAAGCCGTTCCTATTGTTGTTTCCGAGTGTTTTTCTTGAAAAAAGCAGCAACACTGCTTGTGTTCCTTCCTCCTTTTTCAATGTAAAAACTTGATTATTTGATAGTTTCCCAAAACTCAACTCTCCTCATATTTAATTTATATGCGAGTCTTTACTCGTGAAAATATCAAAATTTTCTCGTGGTAATGACCGATTTTTCTCTTTATTTCCTTGCAAATAAATAGAGATAACATGAGAAATGGAGTTTTCTTTCCTTTGTTTTTACAGTTCATTTAATTGATAAATGGAGTTGAATATTACAAAATATCTAAAAAATAATACTAGTAAGTTATAACATTTATTGTTTTCGAATTTTAAAAATTATTATATTAATTTAAAATGCTAGTAAAAATATAAGTTCTCCATTGTGTACTGTGCGTTGATGAAAAATTAAACTACTATATTAAGTACATAATTAAATGCGTCTATATATATATATATATATATATATATATATATGGGGAATGATCCATAGCAAACGTTTGCTATGGACACTATTCCAGCAAATGAATGAGATGAATGTCACCCGCTATCTAAGTTAGCGGGTGGAAAAAAAAAAAAAAAAAAAAAGTCTACCCGCTATCTTAGCTAACGGGTGGAGTGAAAAAAAATTTCTTCCTCCACCCGCTAGCTTTGGTGGCGGGTGGAGTGAATTTTTTTTTTTTTTTTTTTTTTTTTTACATTAACTAAGGTATAAAAAAAAATAAAAAAAAATTTCTTCCTCCACCCGTTAGCTTTGTTGCCGGGTGGAGTGAAATTTATTTTTTTTTTTTTTTTCACATTAACTAAGCAAAAATCCAACAAAAGTTTTATTTTATTTTTTGTCAAAAGATTTCTTTTTTGTCCACTAGTCATTTTGTTTTGAAGTTGTCATTTTGTTTCCTCCACCCGGCAAAGCTAGTGTCCAAATGTCTTCCTCCTATTTCATCACTTGTGTGCTATTTCTAAATTTTCATTCACTTTCATCACTTGTGTGCTCTTTCTAAATTTTCATTCACTGCATTTTGGTTATTACTTTGCCGCTGCTAGAGTGAAAGAATAAGGAAGAAAGAGAAAATTTCCCAACATACAACACGACAACAAATTTTTACAAGTAAATTTTATTTTAATCGAATATAGCATTATAAAATATTCCCCACATTGAATTCTTTTATGAAATATATTTGAAAAAATTCATAAATTTCGTACAACTAATTATTAAACTAATTAGTACTATATAATATAATGTTATTATATAGTGTTATTGATTTA
Source organism: Hedera helix (assembly GCA_947179155.2). Lineage (NCBI taxonomy): Eukaryota > Viridiplantae > Streptophyta > Magnoliopsida > Apiales > Araliaceae > Hedera > Hedera helix. Next base: position 9,208,415 of record OX359265.1, on the reverse strand, counting down.
CAAATTATTTGTTAAATTTATTATTGAAAATATGATATCACTTCGGTAAAAAAATTATTATGGCAGTGTATGGTGTTGTTGTTGTTGTTATTATTATTATTATTACTATTATTATTATTATTATTAGTACGGATATTATTTTTATTATTATTATTAGTATTATTATTATTATTATTATTATTATTATTATTATTATTATTAGTACGGATATTATTTTTATTTTTATTATTATTATTAGTATTAGTATTATTATTATTATTATTATTACAACTATTATTATTTCAATTTTTATTATTATTACGGATATTATTATTTTTATTATTATTACTATTACGGATATTACTATTATTATTATTATTATTATTATTATTATTATTATTATTATTATTACGGATATTAGTATTATTACTATTATTATTCTTTTTATTAATATTATTATTATTATTACGGATATTATTATTGTTATTATTATTATTATTATTATTATTATTATTATTATTATTATTATTGTTATTATAATTATTATTATTATTATGACTATTATTACTATTATTACTATTATTATTATTATTATTATTATTATTATTATTATTATTATTATTATTATTATTAATACGGATATTATTATTATTATTAGTGTTATTATTATTATTACCACTACTATTATTATTATTATTATTATTATTATTAATATTATTATTATTATTATTATTGCTATTATTGTTATTATAATAATAATTATTATTATTATTACTATTATTACTATTATTATTATTATTATTATTATTATTATTATTATTAATACGGATATTATTATTATTATTATTATTGTAATGTCCTAGAATTTCCACATTTTTATTAATTAAAATATTAATTTAATTTCCAACGAGTTAGTTTTATGAGATTATTTAAATCTTTTTATGTGATTAATTAATTATGTGATTAAATAATTATGTAATTAATTACTAAAATTAATTAAAGGGGGTCACTAATATGTTATTAAATTAGTGAACAAACCCTAAAGTTTTAATATCAAAATAATTGATAAGTTTCCTATTAATTAAATATTCAATTAAATTGAATATAATGAGTGAATTAAATATAATAAATTAATTAATATGATTATTAATTAATGTAAATAATGTGAAATGTTAATAATAATATTTATTAGTCCATTTGGTAATTTAATACTTATGGGTTAAAATATTTAATTATTTATTCAATCTAATTATTTATTTAACATGGATTGAATAATTAATGTGTAAATTATTAAATTAGCCCAACATGGGTCAATTAGTAGCCCAAGTGAGGAATAATAAAATTTGACAATTTAGTAGCCCAAACAATTTAATAGAAGCCCAATTGGTATTTTAAATTAAAGCCCAATGATTGGCCCACTTGGAAAATACTTAAATTAACTATTAATTGTTTAAAAAGTAAAAAGTGACACTTAATTTGGGACAAAAGAAGGGAGACCAGCCGACCATGGCATGGAGGAGAGAGAAAAAAATTGATTTTTTGATATTTTATTTTATTTTCCATTTATTTAATTAAAGGTTGCTTGTTTTGATTTTTGGGAAAGTCTTTTCCCACAAAATCCTCACCAACTTAGTATGGGTTAGTTTTCTTGTGTAAGTATCCAATATAGATGCATGATGGTCTAGATTAATAGATACAATGTGTGTATCTAATATTTTGTAGGAGTATACTTGCATTTGTAAGACTTGTATACTTCATTATTTTTCAAGCTAAAGAGAGAGCTAGAGAGCATTTGAGAGTGAGAAAATAGTGAGAGCAAAATACTAAGAGAGGAGAAGGAGTTCTTGGTGTATGTCATCTTCATTCACAACCTACTTTGGAAGAAAAAGGAAGATAGCCATTAAATCAAGGTAATGGTTATTCTAAATCTAAGTTTTGTTTTTAAATTAAATAAATCATCATGTTAGTATAAACATGTTAATATGATTATTAATGTGTAGTGATAATATTTATGCCATGCTTGAGTTTAATATGTTTGGTTTGTATTTTGGTAAATTTTATATGCTAAAATATGTATTTAGTAGTGTGTAAACAAGTTTTGAAATATATTACCAAAAATATTTTTGTAAAGCTTAGGTTTGATGTTCTAATATTATAGAACATTAAATCATGAGAAAAACAAAGTTTGAATCACTTAAAATGGAGTTATACACAAAAAGATATGATTTATGGTAGTTTATGTGATGTAAAAATTTTTATAAAAAAATATTGATATTAAATCATGAAAAATTATTTTTTTATGTTATAAATTAATATAAGGTGATTGGTAATTTTTTTGGATTTTTATTGAAGAGTTAAAGATTTATTGAAGATATATTTTTATTTAAAATGGGTAGCCGGAAACACTGTTCACGTTCTGCGGGAAGAAAAAAATTTTAAGGCTTTCCGCGCAATGCGCGGCTGCCACTGTTCACCGAGGACGCGGAGCCAAACGACGTCGTTTGGCGTCCGTAGAAAATTCACTCCGCGCGTACGCGCGGAAGCCGTTTCCGGCTTTTCAAAAACGGCGTCGTTTTGACCCGTAACAAACCAAAACGCGCGCAATGCGCGGTAATAAACTTTTCGGCGAAATTACCATTTTGCCCCTCCGTGTTTTTCTTGGCAGAATTACCATTCTGCCCTCGGTCCGGTTTTTCAACTTATTTACGAAAATGCCATTCGGGTTAATTTTAATTAATTTAAATATTTGAAAATTAATTTAAAATTATAACAAAAATAATAATAATACAAAAATAATATTGGGGAGGATATTTTTCATAAAGTTTAATATTTAAATATTTTAAATATTAATCTAGTTAGCTAAACCATGGTTAGGTTAAATAAATTTATTATTTATTTTTTATTTTAAATGTTAATAATAAATAAAGATGATAAATTAGCAATTATTATTTAATGCCTATTAAATAATATTTAAAGAGAGATAAAATTTATAAATTAATTATTTATTATTTAAATATTATTAAATAATAAATAAAGATAATTAAGTAATTAATTATTATTTAATTAACATTAAATAACGATTAATGGAAATTAAGTTATTAGAGTAATAATTTATTATTTAATTTAAATAATAAATAAGAATGATTTGATTATTATTTAACCTTAAATAATAATTAAAATTAATTAAATAATTAATTATTATTTAATTGACATTAAATAATAATTAAAGAGGATTAAGATTAGTAAACTATTATTTAATTTCCTTAATTAAATAATAAGTAAGGTTAATTACTTGGTTAATTATTGGTTGATTAACATTAAATTAAAGAAGGTTTAAACTAAGTTAATAATTATTTATTATTTAATTATAATTAAATAATAAGTAAGTACAATTAGTTATTATTTATAATAACTAGAGTTAATTAATTAATTTCTATTTAATCAATATTAAATAATAATTAAAAAGAGATTGAGTTAATAAAATAAATTGAATTGAACTAAACAATTATAATAAGTTGTTTAAGGGTTTAATAAGTGTCCAACACTTAAGAAAAATATTTTCTAACTTATTAAATTATTAACCTAAAATGATTAAGTGTCTATAAGGTTAATAATATTGTTTTGACTAATGTAATTTATGTGTTAGTACTTATGTGGTAAATAAGTTCGTTATTAAGCGTATAATTATGCAAATACGTCGTACTAATTATTAGACCGACTTTATTAATGTTAGGTCTTTCAAAGCAAGTTAGTTAAAGCTAGACAATTATTGTAGCTGAGCAAACAGGCAAGTTCTCTAACCCTACTCAATTATTATCGTTGAACAAGTTTCCATACTTGTATTTATTGTTAAAGCTTGAAGTGGTTTAATTATTTAAAATTATTCCACATCCATATTGTTTATACAATCGCACTTAGTGCATTTGAAGCTTGTTAGTTCTTGATTCATGAACTGTATTAAAAATGTCTGAAGCTAATAGTTCAGCTAGACATTGCGTTTCTAAATTCAATAACTTGAATACTTTTAAAAGCTTATCCAAACCATTGTTGGGTGCGGATTTCTTATATTAAGTCTGAGAATTGAACAACCCTAAATTAGGGGATTTTGTGTCGGGAAACCGACTTTGGGCGCCAGTGACTAAATGTAATGCATATACAGCGGGTTGAATAGGCTGATCCCCTTGAAAACCAAACAACTCAAAGGGTCGGAGGAAACTCTATTGTACCCTCGTTAGTTCAGGGTCCTTGGTGACCACTCAGCATTTTAAGATTCAAATAGTCTGTTTATTAAAATTTGAATCTTGTTTCATTCACAATTGTTATATCTATTGTTGAACCATTGATGTCATTTCCCATTCATTCATGATATATTAAATCTCCATGATTGTTCTAAACTTGCTGAGCAAACTAGTTGCTCATTCTTGCTATATCATGAACCATTTTCAGATAGACCCGATTGCTCGAAGAAGGATAAGGGAAAAGGAAAAGCCCGAGATTAAGTTAGCTTATGCATGCTAATTAGATATTTAAATATGTATTTACTGTTGAAGAACCTTTTGTAATTCCTTATGATAGGAACTGTTTTTATGTTAAGGTTGATAGACCCTGGTATTGTAACCTTTTGAAGGGAACCGATATGTATTATTCCGCGATATTTAAATGCAATGTATGTATTTAATTGTTAGTAATGTGTTGAATAGTGAGAACCAAACTCGAGGTTATGGAACCCGGATTTGGGGTCGTCACAATTATTATTATTATTGTTATTGTTATTATAATTATAATTATTATTATTACTATTATTACTATTATTACTATTATTATTATTATTATTATTATTATTATTATTAATACGGATATTATTATTATTATTATTATTATTATTATTGTTATTATAATTATTATTATTATTATGACTATTATTACTATTATTACTATTATTATTATTATTATTATTATTATTATTATTATTATTATTATTATTATTATTATTATTATTATTATTATTATTATTGTTATTATAATAATAATTATTATTATTACTATTATTACTATTATTATTATTATTATTATTATTATTATTACGGATATTATTATTATTATTATTATTATTATTATTATTATTATTATTATTATTATTTTATTATTATTACTGATATTATTATTACTATTATTATTATTATTTTTATTATTATTATTATTACGGATTTTATTATTATTACTGATATTATTATTGTTATTATTATTATTACGAATATTATTTTTATTATTATTATTATTACGAATATTATTATTTTTATTATTGTTATTATTATTATTACCATTATTATTATTATTATTATTATTATTATTATTATTATTATTATTATTACTATTACTATTATTATTATTACGGATATTATTTTTATTATTATTATTATTATTATTATTATTACTATTATTATTATTATTATTACTATTATTATTATTATTATTATTTTTATTATGGATATTATTTTTATTTTTATTATTATTATTATTATTATTATTATTATTATTATTATTATTATTTTTATTACGGATATTATTTTTATTATTATTATTATTATTATTATTATTATTACGGATATTATTATTATTATTAGTATTATTATTACTATTACTATTATTGTGACGACCCCAAATCCGGGTTCCATAACCTCGAGTTTGGTTCTCACTATTCAACACATTACTAACAATTAAATACATACATTGCATTTAAATATCGCGGAATAATACATATTGGTTCCCTTCAAAATGTTACAATACCAGGGTCTATCAACCTTAACATAATAACAGTTCCTACCACAAGGAATTACAAAAGGTTTAACAACCGTAAATACATAATTAAAGATCTAATTAGCATGCATAAGCTAACTTAAGCTCTGGCTTTTCCTTTTCCCTTATCCTTCTTTGAGCAATCAGGATTATCTGAAAAATGGTTCATGATATAGCAAGAATGAGCAACTAGTTTGCTCAGCAAGTTTAGAACAATCATATAGATTTAATATATCATGAATGAATGGGAAATATCATCAATGATTCAACAATAGATATAACAATTGTGAATGAAACAGGATTCAAATTTTAATAAACAGAATATTTGAATCTTAAAATGCTGAGTGGTCACTAAGGACCCTGAACTAATTAGGGTATAATAGAGTTTCCTCTGACCCTTTGAGTTGTTTGGTTTTCAAGGGGATCAGCCTATTCAACCCGCTGTATATGCATTACATTTAGTCACTGGCGCCCAAAGTCGGTTTCCCGACACAAAATCCCCTAATTTAGGGTTGTTCAATTCTCAGACTTAATATAAGAAATCCGCACCCAACAATGGTTTAGATAAGCTTTTAAAAGTATTCAAGTATTGAATTTAGAAACGTAATGTCTAGCTGAACTATTAGCTTTTGACATTTTTAGTACAGTTCATGAATCAAGAACTAATAAGCTTCAAGTGCACTAAGTGCGATTTTATAAACAATATGGATGTGGAATAATTTTAAATAATTAAACCACTTCAATCTTTAACAATAAATACAAGTATGAAAACTTGTTCAACGATAATAATTGAGTAGGGTTAGAGAACTTGCCTGTTTGCTCAGCTACAATAATTGTCTAGCTTTAACTAACTTGCTTTGAAAGACCTAACATTAATAAAGTCGGTCTAATAATTAGTACGGCGTATTTGCATAACTATACGATTAAATAACGAACTTATTTACCACACATAAGTACTAACACATAATTTACAGTAGTCAAAACAATATTATTAACCTTATAGACACTTAATGATTTTAGGTTAATAATTTAATAAGTTAGAAAATATTTTTCTTAAGTGTTGGACACTTATTAAACCTTTAAACAACTTATTATAATTGTTTAATTAAATTCAATTTATTTTATTAACTCAATCTCTTTTTAATTACTATTTAATATTGATTAAATAGAAATTAATTAATTAACTCTAGTTATTAATAAATAATAACTAATTGTACTTACTTATTATTTAATTATAATTAAATAATAAATAATTATTAACTTAATTTTAACCTTCTTTAATTTAATGTTAATCAACCAATAATTAACTAAGTAATTAACCTTACTTATTATTTAATTAAGGAAATTAAATAATAGTTTACTAATCTTAATCCCCTTTAATTATTATTTAATGTCAATTAAATAATAATTAATTATTTAATTAATTTTAATTATTATTTAAGGTTAAATAATAATCAAATCATTCTTATTTATTATTTTAATTAAATAATAAATTATTACTCTAATAATTTAATTTCCATTAATCGTTATTTAATGTTAATTAAATAATAATTAATTACTTAATTATCCTTATTTATTATTTAATAATATTTAAATAATAAATAATTAATTTATAAATTTTATCTCTCTTTAAATATTATTTAATAGGCATTAAATAATAATTGCTAATTTATCATCTTTATTTATTATTAACATTTAAAATAATAAATAAATAATAAATTTATTTAACTTAACCATGGTTTAGCTAACTAGATTAATATTTAAAATATTTAAATATTAAACTTAATGAAAAATATCCTCCCCAATATTATTTTTGAATTATTATTATTTTTGTTATAATTTTAAATTAGTTTTTAAATATTTAAATTATTTAAATTTAATCCGAATGGCATTTCCGTAAATAATTCAAAAACTGAACCGAGGGCAGAATGGTAATTCTGCCAAAAAAAACACGGAGGGGCAGTATCGTAAATTCACGGAAATCTTCTTCCGCGCATTGCGCGCGCCTTCGGAATGAACGGCCCAAAACGGTGCCGTTTTGAGAAGCCGGTATTTGTCTCCGCGCGTACGCGCGCGAAGTAACGTTTCCGACGCCAAACGACGTCGTTTGGATCCGCTCGTTTCAGCCAGTAACCTTGCGCGCATTGCGCGAACTTTTTTTTTTTTTTTTTTTTTTTTCCTAGCAGAATGTGAACAGTGTCCGGCATACTCATTTTAAATAAAAATATACCATCAAGTAAGCTTTAAATCCTCAATAAAAATCCAAAAAAATTACCAATCACCTTATATTAATTTATAACATGAAAAATTAATTTTTCATGATTTAATATCATTATTTTTTTATAAAAAATTTTACATCACATAAACTACCATAAATCATAACTTTTTGTGTATAACTCCATTTTAAGTGATTCAAACTTTGTTTTTCTCATGATTTAATGTTCTATAATATTAGAACATCAAACCTAAGTTTTATAAAAATATTTTTGGACATAAATTCCAAAACTTGTTTACACACTATTAAACACATATTTTAGCATATAAAATATACCAAAATACAAACCAAATCTATTAAACTCAAGCATGACATAAATATTACAACTACACATTAATAATCATATTAACATGTTTATACTAACATGATGATTTATTTAATTTAAAAACAAAACTTCATTTAAAATAACCATTACCTTGATTTAATGGATATTCTTCTTTTTCTCCCAAAATATGTTGTGAATCTTGAAGACATAAACTAGCTTAGCACTCCTTCTCCTTCTCTTGCTCTCTCTCAAAATATTTTGCTCTCAAACTCTCTCTTTTGATTTTTTGGAGCAAAATGAAATAACATCTATCAACTTTTCAAGTATACTTGAAAAATTAGTAGATACACATAATGTATCTACTAATTTGATCACTACAAGCTAGCTATTGGATACTTACACAAGTTAACAAGCCATGACTTGGTTGGTGAAAAGAAGCATGGTTCATGTACTAAAAAAAATAAAACAAGCAATCATTTTTAATTAAATAATTGAAAAATCAAATAATAATAATAATAATAATAACAATACAATCATTCCTCTCCTTCCAGCCGGCACATCACCATGTCCCAAAATAAAAGTCACTTTTCACATTTTAAATAAATAATAGTTTAATTTAAGTATTTTCCAAGTGGGCCAATCATTGGGCTTTAATTTAAAATACCAATTGGGCTTCTATTAAATTGTTTGGGCTACTAAATTGTCAAATTTTATTATTCCCCACTTGGGCTACTAATTGACCCATGTTGGGCTAATTTAATAATTTACACATTAATTATTCAATCCATGATTAAATAAATAATTATATTAAATAAATAATTAAATATTCTAACCCATAAGTATTAAATTACTAAATGGACTAATAAATATTATTATTAATATTTCACTTTATTTACATTAATTAATAATCATATTAATTAATTTATTATATTTAATTTACTCATTATATTCAATTTAATTGAATATTTAATTAATAGGAAACTTATCAATTATTTTGATATTAAAACTTTAGGGTTTGTTCACTAATTTAATAACATATTAGTGACCCCCTTTAATTAATTTTAGTAATTAATTACATAATTATTTCCTCACATAATTAATTAATCACATAAAAAGATTTAAATAATCTCGTAAAACTAACTCGTTGGAAATTAAATTAATAATTTAATTAATAAAGACGTGGAAATTCTAGGACATTACAATTATTATTATTATTACGGATATTATTATTATTATTATTATTTTTATTATTATATTTAATATTATTACCGATATTATTATATTATTATTATTATTGTTATGATTATTATTATTATTATAAAATTATTTAGTCTTATATAGTATAATGGTAGTGTATGATGTTCTTGATTGGAAAACTATTTATGAAATATAATTTTTTTTATTATAGGTCAACTATGGATGATTGGAATGCTGGGCCAGTGGATAATACTATTCTTTTTGATCAAAATAATCATGTGTCCGAGGATATATGGGAGGGTCATGATAGGGGTAAATTAACCACAACCCAATCAACATCACAAACATTTAATCAATGGGAGTTGACTGATGCACAAAAAAAATTACTTCGTAAGTGTGGGTTTGGAGTTTTTACCTATCCGACTATTATCACACAAACCGATCGAAGTCTTGTCTCTGCCTTAGTTGAAATATGGCGACCGGAGACAAACACGTTTCATTTAAATTATGGGGAAATTACAATTACAATGGAGAATGTTCATTTTATACTTGGGTTGCCTGTATTGGGAGAACCATTAACTACTCCCCTTTTGGATAGACCCTTATTATATTTTAATGAATGTTTTGGGCCTGTCACTGTCTCCGAATATCAGTCAGTTAAAAAAAAAAATAGTATTTCCTTAGTTTGGCTGCAGGAAAATTTTGGTAAATGCCCTACAAATGCAACTAAGGAGGAGGTTGGACGTCACACAAAGGCATACATCCTTTGGTTGTGTGGGGCTATATTATTTCCAATAAGGTCAAAGAATTGTGTGCACCCTCGGTATATGTATTTTATAGCTAATATAAAATATTGTGTAACATATGCTTGGGGTGCGGCTTTGTTGGGATACTTGTACAGGGGACTGTATACAGCTAGTAGGAGATCTAGTAAGTTCCTAAATGGTTGTGTTTCATTATTACAAATTTGGGCGTACGAGCGACTAGTTATTGGAAGGCCAAACCCTAGGGAAAATTCTGATTTTTGGTTACCTAGGGCAAGGGCATGGGCATATTATCATTCGGGTAGAAGACTTAATCCCCATCATCATTTACAGTTCTATCGGGGGGAGCTAGATAGGCAGCCTACGTGGGAGGTAGTGTGGCGGCCTTACGAAAGGTGGGATGATAATATATAAGACAACTATAATTTTGATGGGAGATTAGCGGGATCATCCCGTATCCCATTAATTCACTTCGATATTGTTGAATACCAAATGCCGGATAGGGTTATGAGACAGTTTGGATATTTACAAGGCATACCCTCTCCAACTGAAGATCACACCGAGCTGAGAAAGGCCAAGGAGCATAACTTTGAAGTTTATGATAATATAGCATTAAGGCGACCTTATATCAATCACTGACATTTATATATGGACCATTTTCAGGGGCAAATTCAAGAGGCTCTAGACACAATACCCATTGAGACATATATGAGGTGGTACAACAGAATTACACGTAGACGAATTCACAGGCCTCGACTCGAGACAGATAAAGACAATTCATACGAGCCTCGGTCCGTTTACAATCAATATCATCTTATAAATATGGTGAGCATGTATCATTCATTTAAATGATTCAATATTTACTTTAAAATGTATTTATTAGACTTTAGTTACTTGTCAACTTACTAATATATACTTTTTGTTAATTACAGGTTGAGAGTGCGAAGTCCCTTCTTGACAAATATTTTAAGTTCAAGATGCCTCCTCCATATATGCTCATGAAAGAAGGATGGGACCAACAGTATGCTATATATGACAGCGATGTCAGGGGCAAGAAAGAGTCACAGGCGAGCTCAGAAGTACAAAAACCTTTATCGCCGCGCGATGTCTACATCCCTAGCCCCCAAGCTGATGATGATAAAAATATTACAGTGCCCGATGTCTACATCCCTACCTCCCAAAATAGTGCACCAAAACCTACGTGGGAGGAGGGTTTATCGAATTTCATTGACTTGGAGGCTGACGTGTCTATATTAGCTAAAGCAGGTATTCTCAATACTTCATATGGGGATAAGGGATCGCCAACAAAGTTACTGCGAGACTACAAAGTACAATGGATTAACGTCAATATGTTCAACGAGACTCCTCTAAATGCTGATATTTTCCCTATATCTCACCCTCAGCAGTTTTACACATTGCATCATGATGATTTCGTAAGTTTGTGCCCTAGTAACTGGTTGTACGAACATGTAATGGATGCGTATATAATACTTTTGCGGGATAGAGAGGAAAAATATCGAAGGACAGGGATTAAAAGGTGGGCCCGATTTGGTTTTATGCCTTCATTCTTTATGCATTTGGCTTTAAATGTTATGCCTATCAGAGATAACAATGAAGCGAAGAATTTCTGCAGCAACTACATTGAGGCCCCCGTGGGCCCCCCATTGCATGAGTGTGATTATATTTTCATGCCTTTGTGTGTTCCGCGTAATCATCATTTTATTTTGTTAGTTTTCGCGGTGCAAGCATGGAAGATTAATCTCCTTGATCCGTTGTATAATGACACTCCTTACATAAAGTTGAGTACTATGTACAAAGAGTACATCGATGTAGCGGTAAGTTTAAAATGTGTTTTATGTTATGTCATATTTAATGTGAGTCTAACCTTATATTTTTGTAGGTCAAACTGATACCATACACATTGCGTCTGGGTAATCCAATGGGCAAGTGGCCGACGAAATCCCCAAAACTCAACATTCTGACACAACGACCGATGCAAGATAACAATTTCGATTGTGGAATTTTTATTTGCAAGTACGTGGACTACTATGTATGGGGCGATATTGACGTGCAACAACAGAAATGGTCGAAAAAAGATGTTGATGTTTTTAGATATAGGATTTGTCATGAACTTCGTAAGTGTAAAGCGAGAGATGTACCTGCGAGTGTATTATTTTCGGATGCATAATTTTGTATATGGTTTGTAGTATTCAATCATTTTACCCATGTCATGGTATGCATGATGGTTTGTTCTAACACAATAACATTTTTGAAAGACTTTACAATACAATACAAGTACAAATAATTAGAAATCATTCACATATAAGTAGTACTCACTTTGAAAAAAGGTGTCCAATACATAAATGACATAAGTGAAAAATATTACATTTAGTATTTCTTAGGTTCGGGAATTCCTAAAACTCTATAATGATTGCGCTTGTCATGGTTGGTTTCAAAGCCACATATGGCACATTTTCTGTGAAGCTTACTACTACCTATTTTCTCAAAAGCACTTTTGATTCTCGATTGTTTTTTTCGACCTTTTGTTTGAGAAGCAATTGGTGGCAATAATTCTTGGTCTTCCTCTGCAACCTCTTCCTCTACATCATCGTCCTCCAATCCCATCGCTGCAGGTGCATATTCGGTCGCACGTTCAATGTCATCATCTGCTAAATCGGTATTATTCTCATCCGGATCATATTCATCAACAAGGGCTTTTCCACGAGCGGTAAGTTTTAGTACAGTCTTGTAACCTCGAACTGAGCAAGCAGCTTGAACAGCTAACTCTTGAAAGTCAGTCATCAGATGGTTGTACCGCATGGTTTGATTTTGTTCAAAGTCGGTCGTCATTGGAGGACGGGCATATTCTTCAACAATACTCCTGTTTGCATCTCTTGTCCACCGATAAAATATCATGTCTCCAGGAATTGCGACAATATTTTTGAAAGTGAAAAATCTCAGAATGTGCCTGCAAATTTCAGCGGAATGTGAAAATAGTTGGCAAGTACATGTTATGGTGTTGGACTGACGATTGTTGGTGACCTCATGATATCTTCGGGAATCTTGACTTGCATCTGCTTTGTACACTGTATATACCTTCGTGTCAATAACACAAAGTTCACTTACTTTGTGAATGTTGTACTTCATTGAATCGAGAAGTTGAACTTGAAACCGTCTGAACATCTCTTTAGTATACACTTTCGCAGCATGGACTTCCAAAGATGACTCGCAAATTAAGCTCCGTTTTCGATGGGCGGTTACGTAGTCGGCTTTTCTCTCGTTCAAGAATTGTTTCTCAATTGCCTTTTGACTTTTCACGACAAATTTCTTCATGCATGTTGAAGCATTCACATATCCATCAAAAAAACTGTTCATACCTTCGCTTCTTCCGGTAGTTGTCATTCCAGCAGCAAAATATCTCTTTGTATATACCTGTATCCATTTTTCCTTTACATCGTACAAACTTTTGAGCCACTCATTGTTATGCAATTCATAGTCCCTCATTAGTATATCCCAACGCTCCTCAAATTCGCCGATGGACAAAGAATTATAGACACAGTTGTCAAAAGCCAATTTAAATGATGGGTGTTCATCATATATATGGTGCAACTTTTCAGGAAACTTGTTACTGATATGCCAAGAACACAATACATGATGAGTATTTGGAAGTACTCTTGCAACAGCATTACTCATGGCTTTATCTTGGTCAGTGATGATACTTACAGGTGTCTTGTAGTCCATTGCTTGGAGCCATGTTTGTAAGACCCAAACGAAAGTTTCCTCAGTCTCATCTCTTAATAATGCAAAGCCAAACAAAATCGACTGATAATGGTGGTTAACTCTAGTGAATGGAATAAATGGCATGTCATACCGATTTGTCCTATACGTAGTGTCAAATGTCACAACGTCTCCAAAACGTTCATACATTAATCTTGATCGAGCGTCTACCCACAAAATACACGTAATGCGGTTGTTATTATCAACTCTGACATTGGAAAAAAAATTAGTCGCACTTCCAGATTGAAGTTTCTTCAAATAATTTATTGCAGCTTGAGCATCATTTTCATCTTCCGAATCACGCCTTAAATCTCTGACAACATTCCTTATATCTTTATCACTAAAACCTACGTTTTGCATTCCACCACCCATTGTGCTCAAAATGTTCATCATCCTACTAGGCCCAATACCAGACTGATTTAAAGTGTCAATTAATTGTCTTGCTACTGGAGTAATATTTCAGTGTGTTTGAATCAAATCTACTTTAGTGGGTGTCACTAATTGATGATTGTGACTCAGCTCTAGAGTTGAAATACGTCAGTGCTCATCTTTTTTATTATGCACAACAAACATTCTAACTTTGCATAATGTGCGTCCTATATAATCTCTTTGCCTTGTTATTTTCCCAGTAGTACATTCATCATCTGGAATATTTTTCAAAGATGTTGGTCTACCAGCTTTTTTACAAACATATAACCGAGAAGACAAATTATCAGTACCGACATATTTATGACTAGTAGCAATTCTAATCTCAAATCCATTCTTGTGTGCATAAGATCTATAAAAAATTTCTGCATCTTCTACATTAGAAAATAATTGACCAACATATGAAACCATTTCACTTTTACGACTTCCATCTTCATTGCCAAACTCAAATTCATTTGTACACTGAAAACTAGCATGCGATTCAGATGAACTAGATAAAAACATATTTGCAGCAGGCATGGAAGCCATTGACAAAAACTTACCAAAATGAACTGCTGGGTTTTGCACAATGGAGATTCCAGAAATGCTCAAAATCAGCAGTTGATGAGAAAATGTAGTAGCACTTGGGTTGAAATGAAAATGCAGTGGCGGCTCGTACTATCAGAATGCTTATGTTTAGGGTTTTAAAGAGCTAGATAGGTGTTTTTTTATTCATATATCCTCCATCCGGTATCTTAGTTACCGGGTGAGTGATGTTACATTTTTTTTTATCCCACCCGTCATCTTAGTTAGCGGGTGGGAGGACTATTTTTGTTTTTTGTATGTTTCCTGTTATGTATGCATATGCAGGCATGTGTTTTTTGATTTTTGATTTTAGTTAATGTGAAAAAAAAAAAAAAAAAATCTCTCCACCCTGCAACATAGCTAACGGGTGGAGGAAGAATTTTTTTTTTATTTTTTTCATCTTAGTTAATGTGAAAAAAAAAAAAAAAAAATTCACTCCACCCGGCAACATAGCTAACGGGTGGAGGAAGAAAATTATTAAATTTTTTTTTTTTTTTTTTACTTAGTTAATGTGAAAAAAAAAAAAAAAATTTCACTCCACCCGGCAACAAAGCTAACGGGTGAAGGAATAAATTTTTTATTTTATATTTTTATTTAATTAGTTAATGTAAAAAAAATAATTTTTTTCACTCCACTCGGCAACATAGCTAACGGGTGGAGAAAGAAATTTTTTTTTTTTTTTTATTTACTTAGTTAATGTAAAAAAAAAAAAAAAAAAATTCACTCCACCCGGCAACAAAGCTAACGGGTGGAGGAATGTTTTTTTTTTTTTTTTTTATATTTTAGTTAATGTAAAAATAAAAAAAAAACATTTTTTTCACTCCACCCGCCAACAAAGCTAACGGGTGGAGGAAGGAATTTTTTTTTTTTTTTTATACCTTAGTTAATGTATAAAAATAAAAAATAAAAAAAATTCACTCCACCCGCCACCAAAGCTAACGGGTGGAGAAAGGAATTTTTTTTTTTTTTTTTTACTTAGTTAATGTGAAAAGAAAAAAAAAAATATTAATTTCACTCCACCCGGCAACAAAGCTAACGGGTGGAGGAAGAAATTTTTTATATTTTATTTTTTTTATTTACTTCGTTAATGTAAAAAAAAAAAAAAAAATTCACTCCACCCGGCAACAAAGCTAACGGGTGGAGGAATGTTTTTTTTTTTTTTTTTTTTATACCTTTGTTAATGTAAAAAAAAAAAAACATTTTTTTCACTCCACCCGCCACCAAAGCTAACGGGTGGAGGAAGGAATTTTTTTTTTTTTTTTTTTTTACTTAGTTAATGTGAAAAGGAAAAAAAAAAAAAAATTAATTTCACTCCACCCGGCAACAAAGCTAACGGGTGGAGGAAGAAATTTTTTTTTATACCTTAGACTAAACTAATTATTATTATTATACTATTAAACTAATTACTTGCTTTTGTTTTTTAGGAACATGCACGAAACAAAATAAATTTTTAACAAATGTTAAATTTTAGTGATGGGCTAAATTTGAGCATAGATGGAATTAAATTCACTACAAAAAAAAAAAGTAACTTTCGACAACAAAATTATACCAACTTACTTGTAACAAACAACAAGAACAATAATATTGTTCAACAGAGAGTTAAAATACAAATAGCCCAAGAGTACCTGGAAGAAAATACAACTTCCAAAAAAGTTAAAATTAACAATAACTCCACGAATTCTCACCATAGCTGTTTCTTCTTCAGTTCACACGAAGGTGCATTATTTGCTTTCATACGTCCCGCTTTCCAGTAAAAATATTTTGCTTGCATGATTTGCTCTCCCTTGGTGACATTCCTTTGGATGGCTTTATGCGCTCTCAAAGCCAAATATTCGAAACACACCTGTGCCACAGAAATTAGAGAGGTATGCAAAGTTTAGACGAGACACAGAGCTGTGACACGTAGAAAAACTGTTAATTTAACAAACCAGAGCAAGAAGATGCATCACCTTCATCAGCCTGATATTTGTTTTTGTCATCTCCAGCATACGCAAGCCAATTGTATTTGGGATTCCATTCCACACTGTTCATGGCAGCCCGACATGGAATTTGGTGAACTGATCGCCCAGTATGAACATGCGACTGTTTCAGAAAGGAGCAAACTATAATTCGTTTGATGTGACATACCATGTCAAAAGTTGTCACTGATCTTTAAAGAAAAGGCAACTATTGTTGCAAAGAAGTCCAACATGCTCCCACCGTTCCAAACTACAATATTGACTTTCTAAAAGTCAATTTGTGATATTTGCAAATTCAAAATTGATACGATTCATTTAACTTTTGAAAATAATAAATCTTATAACTAGTAGTATTTTTTAGATAGTTTATGATATTCATTATTGTATAGACATAAACTAAATGAAATTATGTCAATTTTGACTTTGAAAATGTTTGAAATTGACTTTTAAAACCCAATGCTGGTAGTATAATTTCGAACGGAGGGAGTATTATATTCCGTGGCACCAACGAAACACAACCTTCTGAACATTTCATTTTAGGCAGAAATATCAATATAAGGAATTTCAACGGATACATACTATGTCAATGAACAAGTCTTCGCTAGCAGAAGCAATATATTCTCCCGTGTGATTGAAACTTATTGTCCTGACCGGCCATCTGAGAGCAAGTAAAACAAAGTTATTCTTTGCATGATAATACAGGTAATCAAAGCTCTACAAAAACTTTTTTGAAATACCATACCCAAGATGGTAAACTCGCGCCTTTGAACATTAAAATATATCTAAGGGCAGAAAATTCAAGGGGATACTCACTCAAGTTTTGTAAATGTACGCACACAGAGCATCTCAGAGATATCCCAAAGGCTAACTAAAGAATCAGCACTTCCCACAGCAAAATACCTGGCAGAATAGGAAGAGGCAGCTGCATCAGTCAAAAGGATTATACTCCACAGTCCACAGTATATCATGTCGAGCTATTAGTAAACATGTGTCTCTTAGTCAACAAGAGAAAGCAAAGAAAAACACTTGTTCTTCTTTTTCTTATGAAAAATAAAATCATCAGGACAAAATGAAGGGGAAAAAAGAGAGGGGAAAAGTTCTTTTTTATGACTCCCTCCATCCAAGTTTATGTGCTGCCCACTTTGCTTGTACACAGTTTTAAGAGAAAAAGATTTGAACTTATATTCCATTATTGTTATTTCTTTTCACATATGATGTGGTTTACAAGCTGCTTATTTTTTTTCTTTTTTTATAGGTTTTTATACAAGGGCAAAATAGACTATCCAATCCAAAAGTGTATTGATGCTGATAAGTGGCCACATATTTTCCGCATCCAAAAAGGGTAAAGTATCCACATAAATTGGACTGATGGAGGACAAGAACTAAACTTTATTGGTTCTAGACACTACAAACACCCAATTCCCCATATCCCAAATACCAAATCCATGTATAACAAAGGTTCTATATGGTAAAAATATGAAGCCCATTGCATTTGAACACTTTTATAATGACTTATGCTGCATTTGGATTGAGGGAATGTAATGGAGGAAATAATGTAATGAAAAATAATTTATTTAATGATCATTTTGGAGGATAAAACATTCCAATGGAATAAAAATTTATTTCATCCCTTTGATTTTTATTCGACGTGAGAGGTGGTGGAATAAAATTTATTCCAATTAAATGAATATGTGTGATAATTTTGCCATCATATTATACCACTTGGCCCCACCAGCAACCAAACACATATTTGAAATAACTTAGAATCATTTCATTTCTTCTTCCATTCCTTTCCTTCAATCCAAACTAGCATTAGTGATACAGGACAAGCCAGGTTGGCTGAAACAATATAAAAGGCTTTGAAAGCCCATGGATTAAAAGTTGTGTTTTAATTAGTTTCCTTAATTGATAATTTTCATAGTTATCTTATTTGAGTTCAATTTAAGTTAGGAAACTTATTTAGAAACATTATAAATAGTGATGTACTCTATTATTTTGGTACATTGAAAATATAAGAATTATTTGATTTTTTTGTGAGAAATTATTTGTTTGAGATTTAACCTTGTCCCAAAAACCCCATCCCCCATTACTTAGTGGCCCATGTCCAGTTTGATCTCTACCTAGTGCATCACCATAATATCATTAGCAAAGAAAGTCGAAGAGAAGGTTCGATGCATATGTATGTATAAAGGCAAACATCTTTTGGTGAACTATAAAAGCAATCAATTTCATCATAGATCTAAGGAACTATAGTCTGACCACTTCAATGAATACCCTATAATTTCTTTG
Source organism: Hedera helix (assembly GCA_947179155.2). Lineage (NCBI taxonomy): Eukaryota > Viridiplantae > Streptophyta > Magnoliopsida > Apiales > Araliaceae > Hedera > Hedera helix. The sequence goes on along the minus strand of OX359265.1, from coordinate 9,189,125 downwards.
AAGATTGATTATGTTAAAATACAAGAAAACATGTCACCGATTGATCCGCGGGCCGGGGGGGGGGGGGGAATCTACGCATATCCAAAGAGTGATGCCTGCATTCGTGACAAATACAGCCTCCATGCGTCCATGTTCATTACTATTACAATTTATATATCAACATGTCCCCAGATAGAGTTGTTAAAAAATGCTGATTATAAAAGCAACCATGAAGTTTTAAAAATAAGACCAAGAAAGAGAACAAGGGAACCAGCATCGACTCAACAGACATGTAGTAGCAACGACCATGCCATCGCAGCAACTGACATGGCAATACATACAATTTATACTAAATACGAACTTGGATTATGTATTCATGTTTCTTAATACCAATAATAAATAAAATAATTCAACCACCAAGAGTTGGCAGAGCATAGGATCTCATTATAGAACATCAATGCACCTTGTGCGATGCAAAATTACTCTGGATATAAGTACAACATCATTTGGCAGTGAACAAACTTTCAGGGTTTCAACTTTGTTTTCAAGTTGCTATACTTTTTTACATCAAAATCATCTACATTATCCCCTCCCCCCCTCTCTCTCTCTCTCTCTCTCCCCTTTCCTCCTTTTTTTCTTAAAAATAGGCAAGTTTCACTAAGTATGAAGATTGGAACCAACAACCTTAAGGCTATTCCTCAAGGCGTCTTCCATTTCGCCCACCACCACATCAAAAGCTACTCAAGTAATTAACCAACAAATGATGAGAGAAATCTGAAGCAAACCTTCCTAAGGGATCAATTGCAATGCAATAGCAACCAGCTGTATGAGCCATTAAGGTGTCAACTGCCCGAAGAGATGGATATGCTAGTACTTCAACCGTACCTGAAAAGGTAATTAAAAAAGAGAGGCATTAAGTTTTTCACTAGACATAATACCCCTGTATATGATTAAAAAAGACCCAAGTTCCACCAATTGGGAGGAAGGAAATTGCCTGATCAGTTACTGTTCTCACCATTCCCAGTTGTCAAAAAGAACATGTCTCCTGTCATGTTCCATGCAATCTCATTTACCTGATAAGGAAAGGATTCAAAAAGAATTAAATATATTAAAATGGACAAATACATGCGGTTTGGAGATAATCCTGGCTAGGGATGAGAACCTAGTCCATGCAACAAATTATAAGCCTCTTCCACCTAATTTTATATGTCTTTGCAGTTACACAATACTCAAATACTTGATCAAATAGAAGGCTTTGATGCACATAATTTATACCTACTGGCCATCTTATATAAGAGATTATACCATGGCTCATGAATAATTACTTCACTAGTATGAAGCATGGACACTTGTTGGAGGTCAACATATCCATATCAATTTTTAATTTTTGCAATAGTTCCGGATAATACATGGACATTTCCTGATATGTTATGATAGATGCTAGTATTTTAATTAAACTTAAAATTTGAAGTTAACTACTTACTTATGGTTACGTAAATATATAATTTTTTGATGTGGGTTTGTTATTTATTTAGCGATTTCTTTATTATTATTTTTTTACTCTGCCATTAGTATTTAGCCAGATATCAACTATATGATTAGTACAGTTGAGATGATTATCTTTTTATAATCTTATCTGTTATAGACTTGGAGATCTTTATAGTACAATTGTTCCTCAATATTTTGCTTCATTTTAATCATGCTTTATTAACAATTATAAATTAATATTTATTAAACATACTGCCTTTGTTCAAAAATATAAAATCAAATTTGACTTTTTAAAGTGAATATAAGATATTTTCAAATTTAAAATTAGTGTAATTCATTTAAATTTTAAAAACAATAAAAAATTTAATTACTAGTTCGTATTACTCACTATGAACGGAGTATATAAAATTCAACGTATCTCCCAAATCCCAATGTATGGTATCCTGTTTTTTTGGGATCCCATGTCCATACTTCCTAGCTTCACAAGTTTTACCGCCCACATGACAACCATATATTAAGTAGAATAAGATAATCCATTTATGACCAACATGTATTAAAGGATTCAACCCAAGGTGATTTACATGACAATGCTAAGGCCAAAAGATTCTAAACGTAGTGTTGGAAGACGTGATGATCAACTTCCTTAACTATAAAACTAGCACAATGAGGCTATTTATCTGAATCAATATAAACTCTAATTCAGCTCGAGACTTATTTTCCAATTATGATGAACCCCTCTTCAAAAATGGGAATTGGCGTATGCATCACTTCCTTTGTAAACAGTTGATTGGAAGAAACAAGCATCAACTTAAACAAGAGATTACCTCATAATTAAACTTGCGTCTATGAATGGGCTTGAATTTCCGTACATCCAATATTGTTAGTTCATCATCCTAATACATAAAAAGAGAGTAAGATAATGGCTATATATTTCAAATATTGTGTTGTGTATATATTCAGGAAAGTAACATCAACAGAGATATGATTTAAGGGTATTAAAGAAACCGCATTTTAATTTAAACATAAAATAAAGGAAATACTAAATCGATATAGAATATACAAGTATACACTATACAACTATGTAAATCTTAGCAAAAATATTTTTGTAAAAGGTACCCTATTCCCAACGGCCACGTGTGTCCCATCTGGTTTATAGGTAATGTTGATATTCTCTCCACTAAGTTCTGCTAGCTGTGAGCATTTTCCACCTGCAGAAATTACACAAAAAATTGAGCACCTTCTACAGTACTAAGGATTGATTGTACAATCTAGAACTATATGAATATGAGGCCTTCATCTGTCACATTTACTTCGTTTCATAGCAAGTCCCTTAAACTTTTAAAAGGCACAATCTATTCTCGAGAAATCAGGGGGAAGGATAATCCCAATTCCTTTGAAACTATGGCCAATGGTTAGAGTTAGCCCCTTAATTCAGATGAGGGTACTGATGCGGGACAAAATACTTATATATTCGTATTTTGAATTTTATTCAATTATCGTGGAAGACATGATTTTTATTGTTTCTAATTGTAATTTTCAGATTTTTATTTAGGATTTTCTAGCCTTAACTTAAGTTTTTTTAGGCATGAATAAGGGACTTTAAGTTGGTATATCAATTAGAAATATTTTAGGTTTGATTTTAAGTATTTTAATTATACATTTAATTTCTAGTTGACTTTCTTTTTCAAATGTGACTCCCTTAATATAATAGGGTATCCAATATGTAATGGAAGAGAACTTTTGATTATTAAGATTTTATTTAGATTATTTTTTTCTCTTCTTGTGGATTCAAGAACCCTTGTAGACTCAAGGAACCCTCATGGTTTTGAGGTTTATCACTTCGTCAACCTAGAACGATATATAGGCCTACCACGGGTACTACGTCCTGCATCAGGTACATTATGAGGAAGCAGACTTCTGGGCAATCCTAAAGGATCTTTAATTGTCTGAATGTGAAGGATTTGACAAAGTTAAAGTCGAATGCACTTTGAGGTAACATTTTGCCCGCGTTTCAAACATGGTTTGAGGCTTTGAGCTACCAGGCTTAAGCATAAAATAACAGAGAAGCTAATCACTGTTGCAGACTGGCTTGATCAGATGAACCTCTCTTGGAAATAAGTTTTAATATTTAAGAACGTCAACCCCTCTCCCCTTGGAGTTTAGTCCCCCGGCTTTTTTCTATGGTAGATGCTAATGAGGTTTCAAACTTTGTTTAATTAAATCTGTTTTGGTCTCACATAATCTGCCTTACTCTTACTTGAAAAACAACAAACAAATACGCAATTCATCTCTTAACAATTGCGGCTCAAATGTAGGGAGTTTCAAATCTTTAACTTTCAAACAAGTAGCTGATGCTAAATATGATGCATTTCATATTTTTTTCTAAACTCAAACAAACAATTCCAAGAGAGCAATCACTTACTACGAGCATCCCACAAACGGACCGTCTTATCACCAGAAGCAGTGGCAATCAAATCAGAATGTTTGGGGTCCCAGCATAACTGATCCACACTATCAGTATGCCCCTTTAGCTCAATTTCTTTAACCTTACCCTGCACCAAACACACTCCATATAATCCCCACCACACCAATTTAATCGAAAATAATTGAAAATAGTATTATTACCCAAAGATCAAACCAACAAATACATAATCAAAAGACAAAAAAAAGTAAACGAAATTTACATATTTAACTATAAATAATTGAAAATAGTATTACTACCCAAAGATTAAACCAACGAATACATAATTAAAAAACATAAAATTAAAAGAAATTTACATGTCCGTGTGACTCAATGTTCCAAATGCGGGCCGTTTGATCAACAGAACCGGAGGCGAGTTTCGTGCCATTGCAATTCCAAGCTACGGAATGTACCTAAATCAATTTCAATTCAGAGATAGTTAAGGAGCATATGAATAAAGCTAGGGTTTTTCAAGGGTTTAGCTTTGGGGTTTTGAAATGACAATAGAGATTTATACAACCTTCTTCTTGTGACCTTGATATTCTCGATTATGGAAGTTTCTGAAGGGTATTGTTTCCTCCATTACTTCTTATTTTCTGTTGATTTCCAATCGTAAGACCTTGTCACTTTACCAGTTATAGGGGGCAAACGACCGGGAATAAAACTCGACTTCTTTTATTAATTACAGAGATTGTCCCTAAACTTAACTTCATTTCATAACTAGTCCCTTAATTAGGAAAAAATATTAGATGCCCTTGACACAGCTATCTGGTGATACTTCACACCATTCATGTGCTGACATTTTAGTACTTAAAATAAAATTATATATTTTGAGTACTGAAATAACAGTACATTGTGTAAGACATCACGTGACAGGTGTTCTAAAAACACTGAATAATTACTCATTAATTAGACTTTCCTTTTTGTTCATCTCACAACTCCTTAATTTACTACTTCTTTTGTACTTCCATCCTCAAAAAGACATTCAAAGTACATATTTCGCATAAATTAAAAAAATTAAAGTGACTATATATATATATAACAAAATAAGTATCATTTTACCCATAGTTGACCACATATAACTATACTAATTATTTTTTATTTCTTCTAAACCTAGTAAACTCCACTTAAATATACTTTTCAGGGTAAATTAGTTTTTATGCATGTTTTATATTTGATATGTGTATTTCTTGTGGATAAAAATTTTGTACTTGAAGATATGTTTTTAAGGATGGAGGGAATACAATGTTGGTTATTGTTTAATCTTTGTTATAATTTGTCTTAAAAAGACAAACATTGACCAACTGTGATAACCTAGTAATACTTATCAGAATTCAACAAGTGCTACAAAAAATTAATAATATTTTTTTTTAAGTTCCCTCATAATTTCTCTCCTAGCACCTTTCTCATATTCCCCTAAAACATGAATATCTCATATTTTTTAAAAAATAAAAAATTGTGAAATAATTTTTTTATTTCCTGAATGAAGTGACCCTTGATCAAACAGATTTCTATTCTTTTAACTAGGGCAATGCTCTACAAACAGCATCAATGATGATCTCTAACCTAGCGTATTCATAATTACAAATCACCCTCATAAAATCCCCTTGGCAAAAAAATTTTACCTTTTACAAATACAAATTACATCCTCACCTAAGCTTAGACTTCCAAAAAGCCCACTTAAAAAATGGTACCATGACAACAACCCACCATTTTATCCTATACACCTTTGGCATATGTTTCACCTAAAGTTATAACATTTGGTTTGAAGGCGATGTTCTATTATTCATGATTGTACAGAGTTATATGTCTCATCTCTCTCAAAAAAGAATTTGAATTCGCCTACAAAGGAGATAGAAATATAAAAAATAAGGATAACCTGAATCATGTCTTTCGTAACACTTGCAGATTATAATTCTATGAAACTACGATTTTAAATTGACAATTTCATTGATGAAACTGTCATTTTATTTAGTTATTATCTACATTCAATTTTAATTGTCGTAATTTAAAAATACACGCTTATTAAGAACATTCTTTGTATCTTTAAGTTACTCATCTTAACTACTGTAATATCGTCTTTTTTATTTTAATTAATCTCTCAACTCTCTCTTAGAATAATAATGTAAGACCCCGAATTTTATGAAATATAAAATTTATTTTTCTTCATATATATTTTCATGAAACAGTAAGTGGTTGAATTGATAAAGTTAAAAGTTAAGGATGTTATGTGTAAATTATATTATGTCGGACAATATTCTTTTGGTCGGGGAATATTCGTTCTGTCGGGGAATGTTCGTACGACGGCGCCGTACGAACCAATCTTTGGTGGACCCCACAAAGGTGGACCCTACAAAGAATAATTGTCGGATATAGAAAATGACATAAACAATTTTTAAAATGGTCAATGGTACTATTACTTTTAATTGTTAAAATATCCAGTGGTAAAAGAATAGTAATATACGGTATTACAAGTAACATACGGTATTGCACAGTAGCACACGGTATTGCACAGTAGCACACGGCATTGCACAGTGTTTCGTATTATTAAACTGATAAAGTGGTTATCGTACAATATTTGACTTTATTGTCACATGCACAATAATTCATGTTATTAAATTGATAATTGTCACAGTAGCATATGCACAGTAATTCACATTATTGAATCAATAATTGTCATAACACAGTAACGTAATCTTTCTTTTGCATACTTTCTGCATTATTGTTATCTCTATTATGGTATTATTTAAACAGTTGTATTTCATTAATTAATTGACTTGATATCTAACTCAGAAAGCCAACTACACTGTATTTATAACAATTAGTCATAATAATGAATAAGTGTGAATTATTGTTGAATAATTGAATTGATAAAGTTATTTGTTTATAATATAAAGTTAGGTGATATAAAATGAATGGTATAGATTAAAGATAATATAGAATTTAAAATGGATGGTGTAGATTAAAAGATGATCTTTAAATGAATGGTTTAGATTAAGGAAATCCTAAAAGATGAAATGAATGGTATAGATTAAAGATAATATAGAATTTGAAATGGATGATGTAAATTAAAAGATGATAATTAAATGAATGGTTTATCTTAAAAGATGAAATGAATGGTATGGATTAAACTTGTTCTTTCTTTCTCTCTCTAAATACTTCTTGTGAAAGTTTTCTCTAAGTGTGCTTAAGTCATCTTGAGTATTTGTGAAGATTTATAAGTGTACGTGTACTGTTCAAGTTAATCAACCTCATTTAAATCAATATCCAGTCACGTGTTAAGGTAAAGGATTATCATTATTTGATTCTCGAAAATAATATCGTTTCTTTCTTACTCATAAGATATGTCATTTATTTCCATGTATTGATTTATGGGAATAACCTTACGGCGCGGATTTCCGCCTGTTGGTGAATAACCTTTCGTATTCATTCCTTATTAATCTCTGAGAATAACCTTACGGTGCGGATTATCGCCTGTTTGGTGAATGACTCTTCGTATTCAATTTTTATTAAATTGTGGGAATAACCTTACGGTGCGGATTATCGCCTGTTGGTGAATAACCTTTCGTATTCATTCCTTATTAATCTCTGAGAATAACCTGACTACGCGGATTACCGCATGTTTGGTGAATTACTCTTTGTATTCATTTCTTATTTGTCTCTTGTGGAAATAATTTGTTTACACGAATTATCACATGACACTTTTATTGCATATTCGTTTATAATATCATTTTCTTTCATATTCGTAAGTGATATTATTTTCCTTTATACTCATAAGGGATACCATCTTTTTCATCTTCCATTATTCAAACTTACTATGGTAAGGGATATTAATTTCCTTCACATTTTGTTAATCAAACCTGCTACGGTAAGGGATATTATTTTCTTTCATACACCTAAATCGAAACTTATTATGGAACTATTGCTTCTATAATTCCTGAAAATATTATATGTTCCATAATAGTTGCACTTTATCATTTCAATTGAACCATCCTATTTACGTGGACATTTCTATTGAACTGTAACCGTTATTCTGAACTGTGGATCTTGAATATCATTTTTAAATTTCACTCCACATCATGTTGACAATTTGGACATTATTTGAATCTGTACAAAGTAAACTTCTGATACTTATTGTTTATCCTGTTTCTTCTGTTCATCATTTATATCATTCTAATCATCCAAATTCAAGTTGTTGTGAATATCTGTGGCCGGGGGCACAGATGCGATATAATTGTTGAACAGATGATAGGTTAAAGGCGATATAATAGGTTAAAGGCGATACATCTGTTCGGTGTCTTTTATGACACGTGGTGAATGTTCTCTTTGGCCCGTAGTGCAAAGATGAACTGTTGTTTGGTATGATTATGACCAAAGGCTGAATCTGGTATAATCATGACCGTTGGTGTTATATTGAATGTCTTTGGCCCGTAGTGCAAAGATGAACTGTTGATCTGCATGATTATGATCAGGAACTGTGAATTTGTATTATCTTGACTAATGGTATTTCAGATGATAAAAGTTGATGATATTTTTACTAAAAAGAGAAGCGAGTGGACACCATAGTCTGCATTATTCTTCTAATAGATTGCTCATTCCGCTGTTATTATTGATCTGAACATTGTTTAAGAATTTAACTGCAGTTTTTGATACAAACCTTGTAGTCTATTGTATTCTATCAAGAACTCAACTGCTGAAGGCTAACGATAATTTACTTGTCATTATCTTAGTCATGATATTCTTTACTGGGCTATTTGAGCTCACCCTTTCTTTTGTTCCATTGTTTTTCAGAAAATGAGAGAGTAGCCGGGTCTAGCAAGGGAATGGAGTGACGGTCCGAGTGATAGCTATTGTAGTCTTCACATGTTGTATATAGTGTGACAATAATTATGAAGACTTAGTTGTGTATTATTATACACTGTATTGTTGAACGTTATTCTATCTTGTAATAATTTTGTTGTAGTCTTTTGACGACTCAAGTTTGGGCTGTATGAGCCTAGATTTGGGGGCGTCACAAATAAAATAGAGGAAAGAGAGGGGAAAAAAGAATGTGGTTGTGTTTTAATTGTCAAAGTTAATAGTTTTATTTTTCTCCATGCAATTTTCAATGATTTTTTAAATAAAGTTAAATGAGTGTAGTATTAGAAAAATAAGTATTTTGAAAACTTAAATGAATTTATGTCAATTTTGAGTTTAAAATTTTTTAAAACTAACTTTTCAAAAGTTAATATTAATTTTATAGTTTAGAACAGAGAGAATATTAAAATAGAAATAAGACAAATAAATTTGGATAAATTAAAAAGAAAATTATGACAAATAAACTTAAACAGATAGAGTATATTTAAATATATTGTGTTAATTATGTTGTTTAATTGATGCCATCCATAAATAAAAAATATAGATGCAAAAAATATAAGTTTAAATTGTTGCGAAAGAGGAAAAAAGCCATATTCTTAAACACAACACAAAGATGATTTAATAATTGGATAGTGTTTTTCGGTTTTTATATAAAGAGAAGAGGCAGTCATAAATATTTCCTTTATTTTAAAAGGTTAAGTATATTAAATTCCTTGGGAGACCATCAATTTGTATTTTAAATAGACAATAATCAATAATGTATTTAAATTATTGGTGTTTAAAAATTTTGAATTTAATAATTTGTACTCCCTTAGTTTCATATTATTTGATAATTATTGAATTTTTAAAGTCATCTTAAGAAAAAATTTAAACTCAAAACTGATATGGATTCGTTTAATTTTAATCAATATAATGATTAATATTGTAAATTATCTAAAAAGTATTATTCATTATTAGTTTTATTATTTTATAATTTTTAATAAATTATTTTACTTTTGAGATTAAAAATATCTTAAATTAATTTTTAAAAATAAATAATAATTAAATAATTTAGAACAAAAAATATGTTTTAGAATAATAATACTTATTAATAAACTCATGCTTAATATAAGATGTTATGTCATTCTTTTGATGACTTATATAGAAATTTGAAAGCATGGAGTTGAGAGTGATACACTTTTCACCAAACTTAGTCAATGGACCAAAAAATTGTCATTGACCAATCATAAGTAGTAAATTAATTTTGAATGACATAATAGATGTGACGTTCTTAAATCTGTGTCCCTTGAACCTCGGATCTGGTTCATCACTGTATAACATTTTTTTATCGTTCACGACTTACAACAATATTATAATTATTATATAATCATTTATTTAAAACTTTACAACATCTCTTTCAATTCCAGAATCGTAATCTTTATAAATTCCTAGTATGTCTCAATATCATACATGGTACGACATTCTATTACAATCAATTTGAGTATTTAAACACTAACCATTTATTTAATTACACAATCATTTTACTTGTCCAATTCGGACTCATAAATAAAACAATCACTTAAACTTTCGGTGAAAGTAATACACATTCCTGATCCTTGATCTTTAACAAAATCTTCGGATATTTTGTACTTATCTGAAAGTGTTGGTTTTATAGTAAAAGTGAGCAAGACGTCTCAGCAAGTCTAACAGTTACACATAACACATTGCATGTTTCACATATTATACATATTCTGCATTTTATTCCTATATCATGCATTTCATGCTTTTCATTTTATGAATACTTCATACTTCTTATGCAGCACATATAATAATCAACTAGCCTCTAGCAAATTATGCTTCATATTTTGTACATATTTCACAAGTAATCATACTTCATGCTTTTCACATATCTCAAATATCATCAATATATCTTTATATCAATAATTTAATATCACATTATAGAATAGCAATGCACATAGGAGCAAGTTTTGAAAAACTTGCTTGGTTTGCTTATACCATTTACACTTATTTTGCGACCATTTACGCTTATTTTGCGTCTTTCGTTCAACCTACAATTTATATATAAAATTGACATCATCGTTAGTTAAAATGACTATTACTTAGTCTTTTTATAAAACTCTAACTTCAAATTATTAACTCTTAAAATGTCCGACAAACGAACTCTTAAGTTCCGAACAAAAACCTTAGCCCAAACCTAGTTTGGACATGTCGGGTACGCTTAACCAACTTACATCTTCACTATTCATTCTTCGTACGACCCACTTTGAATAAGTTGTGTAAATTAGTCACAAATTGACTATCTATATTGGTTTAATTTAATTAAACTTCATTCTGTTACATAACTTAATGATTTGGACATTTAATAATGTACAAATACCTTAAAATATTATCTACCTTTGATAATATATAACTACATTTAAATATTATTAACCATTTAATAATATTTTAATCACTTATTAATATTATTAACCATTTAATAATATTTAACCATTTACTAATGTCATTAATTATTTAATAACATTTTCATCATGTACTAATGTTATTACTCATTTAATAACATTTTAATCTCATACTAATATTAATCACTATTTAATAATATTTTAATACTCTTCAAACAATACCAATAGTTAACTTTTTAATTGTGTAAACTTTAGTTTTTATTTTAACATTTAGCTACCATTTAGTCATTAATAGACTATATATATTGGTTTAGTATTCAAACACATTCATTTTACACTTATTTAACTTAATTTTCACTAAAAACTCGACTCGGACTGACTCGACCCTACCCGGACAGCTAAAATATGTTTCTGGCAGTGTGTTTAACCGCTGCGGCGGTGGTACAAAATTTTAGAAACCCTAATTTGAGGACTGTCCGACCCTCCTTTACTAAAACTATCATAACTTCTTCATTTCAAAATATTTTAGGGTGATTCTTGAGTCTATTCTTATCAAAATTTTCCCATCTACAACTTCTCTTTATATCACAAATCTAAATTCTAAACAGAAGTAGGCTTAAAATTGCTTACAATAACAGAATAAAAACTAACTTTATAAATCCTTGATTCGTTTGGTTCAAACATGATGTTACAAGCATTAGTTGGTAGACCATCATTTTTTATGACTCTACATACATCATATACATATCATACATCATATATAACCTCTCTAGTTCAACATTTAACAATATAAAATAAAAAGATCAAGGTTAAAAAAACTTTTAACCTTCTACATGATCTTCGTTTTGAAAATAATTGGAACTACTTCTTGATCTTCTTGTATGGAACAAAAATCACCCACTCTTAGTAACACTCAAAGTGTTTGCTTCTCTAGAACTCTCACAAATACTTAGCTTATCTCTACAACTTTCTCTCTCTAAATTTTAGTGAATGGTGCAAATGAACCAGCATTTGCACAAGTGTTGTACATTCTTATTTATAGAACTTTAGGATTTCATGTAAGACCCCGAATTTTATGAAATACAAAATTGAATTTTTCTTCATATATATATTTTTTGAAACAGTAAGTGGTTAAATTAACAAAATTGAAAGTTAAGGATGTTATGTGCAAATTTTATTTTGTCGGACAATATTCGCTTTGTCGGGGAATATTCGTTTGGTCGGGGAATATTCGTGCCGTACGACGGCGCCGAAATAATAAATTATTGGTGGACCCCACAACGGAATATTTGTCGGATATAGAAAACGACATAAGTAACCTTTTTAAATAAAAATAGTCAACGGAACTGTTAAAATACCGGTGATAAAAGAATAGTAGCATACGGTAGTTTATGGTATTTTCTGTAGCACACGGTACTCTACAGTAACACACGGTATTGCATAGTGTCTCATATTATTGGTCTGATAATTGACACCGTAACTGTTACGCATCATTTCATCGATAATTGTCACTGCATAATATTTTATATTATCAATTCAATAATTGTTGTTACACAGTATTTTGTATTATTGATTTAATAATTGTCATTACACTGTATTTTATATCATTGAGTCAATAATTGTTGTTGCACTGTTTTTAAAATTATTGAACCTAATAATTGTCACAGTAACATATGCACAGTAATTCACATTATTGAATCAATAATTGTCATTACACAGTAACGTATGCTTTATTTTACATTATTGTTATCTCTATTATGATGTTATTTAAACAGTTGTATTTCATTAATTTATTGACTTGATATCTAAGAGCTAACTATACTGTATTTATAACAATTAGTCATAATAATTGAATTGATAAAGTTATTTGTTTATAATATAAAGTTAGGTGATTATTAGGTGATATAAAATGAATGGTGTAGATTAAAGTGTGAATTATTGTTGAATAATTGAATTGATTTGTTTATAATATAAAGTTAGGTGATTATTAGGTGATATGAAATGAATGGTGTAGATTAAAGATAATATAATATTTGAAATGGATGGTGTAGATTAAAAGATGATCTTTAAATGAATGGTTTAGATTAAATGAATGATAAGATTTTTGGCTATAAATAGAAGCCTTAACTTAAGGATTTTTCATAAACTTCCTTACTTGTTCTTTCTTTCTCTCTCTAAATACTTCTTGTGAAAGTTCTCTCTAAGTGTGCTTAAGTCATCTTGAGTATTTGTGAAGATCTATAAGTATACGTGTACTGTTCAAGTTAATCAACCTCATTTAAATCAATATCCAGTCACGTGTTGAGGTAAGGGATACCATCTTTTTCATCTTCCATTATTCAAACGTACTATGGTAAGGGATTATCATTATTTGATTCTCGATAATAATATTGTTTATTCCTTACTCATAAGACGTGCCTTTTATTTCCATGTATTAAATTGTGGGAATAACCTTACGGAGCGGATTGCCGCCTGTTGGTGAATAACCTTTCGTATTCATTCATTATTAATCTCTGAGAATAACATTACGGAGCGGATTGTCGCCTGTTTGGTGAATAACTCTTTGTACTCAAATTCTATTAAATTGTGGGAATAACCTTACGGAGCGGATTGCCGCCTGTTGGTGAATAACCCTTTGTATTAATTTCCTTCACCTTTTGTTAATCAAACCTGCTACGGTAAGGGATATTATTTTCTTTCATACTCCTAAATCGAAATTTATTATGGAACTATTGCTTCTATAATTCCTGAAAATATTATATGTTCCATAATAGTTGAACTTCATTATTTCAACTGAACCTTCCTATTTACGTGAACCTTTCTATTGAATTGTAACCGTTATTCTGAACTGTGGATCTTGAATATCATTTTTAAATTTCACTCCACATCATGTTGACAATTTGGACATTATTTGAATCTGTACAAAGTAAACTTCCGATACTTATTGTTATCCTATTTCTTCTGTTCATCATTTATATCATTCTAATCATCCAAAAATCAAGCTGTTGTGAATATTTGTGGCCGGGGGCACAGATGTGATATATTTGTTGAACAGATGATATGTTAAAGGCGATATAATAGGTTAAAGGCGATACATCTGTTCGGTGTCTTTTATGGCACGTGGTGAATGTTCTCTTTGGCCCGTAGTGCAAAGATGAACTGTTGTTTGGTATGATTATGACCAAAGGCTGAATCTGGTATAATCATGACCGTTGGTGCTATATTGAATATCTTTGGCCCGTAGTACAAAGATGAACTGTTGATGTACATGATTATGATCAGGAACTGTGAATTTGTATTATCTTGACTAATGATATTTCAGATGATAAAAGTTGATGACGTTTTTCCTAAAAAGAGAACCGAGTGGACATTATAGTCTGCATTATTCTTCTAATAGATTACTCATTCCGCTGCTATTATTGATCTGAACGTTGTTTAAGAATTTAACTGCAGTTTTTGATATAAACCTTGTAGTCTATTGTATTCTATCAAGAACTCAACTGTTGAAGACTAATGATAATTTATTCGTCATTATCTTAGTCATGATATTTCTTACTGGGCTATTTGAGCTCACCCTTTCTTTTGTTCCATTGTTTTTCAACAGGAGATGAAAACATAACAGGGTCTAGCCGGGGAATGGAGTGAGGGTCCGAGGAATAGTTATCATAGTCTTCACGTTTTGTAAAATAGTGTGGCAATAATAGTGAAGACTTAGTTGTGTATTATTATACACTGTATTGTTGTACGTTGTGCTTTGTTGTAATAATTTTGTTGTAGTCTTTTGACGACTCAAGTTTGGGCTGTGTGGGCCCAAATTTGGGGGCGTCACATTTCACCATTAGCTCTCTTAATTAACTAACATTAGTTCATTAAGGCTCTAATCTTGCTTACTATTACTTTGAATGACCATTTGATAGACCCTTTGATTGACTATATGAATGACTAGGGTGGTTAGGGGTTGCTTGAACCATTTTGCACTCAAAATTCACCAACGAGCAAGCTTCATATCCATGTGGGCCCCAAAATTTGGGATTTGATATTTAATTACTTCAATTTGGCTTTATTTTTATGTTTTATATAATTATATAAGCATCCATATATATATACACCAATATATGTATACATATTCACCTATACATGTACAATACTTGCACTTTTCTCATATTTAACCTTTAAAATGTCACCCATCAACTTGACTACAAGCAACATATCACAAACACTTAACTCACACGTGGTTAACTTTTTAACTCTCCATAAGACCTAAGGTTAAAGTACTACACTTAACCTTCAAATACCCAACCTTAGTTAAAGCTCATCTTATTAATCATACACACATCTTCTACCAAATAACCCAAGTAAGGTTAATTCTCTACAATCAATTATACATATACATTTAATATATTTATATATTTACAAACACTTAACTCTAGAATTGGTTAATGTTTTATTTTTATTACCACTTAGGTTTAACAATTAATCCAACAATGATTAGTTCTCTACAACCATAAATTCATAAAAATTGACCATCTTGATTGACTAGGGTTGGTGAACCACCATTTGGTTGAGTGTAAACAATAATTCTCCACTATTTAACTAATGTGTGGTTAAGTATAAGCTTTTATATTATCCATGGTTTATTCATTTAACCAACATTGGTTAACTCTCTACCAATTTATATACTTACAACATGTATATCTCTATATATACACCAGCAACCTTTTATTTAAATTACATCATAGCATGAATTAAGGGAATTGACAAAGTAAATGACCATTTTAAATGGAATACACTCAATCCCCAAGTGGGGTCCCATATTTGGTTAACACTCTACCATTTTTCATTTATTTTTATTATATATACATATATATACAATTCTTGCAATTTCTACTAAAAATTAACCAATGTATGGCTAATTCTCTACAACATGCAATCTATGGTTACCTACCAATTATATCTTGGTAAATTAAATACATACATAATTGTATCTATAATATTCTTTTAACAATTAACTCATGTAGGGTTAATTCCCTTATAACAATTTTTCTTAGGGTGAATTCACTAACTCCCCTTAGTTAAGTCTCATCCACTATACATACATATAATTATGTATCTACACATTTTGATAGCAACTAACTCATGCATAGTTAAAACTTTAATTTATTTATCACATAGGGTTACTCAATTAACTCATCCATAGTTAATTCTCATCATCACATTCATTCACCTAGCAATTAATCAATGTTTGGTTAATGCTCTCTCTTGCCTACTAACTAGGATTATTCACTTAACCTTACATTAGTTAATTATCTACACTCACCAATACTTAAAAAATATTCTCCCAATATATTGACCAACATTTGACTTTTAAGTGTTTGAGCTACATAGTTTACTTTTCATTGGATTTTTCAATTAAATTGTTTGGGCTACCCAACACAACTCACACATCTCTACTAACTTGGGCTAAGCAATTAATTCAATTGGACTTCCACACCATTACATATAATACATGCCAACATAATTTAATTGGACTTATATTAGTTACCTCTTGGACTATCATTTAACATAACACTTGGGCTTATTTTTTAATTATCCACCTTCATGCAAGTATTCTCATATTAGGTTAACACATATAATCCTTTTGGGTTAATCCATTAGTAATAATTAAATTATTTGGACTCTTCATGAGGCTAAATCCTTAAATTTATTTGGACCTCTTTATTATTAACAACAAGACTTGCAATAATTAAAATATTGGGCTTGTTTTAAATTCATTAATGGACTTTATACTATAATTTGATAGTTAAGTTAATTACTTAATTAATTAACTTCTTATTATTGTCATCCTAGACAATCATTCTAGCTTTTCTATAACATTAACTCATAATTAATATAATTAACCTAATTAATTATATTTCACAACGTTCCTTCTTGTTCCGTATTAAAATTAATTAATTTATTAATTTTGTTGAGTATTAATTTACCCATCTTCTTATTTGACTAAAAAGCACACTTTAGGTATAACTGTATTAATATAACCACATTCACTTCTTAATTGAATTTATTTTTTAAATAAATTCTGTGAGGATCCGAATTTTTAGGATTCCTTTAATGATATCAAATGAGAATTTAATTGATAAAATTATCAAGGTTGTTAAAGAAATTATTATTTTATGTGAATTAAGGTATGTGATATGATTTAATTGATAAATTAAATTTGTACAAAGATGGTGATGATTTGTGTTGGTTTAGAAAAATTGAAAAGTAAATAAGTTGTTTAAAAATAATTTATGAAGGATAAGAAAAATGTCAGATAAAGGTACAATAAATTGTACAATTAAATTGTTATGAAAGTACAGAAATTATGATTTTAAATGAGGTTATATGATAATGTAAAATGTATGAATTAAATATGTATATATTTATATATATACATTTGTATATATATATGTGTGTTATGTTTAATTGATAATTATAAATGTTATTAATTATGGCAATTAAGGGATTAATAATTAAATTAATCTAATTTTTAATGAAAAGCGAATGAGGAAGTTAATAAAATGGTAATTATTGATTTTAGATTAATTAAGAATTATGGTGGGAATTTAGAAATTAATTGAGAAGAAATGTAATTATATAAATTATATAATAATAATTGTATAATTTATATAAGGAAATTAAAATGTTGTATGAAGAAAATAATAATTATATAAATTATATAAGAATAATTATGTAATTTATATAAGGTGATTAAATGAAATAAGGTGGAGGAAATTAAGAAATTATTTAAGAAAGGAGAATGTAAATATATAAATTATATAATATTAAGTTATATAATTTATATATAAAAAAATTATTATACATAGTAAAGAAATTGAATAATAAATAAGAAAAAGGAATGTTTTAAGTTATTAAAAATTATACTTATGTATAATGGAATTATTATGACTTTTATGAAAGATAATATTTCAGAAACGTGAACATGTTAGTGTAACATGATGTCTAAGTAACGAAGTGAAAAATTACGAAAAATAATTTTTATATGTCCTATGAATTATTTTATGATTTTTGGAGGTATAAATTACCTCAAATAATTACATGCATGTTATTATGTGTGTACAAAATTTGTCAAATAAAATACCGAAAAAGGTATTAATATTACTCATAAATCATGTTATGAATTTTGATGAATTAAAATAAATATTTTATATTTATTATATAAAATATTTATTACACGTAATAACTACGGAATGCATTAAAATAAAAATTTACATGTCATTTTGGAACTTACGAAAAGGGTTAAAATTGCTTACATGATATAAGTCGGTGGACATGAGGGAATTTTAAAAATAATTCATTACTTAAGGTGTATAAAAGAAGGAAAAAGCAAGGAAGAGAGAGAGAAAAATAAACAAAAACATTTTCTCCATTCCTCCGCCACCAACCGTAGCTGTCATCGTGCACCACCACCGACCGAGAGCTTCCTTACCACTAAGAGAGGAGAAAAGAACAAGTTCAAAGGAAGGATTTTCAAGTTTTGAAGGTATAAAAAATGAAATTATTTGATTATTTTTGGTATTTTTAGTAATAAATTAATTGTGTGGAAAAATTATGAATAATTATTCCAAATAATTTATGGATATATATCTATGAATTCTATAATTTTTGGAGTATTTAGGTTGGGAATTTATGTGCAAAAATAGAGGAATATTTGCATGGTTGGCGTACTGTTCTTCGCTGGAAGAAAAGGAAAATTTTGGCCGCCCACGCATTGCGCGGCGGCCAATTTTTGTCTGAAGCGCGCATAAAACGACGTCGTTTTGGGCGTGAAATCTGGCGATCGCGCATTGCGCGGACGTTCGTACAGTAACGTCAAACGACGTCGTTTGTTAGAAGCCGGGAGAGGATACTGCGCGCTGCGCGGCCGACGGAACGCGAGAAGTTACGATTTTGCCCCCGGGCTTTTCCAGTAATACCGAGCTTGCCCCTTGACGCGCATAAAATTACTAAAATGCCCCGGACTTTCCGGGAAATTCCAATTTTGTCCCTGAAAGTGCCAAAATTACGGAAATGCCCCTGGGCTTTCTGAAAATTTTCGGTTATATCCCTAAGGGCGCGGAAATGACGAAAATGCCCCCAGAATTAGTTTTTAATGAAATAAATGTTTAAAAATTGTCTAAAAATTATAGAAAATTACTAAAAATATAGAAATGATGTTTGGGCATTAAATTTAATATTTTTGGTAAAATATTAAATATTGGGGATTAATATTTAAATATTCTAAATATTAATATAATGAGTTTAAAAGATTAGAAAATGAATAAATGTAAATTCGGACAATCGAATACGCTAGAATTTGTCCAATGAACCGGGTTGTCCGTATTAAAGGTATATGATATTAAGTTAAATTAATTTATTAAGGAACGAGGTTAATTTAATTAACCATATTATTAAATAAGTAGCCCAGAAATGGTATTAATTAAGTAAATTAATATCATAAAGAGATAAATAATTATTATTTGATTATTTTATAATCATAGGTTGATCGAGTTAAGGGTTTGAGCTAACAATTTAAATAACTGGACGCCAGACAAGTTTTTCAGTCCCTTTTATGTTAAATATTGAACTATTATGATATGCAATTCTTGTTTTAAATGCATACAAATTATGTGCTATGTGATACGTGTTTAATATGACCACAATGTGTTCTTTGTGCAATGATATGAGATATATTGCTATAGTTGAAGCACAAACACATGATATATGACACACACCAAACATGTTAAGGTATGTACTACGTGAAGCATGAACTGTTGAACTGGCTGAGCCGCTGTGCTCATTACTTGTTTAATAAACATTTTTGCAGGAAAGAAATGAAATTCAAGAATACTGGATTATGTTAGAGATGAATTTCCTAGAAGGTAGAAAACGTGAGTGTTATATTGTTAATATTATAATTCAATTTGTTAAATTACTGTGATGAATTGTATGTATATATAAGTTGAATCTGGATATGATAAAATTTTAATTATGAACTGTGATTGGTCAAGACAATTGTTACGGTAGAAATTATTATATGTTAGATTACGAATGACGCAACAAGGAATATTTGTATGAAAATAAATAACAGTAAATTTTTAAATGATAAGTTTTATGATACGTGTAAAAGAAAGAAAAAGTTAAGGTTGCGATCTAGGGACTAGGATCCAGATGTAAAGATTTTAAATATCCAAATATTTTAATATAACGATTGAATCGGGTTGAGAAAAATTTATATGAGAATTTTGGTAATTGATAATTTAAAATCAATTTAAAGGATTAAAGAAGGTGATTAAAGATTTATTAACGAACCGGAATTTGGACATAAGGCAGTTGATGTTTAATAAATACAAGATTTAAGAGAATAAAGTGGGTCGAATTTCGGAGTCGTTACAAATTCTCCACATGCATCATTATAATATTCTCACATTTAATCCCTAACAAATAAATTAGGTTAAAAAAAATATTTACTCATTTTCTACATATCTTACTTCTCCAACTCTAGGTTTTAAATCTTAAACTTTAATTGATCATTTAAGATCTTATCTACAAATTTTAAAAATATCTGAGGTATTACAATAGAAGAGAAAGTCAAGTTTAACCCTCAAAGGATCATATATATAACCGATGAATATTTGGTCCACTAATATAATTCAATAAATTATTATAAAGATAAATTTAAAAAGTAAACGACATAATAATAAATACATACAGTTAATTATCTCTTATTCCATCTAAACTCGTCTTCGTATGTTAAGGTAAATTATTATAATAAATTAAAACATCTAAATTAAAACATCTAAAAAAAAGACCATATGTATAATTAATTCTTTTTCGTTATAAAATCTATGCTTATTCTCTTCCATGGACACAAGAGATTAAAAAAAATGTACATGCATATATGAATTTTTTAACTTTGTATATTTCTATATTTCCTCAACTTAATTATAAAATATTTTTCACCTTGGCACACATTTACCTGCGTATTATTTATTTTTAAATATTAATAATTAAAAATAACAAGTTGAAAAAAAAGAAGAACGACAATGAGTGAAACTTTGGATATAATAAAGAGAGAAAGTATAAAAGAAAGAGACAAGTAGGTAAATGATAGTAGTGGATAAAAATATATATATATAAAAAGATTAATTTATATTTTTTAATTATATAATTTTATCATAGAGAATAATTAAATTGCACTAATATAATAGGGACAAATTTATACATACAATAACCAAACACTATATTCATTTATGTTTGGAATATGCATATGAATGTTATTCCATGATATGCTTAAGAGATAAATGAATCAATATGCAAATATGTCTGCATTGATGAAAGCTGTAAAATCCTTAATAGATGATCGACATTATGTTCTAAGGACTTAGATTAATAAGGTCAAATTTGTTAAGTTGATCTGATATGAATTAATAGTGTTGTACAGTCCTTCAAAAGATCACAATGTTCAAGGACTATGAATAGAAAGATCAAACTTGTTAGGTTAATCTTAAGTTATAATAGATAGGCCCGATCGATCGAGAAGAACAACAGTCTGACAAGAGAGTCAAAGCAAGAATCGTAGACTACACTCACGATCGTAAAGTCTGCAAGACATCAGTATAGGCAGTTATATGCTCACATTTCCAAAGCAGTATCATAGAGCTGTCTACCTAAAGATTATCAGTATGAAGTCCCTGAATGACCGACAAGCAAACAGAAGATCTAAACACCAACTCCATCGGTAAAGACTGATTGAGAAGTGAAGAGTCATTCAGAAAGAAGTCTTATGAAATCACTCAAAGGAAGATCGTAGAGTCTGTCAGGCAAACGCAGAATAAGGCTCGACAGATTAAAGAGTCCTCTCGAAAGATCGTAGAGTTATCTCAGCATCGTAGTGCTAACTCTAGGGATCGTAGAGTCAATACAGTCAGTCACTCTACGATTCTCATAATCCAGTCTACGAACCAAGCAGGTTTAAAGAGCAACCTCTACATGAGCATTCAGAGTCATGACAACGATCCTCATAAAGATCATCCAGAAAGTTGTCATTGAGCTGTTAAACAAACTAAACGAAGATCTCTGAGTACATCTAAAGCATCTAGTCTTAACAGAGATCGTAGAGTAGTTCAAACCATAATTCTATGATTACACTACGACTTACACCATAGGCAAGATCGTAAAGTAGCAAAGCTAAGTCGTAGAGTAAAAAAGCAAGCTTAAGAGTACAACGTACAAGCAATCGTTGAGTTGAGCTGAAGATATTCAAGCACTACCTGTCATAAACAACCTTTGAATATACAGCAGAGAATGCAACAGAAGTTCGTAGAGCAGTCCTATACAATAAAAGATCTGACAACTGATGCTCGTACAGCAGTCATCAACGATAGAAGATCCAGCACCTGACGATCGTAGGGCAGTCCTCTACGATAGAAGATCTGGCACCTGAAGATTCATAGAGCAGTCCTCTATGACATATAGGCCAAGTAGAGCTAGCACATGAAGTTCATCGAGCAGTCATCTATGATAAGAAAGCACCTGCTAAGGCTTAAACCAGATCATAAACCAATGTTCTATGTACATAAAGCTCAATGAAGATCACGGAGCATGAGAAGCATATCGTCAGAACAACAAGGCTCAGATAAGATCGTAGAGTTAGTACAGTCAACCACTCTATGATCTACAAAGAAGCCTACGTCAAGCAAGATCGTAGAGCTACATAGCAGAGCCAGCAGATGACTCAACGATCAGAAGTAAAATGTTACAACTGAATTGAGCGTAGAATGCTTAAGTGCTAACAAGATGTTAAAACACTTAAGCTAGTAGTCTCAAGATGAGTGGTTGATTACTTCAGAAACATCTACATCAACACATCTAAAGCATCTGCTATAGTAGAAGTCAGAAATGTCAGAATACTGACTTATGCATGCTGAGTGTCAGAACAAAGACTTCTAGTGTCATGCATCAGGCTCAGAGAAAATCATAAAACTGTCGTATTCTCTAAAAGACCTATTCACTCTATAAAGGTTGGGAAGAACCTAGGACTGACACATCTCTCTGGAAATAAAGAAGACAAGTCAACAGGTCAGAAATCAGCAGAGTATTAAACACTCTGGCTTAACATTTATAAATAAGTCTGCAACTAAACAAGCTCCAACGGGAAGATTTGCAACAGATAGATCTGCAACGAAAAGATCATTCAAAGTCTACAAAAGAGCAGATCTAAAAAAGAAAAAAGAGAGAGAGGAAGAACAATATACATGACCTAATCTGTTAAAAAACTTTACTGAAACTAAAAATGTCGAAGGGCTGGCATATGAGCTAAGAGTCGACTGACCAAAGAAGGCAAGAACACCTTGAACATAAAGAAGAATAGAATGAGATTCTGTATTCAGGATGACTAAGTGTTTTAAGGGACTGCTGAGCACAAAACTTATCTGAAGAACTCAGCAGGACATCAAAAGTGATCAATGGTAACTGCAGATTACCAGAAGAAGGAAAAAAGCATCAACTACAAACATCAGCGGTATCCAGAAACTGATCACAAGCAGCTGCTAAGTACCAGAAGATAAAAAAGATCAAAGTTCATCTTAGCAGCACAACTCAACAAGCATTCAACACACCAGAGAGGATCAAAGGATCTTTGTCTTAATTGACAAAACAACTCTTGTCTGCGGGACTTGAGCAGGGTCAAAGGATCCTTACCTAAGTGGCTAAAAATAACTCATGTCTGCGGGACTTGAGGAGGGTCAAATGATCATTGCCTAAGTGGCTAAAAATAACTCAAGTTTGTCGGACTTGTGGAGGATAGAGTGTCATTGTCTTAGTGACTAAATTAGTGGATTTTCTACTCATCGAAGTAGAAGAGTGGAGTAGGAGTTGTTCAGTCTCTGAACCACTTAAACCTCTTAAGTCATCTACTTTACGTCTTTACATTATGCACTCTATCTGCTATTACCCATACCGTAAATTAAAAATAATGTTTTAAAATCATGCATACATCTTTGAAGGGGTTCTTAAAGTATATTCCGCTGTGCCTGAATTGATTCTATTAACCATAACTAATATACTTTAGAATTATAAAGGAAAAAAAAAGTTTTTTTTAAAGGATCTATTCAACCCCCCCTCTTTCTAGATCATTTTTGTGTCCACGGGAACTAACAATTTATACTATTAAAAAGTGGGATATGACACAGATTTTGATAACATGCTCTATTTTTTAATAATATAAATAGATATAATATTTGATATAATACTTAGTTATTGTGTATGTAGAATTTTTCAAATAACAGACAATTTATTATTACCGCTTTATAATAGAGAATAGATAAAACTCGCTTAATAGACTTAGTTATGTTTAGTATATAAAACTCATTACGATAAGAACATTATTGAAAAAATCTAGTAAAGCCATATTACAAAGTGTTCACATCATATCATGTGTAGTGGAGTCAGGAATTTCAATTGAGGCAGGCTAAAAATATTATAATGCCAAAATTGAGTGAATTATAAAAATAAACACAACAAAAAACATACATTTTATATTCATAGTATGACATTTTAAGTCTATATTCAAAAGTACACAAAATGTATGACTTTGTGAAATGTCATATAGCTAGTCAAGTATGACATAAATTTTTTGTACAATATATATATATATAGTAACCTAACGAAGTGGTACCCTACGATTCTTAAGAGAATCAAAAATCAGCTACTATCAAATCTAAATTGATATATTTAGCAAGTTCCCTTTTAATATTAAGAATCATGCAAAATGGGCTAGTATGAGAGAGAGAAATGGGAAAAATGGGAATGAGGGAGAGAGAAAAATAGGAATGAGAATGAGCGTGTATGACTATGAGAGAGAAAAATAGGAACTTCCGAGCTAGGGAGGGATTAAGGGAATGAGGGATATAACTTTGAAACATAATACACTAAATTTGGTCTTGACATATTGACTAGCACTTGGGCTGGGCTAGGAGAGGAGGGGTTTAATTTTTTTTAACTTGTTTGGGCCAGGCTACAGCCTGCCCAGTGCTTTACTTACTCCGCCATTGATCATGTGTATTGTTATTTTATTTAACTTGTGTTCACATTATGTCGGTGACACGCATTATGTGAGTATAATTCGCATTATGTGAATGTAATTAAAAATAAATAAAATATTTAAATAAAAATTGAATAAAAAAGATAAGAGAAAATATAAGAATAAAGAGTGAGAGAGATAAAAGAAACATGTATATTATTTTTATCGCAAGTGTTATACAGCTTCAAGAATTAGCGGTTATTTTTCTTCTTCAAGAGATGCAGTGCGATTTTATTTAACCTTGTGTTCACATTATATATCATTTGTATTGTGATTTATTTTTTCTTAGTTAAATATTTTGTTTAAGTTATGAAAATTGTTTATTTTGTACTGTAGATAAAAATAATGACATCATGCATTATTTCTTTTTTATAATCTTATTATCTAAAATTAAATAAATTTACACCCCTTTTAAATTAACTTTAAAGTCGTGATTGTTCTTATATTCTGAAACCAAAAAAAATTCCTTTTTTTTATTTATTAAAATTAGAGAATTGATATTTTTGAAAGTTAATTTAATATTTTTATAAATGGGTCCCATTTAAATATTGTGAAAATATCAAATTAACTTGTGAAAATATCAATTTCATATGAAAATTGATATTTTCACAAGTTAATTTAATATTTTAACAAATAGGTCTCATTTAATCTGATAAAAATATCTAATTAACTTGTAAAAATATTAATTATCTAAAAATACTTATAAAAATGATACACCAATAGGAACAATCCAATAGAGCCCAATCAATAATTGTGCTCAGTGGTTAGGTTTGAGTTTTCAAATCCACTGGCATATAATTTCAAACACCACATTTCTGTTTGATATGAACCAACTGGAGTTATTTTCTCAAGATTTATTACAACAAAATAACTTATTTTTTGCATAAAAAAATGAGTAAAAAAAATATATATATTCAAAAAATAATATCTTAAAGAATATAAGTCTATTATTTATATATTTTTAAAAAATAATATTTTGAAAAATATTAAAATATAGTGTAATGTATGATTAAAATTTAGTGAATTATGTTGAACTTTCCATATATCTGAATTATTGTTCAAATGCAATAATGGCTGATGACAGAAAGTCAGAAACCATATTTCCCCTCCCCCCTTCTCTCTTTTCTGGACACAAAAGGCACCTCAGAGGAATCCTAATAATTCTGTGAGATGGTAGGGACTCCTTATATAAAAAGTTTAATGTTGATTTTTAAAAATTAATTTAAAATATTTTAATTTTTAAAATATATATTAACATGTTTAATTTTGTCAATATAATTATGAGTAAATTATTTAAAAAATACAATCAATTATGAGATTTAAATGAGTCTCGGTAATTTTAAATTTAACATTTTTAAAAATAAATATTAATTTTATATTTTGAAATAAATAAAATATGTTACGATTTTATTCTACGTCAATGAATTGAAATTATTCTTTTGTTTTAAAAAACACTCAATAAGTTTCAGAATTTTTTTAATACAAAATTGTATAATATATAATCTTATACTCGTGCATATATAATTATACAAAATATAAATAAATGTAACTATGTATGCACGTAATATAACCCGCAAACAGTATTATTGATCAATATCAGAATATTTTTGAGCTCTTGCTGGCCAAATTAAAAACTATATTTAATCATTTTTCTTAAGATTTAAATTAATTCCAATAATAATAATATAATTATTATCTCCTTGTCAACCAACAACCATTAAAAAAAATGAAAATCAACATACACCAACAATATAAAAGAAAGAAAAGTATGTGGCGTGAACGAAACATAAATGTAATTTGACATCTCACAAACTAATTAAATAAATATCCACACAAATGGAAGGGAGTATGATCTGAACACTTCGATAAAAAAGTCAAGGTGATAGATACCCTTGAGAATTTGTACACTTCACATTTCTAATTATCAATTACTACCTCTATTTTTTTTAAAAAAAAAATATTTGAATTTTTTTAAATATATATATATATTTAATATTTTCACTAACATAATAAGTTGTTAGTTTAAAAATATTTTCACTAACATAATGATGACGAACTTAAAAATATGAAAAAGTATAACTTGATAAAAATAGAACACAAAATGCATCTCAATTATTAAAAAATAGAGACCGACACAAAAATTCGTGTTAGGTCTCAATTTTTAATGGTTGAGATAGATGTAGTGTTTAATTTCGTATTTAATTTTTATGTATGCAACAGTGTCTTAAAAATATTGTGTTATTTTAAATTATTATCAATTAAATGATATTTATGGTGAGAAAATGGAAATGGGACAATAACATGTATTTAATTCTATAAGATTGTCTAATAACAACATTTTGAACATATATGTATGACCTAGAAAGTAGGATTATAATTAGCAAGAAAAAAGAAGTAGGATTATAGACAAGTCCAGTTTTTAATTTGCTAACAAATTCAATTAATGTTTAAACGAACTAAGAAAAAATAAAATTATAAACGGACATAAATTTGAGGTCTCAGTAAAACAGTCTTAACTTATTTAATAAATAAGTCGAGTCAAATTCAAATATTTACCAAAAATATTTAAGTTTAATTATAATTTATATATATATATATATATAATCAAAATAAGTCGATCTTGATCTTCATTTTAAAGGATTCGAGTTTAAACAAACATAACACAATACTAATTTATTTAAATTAAATCAAGTTGAGTAAGACTAAAACAAGCTTAACCAAGTAGTGTTCACGAATCCCCTTGCAAGTTTAAAAGTAAGAGTTTATATAAAATGAAAAAAAAATATTATTTTAAATAAAAACTATTTATGAAAAAAATATAATTCTCTCTCTCTCTCCCCCTTATTATTTTTACCAAACGCAGTTGGTTGTAAATTGCAATATCAAGTGAAAATATTCAATCATAGTCTACCAAAATAAAAGGAATTAATTCAATCATAAAGTTGTTGAGGCCTAATAATGAACACGTTGGCACTTTATAGGTGCCGGACCAGCTTGTCTACCACAAAAGAAGGCACTGTTTGGGAACTGCTAAAAGTTTCCCGCTTTTTCACTCTTTAACCATTTTTCACTAATTTATCGAACTTATATTTAAAAAATAATAATTAATACGTCGTATGATTCTTTAATAGAAAGAAATTATAAAAAAGGTATGTTGCTATCATTTTATTAGTAGGATTAAGAAGCATCGAAATAATGTCTATTATGTTAACTATGAAAATGAGAAAATAAAACGATAATATATAATTTTTTAATACACTTTATCTTATATATTTATATATGCTCGTATTTAATTAGAAAATTTATATTTTTATAAATTAATTTAATATTTTTATAAAATTAAATAAAATTCACTTGTAAAAATATTAAATATGAGAATTGATATTTTCATAAGATCAAATGAGACCCATTTATAAAAATATTAAATTTACTTTCAAAAATATCAATTTTTTTTAATTATTAATGTCAGTAAATATAATTTCTCATTATGTATTGTAACGCTTTATTTATATATATTCTTTATAATATATTGTACTTCAATTTTATTAGTTTTTATAATTTATTTTTATAGCTCACTACTAAAGTATGTAACTTTCGTCTAATATAATTTTA
Source organism: Hedera helix (assembly GCA_947179155.2). Taxonomy (NCBI): domain Eukaryota; kingdom Viridiplantae; phylum Streptophyta; class Magnoliopsida; order Apiales; family Araliaceae; genus Hedera; species Hedera helix. The sequence goes on along the minus strand of OX359265.1, from coordinate 9,160,210 downwards.
GCACTTTTAGTGTATATATTTTAACTTTTTAGAAAATAAGACAAACTTTTATTTTCACAAATTTATGTCTATATTCGATTTATATGGTTCTTATGTATTATTGTGTTGATATTAGATAAATTACTCCATTTTATGAGCATATATATATATATATATATATATGATAAATTAGAAAAACGGTTTTAACCATTTTTCACTAATTAATCTTATTATTATTATTTTTTATATATCGCAATTCTTTATATTTTTTCTGATTTATTTTTTATTTTTATTTTTTCTAGCTCACTGATACAGTAGACAAGTTTCAACCACACTGTAGACAATTTGGACCTCAATAAATACTCAGCTTTATATTCATTGCCTGCCATGTTCATTTTCCACCGACGTTGCTAATCTTTTGGAGAGAGATTCTTCACCGGGTGAATCTGGCCGGGATCGGACCGCCGTTATAACCGGAAAACATGTCTTCCGGCAGGTATATGGCGTACTCACCTTCCCCCTCCGCCCCTCACTCTCCTCACATCACCGGTCTTCGCTCCGCCACTTCCGCCCTCGCCGAGCAAGAGAAGTAATTTATATACTCCTCTCCTTTATATATATATATATATATATATATATATATATATATATATATATATATATATAGTTTTCATGAGTTGAATCGATTTATTTTTCGAACAATTGATTTTAGTTGGTTTTGGATCTTGCCATTGTTTAACTTTGGAAGATTTCTGTTGAAATATTTTTGGTTAATTTAGCAGTGATATATATCTTGATCTAGTTGTTTGTTTAGCTGAATTAGCTTTTTAATTCTTAAACTTGTGTGTAAAAATTGTTTTGTTATCCGAGTATGACCTATTTGTGCTGTTTGCTCTAGTTATTTAGTACCGGCTGATGAGATTGTTGCTGTTTAATTAATATAAATACAGTATTTAGAGACAGTATTTGTTTTTTAATTAATCAACAATGAACCATACAATTTTTGGTGAAAAGTAATGTTTTCTAGATGCTATTTATGACTGTGTGTTACCTGATACGAGCTCGATGTAGCTCAGTGCAAGAATTAGGATGCTTGATCAATGATAAGCTACTTTGAGGTGGTTCCAGCAGATCTATAAGGCAATACTATAACATATTATCTATTGCCAAGAGCATCTTTTGTATGGTTTAAATCGTGGTTTTTAAATGATTAAATATTTAAACTTTGAAGAAGGCTATTTTATTTAAGATATCTTTACAAATCATATGACAATATTTAGACAATTAAGATTCAAATAAACACCGTGCTTCAAGCTCGTACTAACGTTTGTGATATAGGGTTCTGTCCTCTACTTGAGAGCTAATAGTGTTAACAATCAATGCTATGTAAATCATAACCATGTCCCCATGACATCTAACTGCCTAAGTGACACTAAACTTATTATTGAGATATAAATTATTATCATTATCTACACATGCAATCCATGTGAAATCAAAGCAGTTATATGGTTCCAATGACTATTGTTCTGAACAAATATGGGGAAGCTTTATAATATCTTGTTTTTTATTAACACTCTACTGCATCGGTGCATCCAATGAACGAAATCTTTATATTGACAAACTACCTTGGATGCTTGTTTTAACATGTTTAAACTCCTGAAATATTTATATTCGCAAAGTCGCGTTCCTTTTGTCACAAGAATAAACATGATTTTTTTCTTGTTTAGGTCTTTGCCATGTACAGTGCTATCTGTAAATACTTAGTAGATTGTAATCTGTTTAGTTGCATTTTGGCAGGTATCTCTCAGAGCTACTTCAAGAACGTCACAAACTTGGTCCATTTATGCCCATCCTCCCTAATTGCTATCGGTTGCTGAGTCAGGGTGAGTTTGGAATCTTAAATTTTTCGCCTTATCTATCTTTAATGGACATGGGTAAAAGGTCCAGTTAACTTCAATATTGCTTTCATATTTCGAAGGTGACATCAAATGAAATATAAAAGAAAATCGTGAATTTCACTAACACATTAAGGAGACAGCTATTGGGATGTCATGAACTTGATCTTCTAGATCAAAACATCAACTCATTTGGGCTACACTGATATGTAAAAAGCCTGAAGATTTTCTTTTAGTTTTCCTTTGACAGCAGTTGCAACTTGCAATCTTATGATAGCATCAATATTTTACAAATAGTTTGGAATTTCACACATGGACCTTACATACAACTTTATCAATTTGCCTTATTTCACAGTCCATATTGAATGTTCTAACCTGCTAGGCTGATAGCTTTTCTGATCTGTAGTTCCAGTACTATTGGCTAACTATCAATTATGAGTCTCACTCAAATATACCCCCCCCCCCCCCCCCCCCCCCCCCCCCTTCTCAAGAAAACTCTACCTCCTTCATCCAATGTCATTGTTTCTGAAAACACTCGACTATAAGCCCTTAAAAGGAAGGGGAAAAAGGATAAAGAAAGATTATATAGTGTTTTTTAATTCTCCCATCTATCTAGTCTGTGCATCCAGTTCATTCTTCTTTCCAAAAATTCTCATGAGGTATTTCCAAGTCCAGTTCAGCTGATCTTTAAGATCTCAGGCCATCTAGCTATCTCAGGATCATGAATCATCTCAACCGACTCTAGATAGTAATTAAGGCGAGGTTGCACAATTTCATACTGTCCTACATCATGTAAAACATCTTAGCCCATTTAACTATATCTGGATATTAATTTATGGCGAGGATTCCACAGGTGGTCAATATGAAACATCTCAAACCTTCTCTAGATAGTAATTTAGGTGAGATTGCACAATCTCAGTTTGCCTACATAGAAAATCCTATGATAATTATGCAGTACAAATCAAATGCTTTAAAGGAGAGAAAACAACTTTATTCTTAATTGTTGACATCATGTACGTAAGTGTCACCTTATACTTGTGGTAGGGAACTGTACTTGTGGAAAGGTGGGTGTACATTTTTTTTTGGTGAGGAGAGGGCTGTTCCCCTTGTTCTGAGAGATAGTTTACCTGTCCTTATTTTGCGTTATATGCGCTTTTCTTCTTTTATCAGGAAAAATAAGTACTGTTATTGCAGTGTTCATGGCTGTTAATAATACTTTGTTACTAAAAGTTTAAAATTAAATATTGGAAGAGTGCCTATTTGGTAGTAATTTTGTTCGAGTAAGGGAAAATAAATTGTTATAGTTGTTTCTAACTAGCAGATTCATAAATTGTTTCTAACTAGCAGATTCATTTCCTTCCATTTTCAATGCCAATTTGAAATGTCCCTTGGAGACTTAAGGAAATATTTTACAAACCATCATGATACTACACTTGGTAATTGTTGTTTACCTTGTGATCCAATTTGAGGAAATTTATAGTTTATATGCTTTTTGGAAAGCATATATTACAATAAGAGTTGAGGTAGATGTAGACCTGGCAAACGGGCCGGACTTTCGACGGACCGGGCCAAAAATAGCCCGGCTTTTTGCGGGCTGAGAAATGTTAGGCCCGTGGCCCGCGCGGGCCGGCCCTTGGGCCATTTGAATATTTTTTTTTTGTATAATTTTTTTTTTATTATGACTTATAATTTAAAATAAATACTAACACTAATTATTTATAATTATGACACATAATTTCTATATAATCATATAATATTATTAATAAATAAAATAAAACAATCAATAATTTTATATTAAAATCAAACTTGCTTCAAAAATCAAAACCTCCCACCTCTCTATATTAGCCATGATATTCAATACTGATGGTCTGATGCTACCAAAACTTTTGTTACACTAGCTACCTTTTATACATAACCCAAGAACAAAAGAAAATATTCCACTTAATTCATGTCTCGATTCCATTGTCCTTCACAGAAAAATATATTTATGCATGTGACACATAAAAATTATGCAACTAGTGTCAGCTTGAAGAATTAAGTTGACCACTAACTTGTTAGGAGATGAACAATTGGAAAAAATATATTAGAAATTTGCTTTTCTTGTGTTACCACTACCTTTCCTCTTCAGGTAAAAGCTTCCAAACCAATCAACTAGGAGAAGGCAATCCACTAACAATGGGAAAAAAATTCTAGATGTGAACAATATATATACATATATAATCAATAATTTTATTTTTTTTGTCAACAATGTCAAGCAATTTAAAAAAAAAAATAGTCCGCGAGCCGGGCCAGAAACGGCCCAGATTTTTTTGAGCTGCATTTTTTAAGTCCAAAGCCCCGTTTTTTTGGCCCGGCCCGGCCCGCGGGCCTTTTTGCCAGGTCTAGGCAGAAGTATAATTTAATCTTGAATATAATCTTAAAGTCTATTTGAAAATAAGAAGTAAGGATTCTTCTATTGGTTGGCGAATCCCCCGAATCCAGATTCATGGATTCTTCTAGGGAGTTTTACATAGTATTTTTAATGATGTTTTACCAATACAATGTACTATACTAAATAATTTAATGTTTTTTATGCTAGTGTTACGTATGGAATATTAGTTTAAGAATTAATTAGTATATATTTTCTAAATTCCTACATAGTATTAGTATTTAAAATTTGTGTTTCTTGATTTTCTTTTTTCATTTTTTGATCAAGAATAATATATTAGTATTGAAATTTTAATGCATGTCTATATAGTTATATGTATACAAAAATAGATTTTATACATAAATGTGCTGAATCCCTTAATTCCTATTTTTTTGAGATTCGCCAAACTGTCTAATCTTTGTATGGCGAACGGGAATCCTTAAACCCAAATACTTGCTTCTTAGATTTGAGATGAATCTTTAGGAGCCGCTAGCATAGGCTTTCCTGTTTAGGAAGCAAAGGTGTACTTGCTTAACATTGTCCGATAATTATGGGGACTTAACTGGTCATTGCGAAATTCCTTTCTTATCGATATAATTGGAATTTCTTGATTTAAGAGTGTACTATCAATTGGTCAATGTTCAGCAGATTTAAATACCTATTTTTAAGAATAAAAAGGTGGCTCAACTGAGGATGTATCTAGTGGGTATGGAGTTGATCCGGGGTCCTTGTATGATTGTTTTAGTTACTATTGACCTTTTCCTGTGTGTAATCTGTCATGCAGAACAGGTGGAGCCCAGCGCCCCCCCTCCCTTTTCATTTTTCTTTACCCTCTCATATATAAATTAATTTCTTGTTTTGGCAGTACTTCTAATTTATAAGTGCGGAAGTTTTGTATGAAGATATTAAAGTTATGTGTTTGAAACAGTGTCAATTTTAATAGATGGAGTACTATACATGGATTACTCAAACTAAATAATTTGTAATGTCTTTTGTGGTTGTGCATTTTTTCTAATAGGATAACTCTTAACTACATATTCTTTTCCTTTCTTCCCAGGTCAAAAGATTAAGTTTGTTAAATAGGGGCAGCTTTGATTTTTAACTGACCCAGCTAATATCCGTGTTGTCTGTCCATTTTTTGGTGACTGCTGACTAAATTCTTAACAAAAGCTGACTGGTACATCTTATTCTTGAAAATTGACCTTTTTGGAGCAGAAATATTGCGTGTAACCACACTGTTGGGGAGTGCTTCAGTTTTAGATCAAAGTGGGCTTGAACATGCTAGCCCCCTGGCATCAGGAGGAATATATTCGAATGGAGGAGCCAATGGGAACAGATGGACATCACCGTTCCAATCAGAAGTACGGATACTAACCATTAACATAACATTTTGTTTGATCTAATTTCATATTGTTTTCAAGAAGCATTCCTGACATACTCTTTTTACATCTAATGCTGACTAGAGTAACATTGTTTGACTCTCAAATTAGAACTCGGTTTCTACAATGACAGGTAGTGAAGCTAACAGCATCAAGAGTGTAACATAGATTTAGCCAAGAGTCCTGATTTAAGAACTCATATACCACTAGATAATTGCTCATTTCTTTTTCTTTTTTTGTCATCATGGATTTTATCTAGTAGTCTCCAGCTTGTAACTGCCATATGTGCTAGGATGGAAAGACTTGTGTGGTCTTGGATGAGGACTTACATTCAAAGAGGTCTGAGACAACTGTGAGGCTGAATCTTATCATTTATTATGTTGTCTCTTAGATCAATTATATCGTGTTTTCTAGGTTATATCACAGAACTTTACCTGTGAAACACCTGCTTTATCGGTTTTGGTTCTAACCAACTCCTTAATATAGCATCCTACACCAAACATCCGCCAAGGCTATTATCGGTGGAACATGGAATCATGTGGCATGTGGCCGTTGTTCATCTGATTAACATTTTCGTTCCAGTACTCTTGAGTTCAGATATTTAGAAATCCTGTAACTACAAGGTCATCTCCTTTAGTGATTGAATAACATGTGGCTCAGTGTTTATTGTTGATGTTGTTTTCTTTTTTCCGGTGTCAAGTGTTTGGTATTTATTGCTTTACCTGTTTAGAGTAACTTAATTACGGATTTTTAGATGTCATTGCCATTTTCAGAGTTTTATTTATTTCCTGGGATTATGTGTTGGGATCTCCTCTTACAAAGGTTACTATAGTACAATTGTTTCTATTTTTATGATCTGTTTTGAGTATCCATACATTTAAGAGAGAATGAAAGATACAAGTGACGGCTTTCTTGCTCTTTCTCTCTCAGATGTCAGTTCTATTGCGGCCGTCGTCTGCGCAGAGCTGGCTAGGTTCTCAAGGTAGTTCATCTAGTCTTATAATGAAGAGAACAATCAGGGTCGATATTCCTGTGGACCACTATCCTAATGTATGTTTTTTTCCTTTTCTATGCTTTCCCTTCATTGTTGTGGTGCTGCTGCTCTTGATTTTGAAATTCATGTTGCCAATTTACTGTTGCAGTTCAATTTTGTTGGGCGTCTACTTGGGCCAAGAGGGAACTCTCTCAAGCGAGTAGAAGCAAGTACTGACTGCCGTGTTCTGATCAGGGGACGTGGCAGCATCAAGGATCCAGTCAAGGTAAACTTGAGGTCCACTTCTCCTAATAATGATTGTTCATGGTGGCATTATATGATTTTTGGTTAATAAAGATATTTGTATAGGCCACAGATAATTAAACAAGAGTGACAAGTCTTTCCAGTGAAGACAAAGTGTTTTGTCATAGTTAATGTTTTAAATACACACTACTGTATTTTTATTTTTAAACTTTTCATTCTTCTTTTATTTTAAAATTAAACTCTTTAATAGGGGAGAATTCTTGTGACTTGATATTTTGTAAAATATGATCGATTAGTTGGTGGTCAAGGTGGCTTTTAGAGCTCCCCCCTCGCCCCTCTTTGATTTCTGTGAAATGCAGAATTCATGGAAATGGGAAGCTTTGATGTTTCATTGTTTCTTCTGGTAATTATGACTCGCAAGTACAAAATCTCGTGTTTCCCAATCTAACCTTTTCAAAAGGCTTCATTTTAGATATAAAATTCTGAATCATTGTTCAAGGTTGGAGGTAAACTTGAAAACTTTCTGGTCGTGGGTATATCAGTTCCTTTTCTGAATGCTTCATGTTACTGATAGGCGCTAATTTGTATATGAATTCCTTTATCAACATAAAAGCCTTGAGACAACATAAAGTTCTCAATTTTACACTTGTAAATGATAATAGTTGGAGGAAAATCGTTGAAAATGTGAGTCGCTAAAGCAAAAAGGAAAAGGTGGCACTGCTAGAAATGTACTTCAGAAAGTAAATTTTATGGTCAATAATAATAAATAGACTGTATACTCTGAAAGCATGCATTGATGCTTGCAGTGTTTTTCTCTATTGATGCAATTTATTTTGTGAACCATTTTTTCCTTCAAGAAGCCACGGAGAAATTTCATGGATCTTTATCTAATCCTTTGTCCTGAAATATTATTTTTTTGCTAATGATTACTTGAAGGAGGAAATTATGAGAGGAAAACCAGGGTATGAGCACTTGAATGAACCTCTCCACATACTAGTTGAGGCAGAGTTACCGGTTGAGATAATTGATGTTCGTCTTATGCAAGCACGTGAGATAATTGAAGATCTGCTCAAGCCTGTGGTAATATATCTTCCTTACCTAACAATATGGATGGTGTCTATATAGGTTCAATTTTCATGTTTTGTTTATCATAAGCTTGAACTACTTGATTGCTCTTATGTTAATGGGAGCGTTCAATGTGGTTAACTTGATTTCCCATCAGTTTGCCCCAAGGCTGCTTTTCTAGATTATTCCAACAGGCAGTAGGCAGAAAACAGAAGGTGAAACAAACAGCCCCATTTCCTATCCCCTCCTTCCCCCAAAAACAAAACAACAACAAAAAAACCATGGCTCCTTTTTCTAAAAAATATTAACACTTTGTTCTTTATGCAGGATGAATCTCAGGATTTCTATAAGAAACAACAACTAAGAGAGCTTGCGTTGATCAATGGTACACTTCGTGATGAAGGTTCTCAAATGCCTGGTTCTGTGTCGCCCTTCAATAACAGCCTCGGGATGAAGAGGGCCAAGACTAGGGGGTGATGACTAACCTTTATTTATGGGCTTTTGGAGCTTGTGTGTTGTCTCTGCCATTATCAGCAGTTCCCATGCTAAAGGAGTTGCTGTGCCGGCCAGTTCTTCCAACTGCCATCGGGGCACTGGTACTGTCATGTACTGGTTGTAATTTGTTTCTATATGATATGAAGTGTGTTTTCATCTATTTTGGGAAGGTTTAGTTACAGTATACATAGGAAAGGACGAGTCCAGGGGATTGCTTCAGTATGCTTATGGTCTAGGCGGTTTGGTTAGAATATCGTCTCTGTAAGACTGTCCCTGTATTACTGGATTTATTCTTAGCTTGTAATGGGAGTTTTGACAGGTGGGATTTGAGTATTATGATGTTGATTTATATACAGATACAAGACCGACAGTGATCTGCCTCATTTGGGTGGTCGATGTGTTTTGTATTACAAAATGTAGAAATGCTAATTTGAGTGTTGAATCGAATTTGTTTATTCTATTGGTAGTAAGTACTGTTTTGCAACTTTTTCCCTTTTTTTCTTTTTCGAGAACTTGTGCTATTATAATTCAATTTTAGGATCTTAGTGGCCAGGAGGGGAATAGCCTTTAATCTTATGTAAGGCTTGCTAAATTCCGACTTTTATTGAGAAATAGAGTTGAATTAGACACTAGAATATATGATGCAATTGTGATATTACTAATCTAAAGTCGAATAATAGATTAAATTAAATTTCACAAGTGTTGGTTCAAGTGAAGTACCAATAAGACAGCAACAATACTAACTTTTAACCATCACCCTTGTCCTTAACTCGGTATCAATGTTTGGTCATTCACAATAACAGGTTGACAAACTAAAATCTCCGAAAATGACAAAATCCAGTACTTCAAATTCTTACCTAATATGAGAGAGCAATTGGGTATAGACTACAAGTACTTGCAAATATTTTTTTAATAATAAAAAAAGAAAAATTGATATTTCTACTCACTCCTTGTTCACGTGAGAGAGATCACGTAATAATATCAGTTTTTAAAAATATCTTTGGATGCTGCAGTGGTTTAGGGCCGAATGAAAGATGCCATTTTAACTGTGTATGCATGTAGTCAACCAGGTTCAAGATAGAACAAACAACTCCATTACTGCCGGTGGTAAGTGTAGATGCATCAGATTCGATCAGATGTTCTCTTCTTCTTCTTCTTCATCATCATCATTATCCTCTATTCCAACCCAGCGAGTGAAAGCAAAAAGGTATTCCTTGAAGTTCACCATTCCATTCTTATCCCAATCCATCTCTTCTGCAACAACAACAAAGGTGGTTTCAGTGACTTCACAACTAAACTTAATGTTCGAAGTTAAACCAAACAAAGACGGAACATATATTAGTGTTCAGCAACACTATTATTAGTTAGTTATATTGTGACTATTTCAAATATTCTGCTATTTTGTATAATTATTTTACCAAATACCAAAGAAGGGAAAAGGTAAGAAAGTTACTAAGTTTTTTTTTTAATAAAAATTGTACCTAGCTGCCTCGGCCATTACTTGAATAGTATATGCTCAAATCATATAAATCATAAATGCATGATGAAGAGACATGACTGATGCATCTAATAATAATAAAGAACTTGCAGAATCAACATTAAAAGATCAGCAGCATGTACTGCATTGAATCAGTGAAGATTCTTTGCTATTTATCTCAAAAAGATGAGATTATGCTTTTTTGTGTGTGCATGACAACCATTTTGTATTGTTAATAAAAGTACATGTACATGAGTAGAAAGAAAAAAAGAGCTGACCAAATCTTTTCATGGCTATACGCCCAGAAGAACGTTCTCCTGAAGTTGTTTCATTTATGGCAGTAACCATCTCACTCTTGCTGACATAACCATCGCTGTTCTTGTCCAAGAACACAAAAGCGTCGACTATAATTTCAAATGTTGACTCCAGATCTGGTATTCCCATTCGTGATTTCTATTAGACATTAAGGAACTCAACATAATCTAATAAACAAACAAATAGGAAAAAGAAAATGTAAGCTTTCTCACTGATGCTTAGTTGAAATGACAAGATGGCATGATGAGAACTCCCTCCTTGGAATTGCCATTCAGCACAGCTCTAGAGTTTGTATATCATATGTGAGTTTCATAATAACAATTAAAAACAATATCGAAAAAATATTTAGGATGTCTTGAATATGATAAACATCCAAACAACTGTTTGACAAATCCGAAGGGTTTTTGAAAGATTCCCTTCCCAATCAAACTTTCAAAAAAGAAAAAGCAGAAGTGCATTTGTTTCACGCAAAATTGAGACAATAATGTGTACGGCAATCTCCTTCTCTGGAAAAAAATAGAGAACAAAATAAACATTACAAATGGAAAATAGTGCCAGTGAGATTAGATTATATGGAGAAGTTACATATATCTATAATTTGAAATTTTGCCTTAGAATTCTTGCCCAACGACACAAAATGAGCTTTTTACCACGTGGAAGTTGGAAAAGCTTTTCCACAATAGATAAAACTATGGCATTAACATCTCATATGAAGAATGAAACTCTTTGACTAGCCAAGCCCATAAATCTTGTGTATGTTAATACACTCAGCAGCTCAAAAATATGATAAGTCTTGTAAATCAGATAAGCATCAAAGAACTATGTTAGGAGTAGTATATCAAAACATGGTATGGTACTCAGGATACAACATGAAGGGCAGCCGGATCATGCTTCAGAAGATAGACAAGGCAAAGAAGCACAATGAATTCATTGAATTTCATCCCCCTGTCATCGGAGATATCGCATGCCTCAAAGAGGTCATTGACCTCCTCGTCTGTGAAATTAATCTCCAGCTTGCGAAAGCAGTGCCTCAGTTCTTGTTGATCAATTGCACCATTTGCATCCTCGTCTAAGGACAAAAATATTATTGATAAGCTCTTATCAGATATACAATCCATAAAAACAAAAGACGATGAAAATTTGGAAACGCACAATAATGAAGGGTAAAAGCAAAAAAGATGACTTAACAAGCACTTACAGAAATCTCCCAACTTTCAATGACCAAAAAGGTTTACATGTCTATCTTCAGGTCAATACTCAATTCTAGATGAAATCACTATCCATACCTAGACAATGGATATTTTGTTGTTGAAGAACAAATTTTCAAATTTTAAAAGAGAAAAAAAAAATAATTGGAAGAAAATTTGGTGTACTATAGCTGTGTGAAGTGTGAACCAGTTTTTGGGTTTCACATAAAATTTAAGAGGAGAGTGTAGCCCCAAGCTCGAGTGTTGCCCCTTTTTTTTAAAAATAGTATTGCAGCATCTATTTTCAATGTCATAACTCCAAAAGAACTCCTAGTACATTACTCTAGGGGAGGAAGGGGAAGAACAATGCACTGCCTACTAGTTATGCACATACCATCAAACAAACTACAAGTAAACCAATTTAGCACTAACCAAATTCTTGAAAAATAGCTTTGCATTTCCTTAAGCTCTCGTCAATTTTTGGGAATTTCAATATTATGCTGTTAAATGACTTCATGGATGTTCCTTCAGATTCTCTCTGCTGCATTGCCTCAATTATTTTGGCCTCAAGCTTTGTCTCAGGTACTGAAACCGTAGGTGAATCACCCTTTCCTAGTGCACCTCCCATTGTCACCTAGTAAGATAAGGAGGGAAGCAGGATAAAGCCCTGGCATATAAATATAAATTCAGGATCCAAAAGACAAAACCCAATCAAATATTCCAAATAAATTATGAACCTGGTAGAATAGCATGTTCAATATATGAGAGTTGTTAAAATCTGATCCTATATTTTTTTAAATAAAGATGATGTCACTCTAGAAGGCTTATCAGGCAAAATAAAGATCAATGTATGATTTGCCTTCAGTTTCCTCAGAAGTCTTGAAGTTCTTTATACTCAGGTCTATGGTATGCGGAATCCCAAAGTACTGTGATTGTTAGTTATTTGGCGTTAAAAGCCACCTTAAGGAAAGTTACACTTTCAAAATGTCTGATGCTTAATAAGTAATACATACACATTGAACTAGACACTCTCATACATGGTAAAGTTGAAGAATAGTTTCCACATTTTTAAGATTATGTTTTGCTTTAATTTTTTTACTTACCATGTTGATTGTTTAATGTAAAGCAAAAAAAAAAGTCTTATGTTTAGTTCATGATTAAATTTAAAAATATATTCGGGCACTGGACCTATGCTTTATATATGAAGTTAATTATTTTGTCAAGGGTGATCTCTAACCATTCAAGATACACACAAAGAAAGAGGTTAGATTTAGTTTTAAGGATGTGGGGGATAAAAGAAAACTAAAAACAAAGCTCAACTCTAAATTGGGCAAAACAACTGCCCGGATAACAAATGGTCAAATGTACAACATATAAATATTTATCATATAATATACACTTGATCAAACAGGAATATCTTTGTAAAGGTATTAAAAAAAAAGTACAATTTAGTACAGGTGTTTAGTATAGTGAAGAGATAAATCAGAGGATCAGTACATCGCAGAGTGCCTATCTCTAATATGCGGTTACTAATATTAACAACGAATATTCAGCAAAAAAAAAAAAAAAAAGAGGTGCCTATCTCTTGGTAAATGGATTATGAATATAAAATTTTATTTGTTACTTTTAGGACTTAATTGCAGATTTTTCTCATAGATATATTTCTCCACTCTGACATCCCCTTTCAAACAAGCTCCAAATAGTTATTGACTGCATACACTATATAGTCAACTTGACTCTTTGTAAAAGCCATTGAATAAATAAGACATTACCCACCAACATGATAGCAAATTCAGTATTTAGCTTCTAGCTAAATTGGGTGTTTAAGATCAAAGGTGATACCCTAGTGTAAGGCCTCTCTCCCTACTGCGCATGCTCACAAGTTTGAGTCTATCCCCCAGCAGAATTAGCACAGGCGCTTCATAACAAAGTTTGCCCTAGGTTTTGCCATCTTGGCCCCTCCCAGCTCCCCCAGATTCCCCCTACGCCCTAACATGAAGATTTATAACTGAATTCAGCATGCTAACAACAGGATAAAAACAAAGACAACAAGCCAAGACAATCTGATGTTATTTATATAATCTAAAATATATGACTTAACAAATTATATCTCATGATGGATTTCAAGCAAAACGAGATGAAGCACTTCATAGAAATTAGACCTTTTCTAACCCAAATCAGTGAAAGCCTCATTCAAATAAAAAACTGAAGGGTAAAAAATATGTAAAAAGAAAATCTCATGAAGCTATTGGTGGTTTGAGGAGAAAATGGAGGACAAGATATGAAGGAAATCATCAAAACCAAATCCCAATTTATTTATTATCATTTCTCCTTTTTCTTCATTAAAAGCTAGTTTAAATATTAAAAACAAGAAAACCATGTTTCACAAACATTCCAAAAAGGATTCAACCCCAAATTTCTATAAATGAACAAAATAACAGAAATATAAATAAGGGTGTGGCTCTGACCGGAATTTAGAACACAGCCAAAGACGAAAGGGGGCAGTCTATCAATTTCCAAGCAAGAAAACCTGAAACTCAACAAGATCAGAAGAGGGGGTCTGAACAGAGAAATAAATGTATTTAAGTAGAACCAAACTTTAACAGAGAAGCTTCTTTACGTTGAAACTCAATCAACCAAGCTTCTTTATGGTCCCCCAGATATAGAAAAGTGGTTCCCACTGATAGAGAGATTCGTTAAAGATGGTGGGTGAGACTTATTTTAAGCTTTGTTTGTTTGTCAAATCTCTTTTTTTTTTCTTGGGAGTGTGGTGGGATAAAAGATGAGTTTCCTTTGGGTTCTGAACGCCAGCATTAGTGCTACACCCACCACGTATTGTCCTCCTCCTCCAATTCCGTCCATGCGTTTCACAACCCCCAATTACTACATTACCCTACGACTTTCATCCTATTTCAACCTGTTAAGCTAATATATATGTTCACAAATTTTATGGTAAAACAATCATTCTATATATGACAAAACAATCATTTTAGTCTCTGTACTCTTAATTTAGCTTCATTTTAGTGCTTATACAATTTTAATTTTATAATTGTTGTTGTCCGATTTTGTATGCCAACAATATTCGCATAAAATAGTATTTTAATGACCAAAGAATGGGTATTTAAAATACATACAAAATAATGTATATATAATCGTGATTAAATATAACTAGTAAGCTCGTTCGTGTATAATGAATCATTAATTAATTATATTTTAATATATTATTTTGCAAGTTATTTTTTATAAGAGTATTTTGTATTCATCGTTGTCACTAGCAAGCTGTGAAAAGTAATCACATGACTTTTGAAAAATAAACTAAATGTCAACGTAAAATTTTAATTGAAGTAAAATGAAATTAAATGAAGAATACAAGGACTAATATGATTGCTTTGTTCTTTAACTTCTTAAATAATTACACATTTTTAGCAAAATTTGAAAGAATTCGGAGAGTTGTTTCATTCATATTTTTGGATTCATAATATTTTGGTTTATTTTCGGAAGATAAACATAGGGATTAAAAGCAAATTTAAGTATAGTATTTGGTAGTTTAGACACAAATAAAAATTTTATTCGTCTAGTATTAACTTATTTAAAATGTAATTTATTTAACTCACAAACATATCGTTTGTGACTCAAACGCATCGTTTATGACTCAAACGCAATAATAATAGTGCGATACATTTGGAGGTCAAACGCTATCACTACAAATGTTACTAAAGCTAGTAGCCGTACATAACCTACGTTCAATTAGTTAAATAATTTCAGGTATTTTAAAATTATCTTAATAATAATATAAAAATTAAAGTATTTTAAGTAAAAATAGAACATAAACTGAAGAACCCAATTTATTCTTCTATGCATAAATATATTGCATGTACGCGAACGATTTACTATTCCATTTTTGAAAATAATGCTATCATTATCAGTTCTGAATTTATATTGTGTTTTTTTTTATAATCTTATTGACTTTTAATTTAAAGCTGAATTATCATCAGCCACTACTACATTGGTAGGAAAAAGGGACTTCAAAGTTTAAATATTAAATAATAGTCTATGCACCGTTAATGAAACGTGTCACGATCGTTCTTGAGTGGACGTCCATGTAGTGCCCAAGTATTTGATAACCACGTTCTCGGTAGCTTTTTATATTTCAAATTTTGTCTTTTCCATTTTTAAATATATTTTTTAGTAATTTATTTAAACAATTGATATTACTAAAACAAAAATAATATTGGCAAAATAAATTTATATTTAATAACACTATTATGATATTTATTACTTTAAAAATAATATATTTACTCCGACTATTGGACTGTGTATTTACTAGTATAAATGAGTTATTTATATTGGGCTCGGCCCCTACAATCTATCTGGCTTAGTACGCACACAAGAGGGTCCCTTGGTCCGATAGACTTGAGCTAAAATTCTTATCAATCTCGGATAGCTAATTAGTAACCATATTCAATCCTAATTGGTATGGAAGTTACATTTTCAGCAGTGACTATTATGATAGTTACATTCTCCAACTATATCTCTAATAAATGATTCCTAATAAGAATCGTAGGGAATCAAATGAGCACTATAAATACAAGATTAACAATAAAGGTATGATCTTCTGAATACACAACACTTGACCATACTAAATACTTTCTATCTCTATTGTTAATATATCTTAAAATCTGTACTTACTCTCACACCGAAGGTATCCCCTAACGGCCCAAGTCGTCAAGCACTTCTGGTGGTTATTTCTGTACAAGTTCACGTCCAAGCTGATAGTTGAATGTGCAGACAAATTTGAGCGTTAACATTGGTGCTAGAAGGAGGACCTTCTAGTATTTAGCAGAGACAATCCTTTCAACCAAAAAACAGTGAACATGGCGACCTTGCCACCCCCAAAAAGCAAAAACAACTCTAGGGGACCAACCCCGTCACAAACACACCATACGACAGAAGCTGAAAAGCAACGCCGTCTCTAAAAGATTCTTGACTGAAAAAAAGCTCTAAACCTCCAGCAAGAAGAGCTTGATAAACAACATGAAGACTTGGAAAAGGGCTGGGAACGATTTGTTGAGCCAGAGAGGCTCGCCCTCCCTCTCAAGTCGTCATGATCATCATTTAGACAGACACTGTGACCACCATCATGATCGGATAACTGTGAGCACCCGATCAATCCGTACTAAAGACTTGAGAAAACGGTCGAGGTCACCCACATGGAGGAATAAAGACGATCGTGATGGGAGACATCAGGAGGGGAGTCATAGTAGAGAATCATCCCAAAAAAAGACTTCAAACAAGCGACGTGGATCTAAGAAACCACGAGAGTCACCATTTATATAGGAGTTTGAGGAAGCTAACATTGTTGAAAGTCCCTATTTTAGAGAAATATGGCGGGACAGGTGACCCTAATGATCACACCTTTTTTTGAACAAGTTTTGCACTTCCATGGTCACGATACATCGACGATATGCCACATTTTCATATCCACCCTGAAGAAGACACTAGAGAATGGATTATTTCTCTTCCTCCACGATCCATTAATTCTTAGGAAGAACTACAGGAGCAATTTCACACACACTTCAGTAATAATAAAAGGCGTGTTAGGATGATTACGTCACTTCTTCAGGTGAATCAAAGGTAGAACAAGACTCTTTAACAGTACATTAAAAGATTCAAAGGTGTAATATCCGAAATCCCTACCATAGACCCGAAAGTAGGTAATTCAATTTTTAACAATGAGATTAAGTATTGATAAATTTAGTAGGTTGTTCGAAGAAATTATCTTGAAGGCTCCCCAAACTCTATTCAAGGCCTATGAAAAGATTGATAAATTTTTAGAGTTGGAAGAGGCCATTGCCAATTTTCAGGGTACTTTGAAAAACACAGGTGATTTTCATTAGCAAGACCCCAGAGGAGATGGTGCCGATAAGAAAGAAGATAATAAGAAGGGGAAAGTGAAAAGGGATTCCAAAAGAGATTAGCAGCAGAAAAACAATGGCTCCATAGATCGGGGAAATAATAATAATAATGATAAGGATTACACCTCCCCTAAACACCAGCAAAGCCAACATCGTCAAGGAGATCATGAATGAACCTTTTTACCAAAAGCCCCCAAAGATCAGAGTCTTTGTTAGGCAGAAGAACAATGACAAATATTGGACCTAACATAAAGCGAAGGGCCAAGACTCCGAAGACTTCTATCAGCTAAAAGACTTTTAGAGAAATAAGTGCAAAATGAGAATCTGGATTGCTATATTGCTAAGAGATATAGGCGTTCAACCTTCGATCAAATAACACCATCATTTCCTTCTTCCACTTCAAGGGAAGTCGTGGACGTTATATCCAACGGTTCAACATCCACTATGTCCAATAGGAAATGTAAGGCCTTGGTCAAAGAGGTTCATCAGGTGTTCGGATAAACTAGGAATGTTAAAACAAATCCTATTAATTTTTCAAACAAGGACTATCTTATAGGGTTGGTGACACCTCATCAAGATGCTTTGGTTAAAACTACATAGGTCGGCATCGTAGATTTGAAATGAATCCTCATTGATAATGGACGTTCAGTCGATGTACTTTATAGTCATACATACAATCAAATGGACTTGGGGGTAAGAAGCTGGAGATCTATAACTAGTCGCCCTTTACGACTTCGACAATAATTCCGTATAAATTGCAGGAACAATTGAGTTGCTGATGATCTTCAGCACAACCCAAAGCGAGCCTCCATCATGATAAAGTTCTATGTAGTCCATGTGGAAAACAACTATAATGCCATCTTAGGGAGAACTACACTGTCAGCACTAAGAGCAGTCACCTCTATTCCTCAATTGAAGATGAAGTTTCCAAGAGATAATGGAATCGATGAAGTGGCTAGAGACCAAGACTTATCCCAAAGATGTTATCTCCAGACTATCCAAGTCGTTTCCGTAGGGGTCAACAAACAAAAAACCACGATGAAAATTAAGTTAAAACCCTTTACGGAATGAGGCACAGAGCTGATAGTAGCGCCTGTTAAAGAGACTGAGGAGATAGAATTATTCCCTGGAGATGACGAGAAAACAGTACAAATTAGACAAGGGTAGCAAAAAGACTTCAAAAGACGCCTGATCAATCTGTTGAGGGAATACTTAGATATCTTTATTTAGACTCCGGCCGACATGCCTGGGATAGATAGGAGTGTTGTTGTTCACGGACTTAGTGTAAATCCTAATATGAATCCCATAAAGCAAAAATGTCAGAATATAGCTCCCGAACGTCAGAAGGTGATCAATGAAGAAAGTGACACTGTTGGTTGTAGGTTTTATTTTTGAAATAAAATGTTTAGAATGGCTCGCCAATTTAGTGTTAATTAAGAAATACAACAGGAAATGGAGGGTGTATGTTGATTATACTGATATAAATAAAGCATGTTCGAAAGATTACTATCCTCTTTTGAGCATCGATCAACTCATTGATTCTGCATCTGGACACATGATGCTCAGCTTTCTTGATGTTTTCTCTGGGTATAATCAGATTGCCATGCATACTGATCACATCCCGAAGACAACCTTCATCACTCATAGAGCCATATATGCCAACAAAGTCATGTATTTCGATCTCATTAATGTCGGTGTCACGTATCAACATATAATGAACAAGGTGTTCAGAGATCAGATGCAAAAATATGAAAGTTTAAGTCGACAATATGATATTAAGGAATATAAAGATAGAAGATCATCTATCTGACCTTATTAAATACTTTCAGAACATACAATACTACAACATGAGGCTTAATCCCACTAAATACACTTTTGGCCTAGGGTTAGGCAAATTTTTAGGATACATGGCTAGCTGAAGAGGGATTAAGGTGAATCCTTAGAAGATATCAGCTATACTCAATATGCAATCACCGAAGAGCTTCAAAGAAGTACAGAGACTGATTGGTAGACTAGCTACTCTTCGGCGGTTTATAGCCAAGTCAGCTGAGAAGTGTTTCCTATTCTTCAACACATTAAAAAGAGCTCAAAATCAGAAGACATTTCAGTAGACCAAAGAATGTCAGGAGGCCTTCCAGCAAATCAAAAGATACGTCTCCTCCCCTCTCATATTGACTAAGGCCATGCCTGAAAAAGATTTTTACTTGTATTTATCAGCAACCCCCTTACTATCGATTCATCCTTAGTCATAGAAGACTCCGAAGGACATAAACCAGTCTACTATGTGAGCCATGCTATTTGGGATGCAAAAATAAGATATCTAAATCTGGAGAATTTGGTTTACGCCCTGATCATCTTTGGCTGAAAACTACAACACTACTTTTAGGGGAGGACAATTATTGTTCTTATAGACCAGCCCTCGAGGAAAGTCCTATATCGTCCTGATCTATCAGGCAGATTAGCAACTTGGGAAGTGGAGTTGAACTAGTTTACCTTGGAGTTCCATCCTTCGACAGCCATTAAAACATAGGCTCTCATTGATTTCATAATTGAATACTCTTTTCCCAAATACTCAAGGCAAGAACAACCAATTACTACCAATCCCATATTGGCATCTAACGACCAACTTGGATTTTATTTGTAGACGGCTCTTCCACTAGTTTAAATAGCGGGGCTAAAGTAATTCTCACCTCACCTGAGGGTTTTAAGGTGCAGCAGGCCATATGGTTCAGATTTATGGCCATAAATAATATAACAGAATATGAAGCCCTTCTGACAGGATTGAGACTAACATGGAGTCTAGAGGTAAAAAAATTGATAATCTACAGTGACTCATAACTAGTTATCAAACAGGTATTTGGAGAATACGAAGCACGATAAACGCATTTGCAAATTTATTTACGGTTAGTACACAGTTTGCTAACCTATTTTTCGAAGTATCAAAACATCGGCGTTGTTAGGGCAGACAATACCATGGTCGATATCCTTTCTAAATTGGCAACCACTGATCAAGAAAACCTGGAGGGCTCAGTTTACTTAGAAATCCTTCAACAACCTAGTACGTTGGTTCACGAAGTAAAGGATGTAGATTAGAAGACTCATGGATGACGTCAATCATTAACTTCTAGAAGGATGACAAACTTCTTGATGATAAGTCCCAGGCTTGAAGGATCAGATATAAATCAACAAAATACTGCCTTATTCATAATCAGCTCTATCGAAGGTCTTACTCTTTTTCATTACTTCGGTGTTTGGGACCTGAAGATGTTGAATATGCCCTTTGGGAGGTTCCTGAAGGAATATGTGGGGACTACATAAAGGCAAAGACATTGGCATAGAAAATCTCGAGACAAGGATATTATTGGCCAACTATTCTTCAGGATGTTAAAGACTTCGTCAAAAGATGTCATAAATGTCAGCTTTTCGCCTCCGTATCACATCTACCTTCTGAAGAGTTTTCCCTAATATTATCCCCAATCCCCTTTGTAACATGGGGAATAGATATATTGGGACCACTTTCACAGGAAAAGGGGCAAGTCAAATTCGTCATAGTGGCTATTGATTACTTCACTAAATTATTAGAAGTCAAGCCCCTAGCCCGTATAACCGAAGAAATATGCTTGCAGTTCTTTAGAGAGCAAGTAGTTTTTAGATTTGGCATCTCGATGGCATTGATCTCTGATACTGGGTTACAATTCGTTGGAAAGAAGTTTGAAGAAATTTTAAAAGAGTTACATATTCAGCATCGCCGAACATTCGCAGCCCATCCTCAAGCAAACGGGCAAGTCGAAGTTACTAACATAACTCACTTTAATGGAATAAAACGAAGACTTGAGGATGCAAAGGGAGCATAGCCTGAAGAACTTTTACACGTACTATGGGCATATCGAACCACTCCTTGGATCATGACTGGAGAGACTCCCTTCAAATTAGATTATGGAGCTGAAGCACTGATACCTCTTGAAATTAAGATCTCTTCATCCCAAGTCCAAATTTTTGATGAAATTCTCAATAGGGAAGTGTTAGAGTTCATGCTCTAGAGGCCAATTATTTGATGTAATTGCTTAATATTTTTTATATAATATTTAATTGAATAAATGAATTATTTTATTATGATTTTATTTATTGCGTTATATAAATGTTAGCATAATAAAAGTCCTTATAATAGTAATATAAATTACATAGCTTCAAGTATGTGACTTAAATATGAGATCATATAATTACAATTAGTATCATTGCTCTTAAATGTCCCTAGTCAAGTATCATTGTTAATGGGACAACAATGATGCATTGAGACTAGTATGTGGATTGACTGATAGCCAAATCTTATTGGTCATAAATATATAAGATATTGAGTCAATGCATAGGTACATGTTAGAGAACAATATACTGGACAGACCCACCATGAGAATTCTATATGGAGCATTATGCAAAGTGTCATAAGAAATTCTCATAGTGACAATGATGTAATGATCCTTCGACCTGAAATCACTATATTATTACACGAGAATTTATATATTTTGATATCATTAAATATCACCTTTAATAGGGTGGACAATAAAGGTTATTATTGGGTACATCATGAATCGTGTGAGGAATATAAGTGATCTAAATAGAATTTAACCCTTCTATATATTATGGGTGATATCCATAGGCCTCTTGATTGAGTAGGACTATGAAATGCATGACCATGCTCAAATAGTGATTTGTTTCATATAGTCTACTCATTGATCAAAAAAACTCAGATTAAATTATAAAGAGTATGACACATTCCATACCCCGAGTTTAATCTAGGATGTCAAGGTTAAAAAGATTAAATTACATTGAAACATTGGTCACGAAAAGGTTACATCTAATCACTGATCTTATTATTATTTGGGTAGTAGTGAAGCATTACTAGATGCCGCTCACTGTTTATAATTTTATAATATGATTTTAAAATTATTACCAACATAATAATAACCTATAGGGTCACACACTTAGAACGTATTTAAAAGTGAGTTAATTTAAATTGTAATGATTTAAATATGTCAATATGATTGATATTATTTAAATTAATAGGATAACTTGTATATATGTATATTAATTAAGTAAGACTTAATTAAGATATAATATATATAAATTCGAATTTTATTTTTCTAATTAGATTAGATTTTGGTTAATTCCTTTTGACTGCTATATATATATATATAATATATCAGCAGCTTTCTTTTTTTTTACGAGTGAGAAAAAATAAAAACCTAACCCTAGCCGTTTTCAGAAAGTGACTAGAGGGAAAACTTAAGAAAAATCCATATCTTGGCGGCTAGTACCGCAACTCTTTTTACTGCAGATCGTGCGACGATTCGCAGGACGTTCGTGTGGATATAGTAGAGGCGCAGTTCCGTTGGATTGCGTTGAAAATTCGAAACTGTTTCAGAATCATTCATCATCTCCATTCAAGCTCGGATAATCGGTAAAACAAATTTAAACCTCTAAATTAATATGTTTTCGCATGGATCCTATTTTAGGGTTTCAGAAATTGTTTTAAAATTTTAAAATTCCGCTACGTTTATGTGCCGAAAATCCTACAGGAAGGACTTCGACAAAGTTTTGACCTCTTAGAAGAAGAACAAGATGCAGCGGTACTTAAGCTGGCTACTTACCAACAACGTACAACAAGATACTTCAATAAAAAGTTCAAGAATAGGATATTCAAGGTTGGAGACCTAGTCCTTCGACAAACCGACGCATCTACACCTCAAAAGACTAGAAAGCTTATGCCCCACTTGGGAATGTCCTTACATGGTGATCGAAATATTAAAAACAGACATTTACAAGCTTTAGACTATGGATGAGAAGTCTATATCTAATATATGGCATGTTATTCGACTTCAAAAATATTATCAATAGTTAAAAAATTTAATTAGTGAATTTTGAGGTTATTTGTGAACTGATAAAGTCATCTTTTCGTTATCAATAAAATGAGAATTTCTTTCACATTGCATCTTTATGTTTCTGTTTAAATGTTCACTTAGTTATATCCTCTAGCCTTACCCTCAATCTATCCGATAAGGCTATAGGAAGCATGAAAGTATAAGTGTTAAGCTAGCAAATAATTATACACGTAAAGGATAACAAAAGAACCAACTCATGAGAAACGATTTTAAAGTTCATTAAGTACGTAACAAGGTCTAAATATTGTTTTTAAAAAATTACATTAAATAGAGTGTTGTGCTTAAATTTTATAAAATACTCGTAAGCACACGAATCTATTATAAAATAGCTTTATACAAAGTATAAGGTCGATCCTACGAGAATTATAGAATTATTAATTAAATCTAAATTATACTGAATTCTAATCTAGTTAACGAAAGATGATTTTTGAATTAAGTTAAACTAAAAACTAAATATAATGAAAATCAAGACTAATAATTAAACTAACTTTTAATCAATGGAAGAAAGTTTTGAGGTTCGAAATCCATAATATTAATTATATATATCTTACTATTCATTATCAATTCGGAGTAGCAATTTGAAAATCAATTCAATGCTTTCTCAAGATTTTTCATGTACGCCCTTAAAAATATTTCTTATGTAAATTTCTATTTTCAAGGTTTAATGTATAAGACCATCATAGCATTATATGTATCCACTATTTGAAAAATAAATAATCTTAGTTCTCAATTTAGACTTTAAATCATAACCCGATTTAAATTAAATTAATTGAAACTATTCAAAATACCTGATATTTTGAATGAAACAATTTAATTTAAACTCAATAAGATAAACAAGAATTATTAACCATTAAAACCGATTAGAAATTAATAATGAATTTCAGTCATACATAATTAATATCGTTTCATCCTACCTTCAAATTTAAATTAGCAATACATAGTTCTATAAAATATAGAGATTAAGGAATAACCCAACATGATCAATATGCGCAGCCGCTGAACTATTTTTCTATTCTTGTTCCTTCCGCAGTTACTGATTTTGAGATCTGTTATGGCTACTACTGGATCGCTACTTCGAATGTTGCTGCACTGATGGTCTGGTTGGTGCTGCTCCAGAAATCCCTTTTTTTTTGTAACGTGATGATGTTATTGCCTTTTATAAAGCTACAGGCACAGCTGATTTCTCTCAACAGAACTCTATCTTTTCCCTTTCCTTCTTTATCCTGTTTCCTTGTATGCCTTATCTCTATAAATAATCCTATTTTTTAGAAATCCTAGTATAAGCGGGACCTTACGAAAATGTTTTCCTTCCTTGGTATATATGTACAAGCAGCAGTAGCGTATGGATTAAAACCAATACTTGGGCATACTATTAGATCCATCATTTAGACTTTTTAATCTTTAAATAAATCTATGCATGTTTACCAAAAATAAATTCAATTAAAATTAAATTAATATAAAATTAAACTAATAAATCTATTTTTAAAGGGAAATAAATATATAAATAATATGTTCATCATAAAGCAAACTGAATGATGAACTAAAGCTAATCTTTGGGAGGAGGATCAGGTGATACAATTCCAAGCTCTTCAGGATCGTGACCTTTCTCCCGGATCATATTTCTTGCAAACTAGAAGCCATCATTGAATTCATTTACCACTTCTCGGTAAAGTTCTTTCTCAAACTCATTGGATGCATTATATTCTTCAATTATTTTTTGTCGAAGATACGAGAGAATAAAGCTCGCAGAAGTAGAAGCAATGGAACCTTTCAGCCAGCCGACCAACTTCCCTAAAAAACCAGCCTTCAACGACTTTTTGGATATTATCCTTCAAAAATTTTAACTATTCTATTTGAAGCTTAATAATCCCTTCCTGTTTCTGGGAATGATCTACATGTTCAGTATGTTCGGCATCCAAGAGCCGCCACTTGTGCTCCTTGGACTCTATTTTCCTCATAACTTCACGAGTAAGGGCTTCGTATTCGGCCCTCTTCTCCTTAGCAACCTTCACTTCATCTTTCAACTTATTCATTTCTTTGTCAGCCTTGGCCTTGTCTTTCTTAGCCTCTTCACAATCATTCTTCATGATGTGAAAGGCTTTAGATTGGGGAAGTTCCTGATCATGCCATTTTTTCTCACACTCATTTGCTTCAGAGCACTTTTTATTTGCAAGCTCCAGCTTGCGCTCTAACTCTTTATGCTCATCGGATATGCGAAGAAGAATCGCGTTCCCCTGTCCAAAGCAATTCAGATGTTATAAATAATAGATATACGAATTGAAATGATTAAACACATGGGAACAATAAATACTTGAGCATGAACAACAAATATAATCTCCATGAGGGGCTTCAAATTCGCCCATCCGATGCCCGATGTGTCAAAAAGGAATCGTGAAGGACACTAAAGCATTAAACCCCAAACCCTTTGCATATACCTTTTATTTATTGGAGATGTTCGATGGGGATGAAGGCCCTTTTTTTCCTGGCTTCCTCTTCTCCGATCCTGACCCCACAGTAGTTGAAGACATTGCCTCAGTAACGGGTGGAGACTGCAGAAGTTCTTCTGGGCTGATAACAGGGGGATCTAAATCAAAGATGAGAACATCCTCCACATGGGGAGTAACCTCAAGAGTAGGCAAAGGCGTAGGGTCGACGACAGACCCTTTTTTTTAGACTTCGGCCTTTAAGCCATTAACTTTTGAAGGCTTCGAAGCCTTATTTAATTTTGGAAGCTCAATGGCTTTCTCTTTAGGCTTCACTTCCCCCTTGGAGCCTACAGCCTTTTGTGCCTTCATCTTCCTGGCGGCATGGATCTTATCAACACCAGATAATTTGAATCTTGAGGCACCAATAGCCTCAATGACAACTTCATTGTGATCATTCTTTAGTTGGTTTGGCATTACAAAACAAACAGACAAATGGTTCAGTGCTCTGCCAGAACATGTTTCAGAAGACAGACGATAAATCTAAAAGGACTTACAGCCATAAAGGTGCAACCCAGTCCTAGTCATTAAGGAGTTCCCAGTCTAACTTCACTTAAGGTCTCTTAGCGTTACAAACCCTTAAACTCATCTAGCTTAGCCTTACTAATGCGGTTGGGGTTTAGTTGGAACTTATTGGGGTTCGATCATGGTTCGACCATATCAGTCCCCCTTTAATGAAAAATCAGTCCCCATGCCATCCTTTATTGCTGGAGGGGCTATCCATTAGGGTTTCTCTACCAACGTTCTTTATAATTTGGAAGAACCCTTTCTCCATGCCCCCGGTGATAGAAAAGAATTAGAAAAAGAAGTTTAGAGCAGGAGTGACCTCATTGAAATTGTAAAAGGCTATAAAACCATTCAAGTGAATGAAAGAGTTCGGAGCCAATTGGTACAAACTAAAAGCAGTGGTGTGCAAGTGCTTAATAACGAAGGACATGAGTGGAAAATGAAGACCAAAGATAAAGTGTTGTCTATGAACAGGAATTCATCCGCCTTCCAACCACCAGTACATCCTTTCATGGGCATCAGCCTTTCTAACCTCGTAGACCTCAGGAATGTAGAATTCAGGCATTAACAATTGGAAATCAAAATTAGAGATGGAGGAAGGGGGTTTTGCTATTCTATACTCATTATCCATATATTTGGTCCTATTGTACTCTTCTACGTCCCTCATTCGTTCAATGACAATGGGTTTATAGGATATCACTTTTGGAACTCCCATGCCGACTATTGTAATTTCACCTTTAACATGGAAAGATGAAGCCAGAGCCGTTTGAGTCTTATGGGTTTTATCTACACCAGACATGTTGAATAAAAGGATAAGGAACTTACTTGAGATCGAGATGAAGATGGAGTATGAACAAAGAATTACTATAGACTGCAAACACAGCGAAAAGTTGGAACGAAGATGGAGTTCTCTTTCTCTAAAAATTTGAATTTTGGGCGAAAGTGATGATCATATCGCTTTCTCTTATTTAAATCTAGCGTCTACGGTCCAGATTAATTAAATCCAACAGATAGGGTTTAATCACTGTAGTAATAGAGAGTAATCATTACCTTTCAACTTGTGCACGTTTCCCTTGGAAGTTGAAGTGATCGAGACAGCTGTCCAAGATTAAAAGTTAGAGCCCCTTTTTCAAAATCCTTACAACTAGGCTCAGATAAACATTTGGTCCTGAACCGACATTAGAAGCCCATTTTGGAAAGGGATTTATTCTAAAAACCTGTTTAAGAGTTGGCCCAAATAGGCACATAATAAATCTTTTCCCTTCGGTCAAACGTCCCTGGCACCCTGAAGACTTATTAGTACAGGTAAAAGGTCCTTGGAATCTTGAAGGAGCTTTCTCTTTAGTTTGATGCATTCGGGATCCCGAAGAAGCTCGCTCACTTCAGTCATTGTAGTTTTTGGACTCCTAGAGCCTCCTATCTATTCCTTCAACCTATTTCATATGCCGAAGGAGTGGGGGCAATATTGGGCTGCGTATTTACTAGCATGAATAGGTCATTTATATTAGGCTTGACCCTTACAGTCTATCGGGCTTAGTACGCACACAAGAGGGCCCCTTGGTTGCTAGGCTTGGGCAAGAATCTTTGTCAATCTTGGATAGTGTTACCATATCCAATATTAATTTGTATGAAAATTACCTATTTAGCAGTGACTATGATGATAGTTACCGTCTCCAACTATATCTCTGATAAACGATTCCTAATAGGAATTGTAACCCTAGGAAATCAAATGAGTATAATAGTATAAATACAAGGTTAACAGTAGTTGTATGATCTTCTGAATACATAACACTTGACCCTACTAAACACTTTCTGTTTCCATTGTTAACATATCTCGAAGCCTATACTTACTCTCATACGGTATATATCCCCCGGCGACCCAAGTTGTCAAGCACTTCTGATGATTCTTTCTGTGTAAGTTCACGTCCAAGCCAGTAGTTGATTGTGTGGACAAATTCGAGCGTTAACATTAACAATATCAATCGCCTTAATTTATTGATCCGCATGAGCTTAATCATGCTTTTATAAGTTGTACATTATGAATATAAAATTATATTATTGTTTTTTTTTTTGACCAAAAAAGAGTGTATTGATTATCATAGAATTTTAATAATTTTGTGACGAAATATACACTTCTCCCAATGTGGTTTTAGGTTTTTAAATTCAGTATCATATATGACAAGTATGTATCAAATTTTACTTATAAAAAATCCCAACAATAAAGTAAAGAAATATATATTTTTCAGTAAATAATAAAATTTTAAAATTAAAATTATGGCTAGTAAAATATAGGAAATCAGTCAGTGTTAGAGTGAGAATGGAAAAGAAAAAGCCCCCCTAACAAAATAGAAGTTTCGACATAGGCATTCAGAAAACTGAAAGGCCCAATAAGATTGTATTAGGAATTGCTATGCTAGCGCAACCATGGATATGTTTATATCTAGGCATTTTAGTTATAAATTACACTAATTTAGGGTGCGGGCCGGTCGGCATAAATAGGTCATCTGAGAACGTATTCATATTTAATACTCCCCCCAAAAAGAAAAATTTTATTTACAAATTTTCATTTAATGTTCCAAGTTCCAACGAAGAATTTTTAATGTAATAGTTTGTCATCATAATAAAATTATGATGACAAATTTCAAGTCATCTTAGTTATCTGACAATGTGAGTTAGTCATCTTAATAAATCGTGTTTATTAAATTGTTAATGTTATATTCCCTTTAATTTCATACTAGCAAAGTGTCAAGATTCTCACATAAAATGAGTTTTCGAATGATAAAAAAATAGGTGATAATTTTAAATTACTCCATTTTGAAAGCTTTCTATAAACAAAAATACCCATCATATTTTAGTAAATTAAACATAAATATACTTATTTACATATAATTATAATCTAAGCAAATACTTATATATCAAGTGTTAAGTTGAATTTTATTCATATTTAATATATATTTTTAGGCTTAATTAATTGCGAGTTCTTAGTTATTTTAATTGATTTTAGGTAATTTATTTCATTTTATGTGTATTTACTATTTTTAGTATTTTTATATTATTTTTATTATTTTTAATTATTTTATATTTTATTTTGTAGGAAAAATTGAAGCTAATGACATAATTGTAAATTCAACAAGTGCTAGGGGCAAAACCGTGAATAACAGCAACATGGATGGCATAACTGTAATTAACCGGCTGAATGGCAATATGGTAATAACCGGAACAGGCCTGACCGCGCCCTGCGCGCACGCACGGAGCTGGAGGAAG
This sequence comes from Hedera helix, assembly GCA_947179155.2. NCBI lineage: Eukaryota > Viridiplantae > Streptophyta > Magnoliopsida > Apiales > Araliaceae > Hedera > Hedera helix. Next base: position 9,130,669 of record OX359265.1, on the reverse strand, counting down.
AATCAGGCAATGGAACGACGCCGTTCACAGAAGAAGTAAAAAACAGGAGCTCGCGCAATGCGCGTGGATGTTTTTAGTGCGCGAAAAGAGGGATACGGCGTCGTTTTGGCGATAATGGCTGAGGCGGCGCTGATGTGGCAATGCGCGTCAGGCGAGAAGAGGAAAAACGCGGAGGCCGCGTTTGTTTGACACGGAAATTCCAGAAAGCAGATTTTTCGCGATTTGGAGGATTAATTTGATTCCCAATTGGATTTCTTTTCCACATTAGCTTAGGATTAATATTGTACTCCTATAAATAAATTATGTAGCTTTTATATTCAGTACTTTAACATAGATCAGAATATATTAATATAGAATAGCAGATTATTAGAGTAGTTTAGGAATAGTTTTAGGAATAAATATTCAACGCGAAGGATTCAACAATTGAAGGCGGAGCTTGGGAGTTGAAGACTGTGATCCGAGTGACAGACGGATGTCAAACACAGATTTGATTTCTTTTCTTTTTCTTTTATTGTTGTAATTTTGATACGTTGAATTATTTGTGGATTATTTTATTTATGTATTATTTAATTATGTTTTGTGTTTTAATTTTAAGTATGCTAGGTTAGATTAATTTCTAGGGTTAATGATGATTATATTTGATTGATTCTATGACACAAATTCATGCCAATCAATTTTACAGATTTAGTACTTTAACGTAAATAATAATTCTTTTTATTGAATGCCTATTTTTATTGCTCAAATATAAAAGTGGATTCTTATTATGATTTGTTAGATTCAGTTTATGATTTGTTAAAAGCGGATATAAATTGTGTTTCGATGGATATAGTGAGTGTTTTGATTTTATACATTTGTTTGGCTATAAAAGAATTAACAACTTGATTTAAAACTTAATTGGGCTTAATTGATTTTATTTTCCGCATCTAATAGAGTCGAGAGACCAAATTAGTGTGAGATAAAAAGTAGAGTTTTTGGTCATGAAAATTGAGAAGATGATATTAAATATATGATTCTGCCACCCTAACATTTTATTATTAAGTAATTTCTTTATTAATTTTAATTAGTTTTATTTCACAAATTTTAAATCATTTGTTTAAATAAGATTAAGGCGATATAAATTTAATAATTGGTTAATAATTATTTTAATTTCCTGTGGGTTCGACATTCTATTTTATCACTGTATTATTTGTTGATTGCGTATAAATTGTTAACTAAATTTAAGCACAACATCAAGCACACTCTTCTTTATTTTAATAACGTGGACATAAATATTCTAATTTGTGTTGTTTAATGTTATAAATTTAATTTATTATTGTGTTTAATTGACTTAATTAATTAATCTTTATTTATACATTTAATAATTGAATATATTATAAATAATTATTTTACAAAAATAATAAAATTTTTAATTTATTTTATTAAATACTATTGAACTAACTAGTTGGACAGTATTTTGAGCGTTTAATTTTATTTGACAAAAATTCATTGGTGAATTATTTGACATAAATTAGTATATGATGCATTTTAGTAAAATGTGAATATACTAAAAAAAAAAATATACTTAGTAATCTTCAATTCGTATCATACATTCACAACAACTGTTACTAATAATCAAATAACTTCTATCAAACGAAAATAATAAAATATAACTAATTTTTATTAGTAGTAATACCGAGTGATCTGAATTTCAATTGATATTTTACATGACCTACACAAACACCCCTAAAAAACATACGAGACTCTCTTTTTATCAATTTTTCTTTAACAAATAAAACTTTTTAATGGAATGGATGAAGTATATTTCATCATATTTTCTTAATTTTTTTAATTAATATATCTTACTCCATTTGTTACTCAAAACTTTTTGTTCCAATACAAAGAGCATTCTATTTTTTTAGGAATAGTAGTATAATACAATGATCCCAAATTTGATATTATAGTCTCATTTTCATTTAGTTATTGTTAAATTAATAATTTATAATTAAAAGTAAATAAAAAATAAAAAATATATTAATGTAAAACTTGGTCCAAATGAGTTCAAAATATGGCCCAATCGGTTGATCTAGTAGTATCACTCGGTTCATCTTAACTTAGCACATATCTACCTAAAAAATTATGATAACTGAGTTGAGACCTTGTAAACTATTCAAACTCACCAACGTGTCCTACTACAGAACAATGTAACATATCATAATACTATTATCTCTTCACTTTAATTTTTGACATTTTCGTCCGAACCTAGTTAAATAACATTTATATATATCTTAGATTGACCTAATATAAATTATTTTAAATTACTTTTAATGTAATATTATTTAATCGTTAATTTAATAATCTAACCATATGGATATAAAAAACATTTAAAAATATGAGATTATGTCAAATTTTATTTGATTTTAGGTTATGTATCAACAACTTTATAACAGTAAAAATTATTAAAATTTGAGTTGTTGAAATATATATACTTATATGTATATTATTTAAACTAAGAGAGTGATTCAAAACAAATAGTTGCTACGAATGCTATTTCAACTAACTCATCTGACACCGTCTAATACGAGATCGAACGGACTAGATTAATGGGGATTAAAACCTTTTCGCTACTAAGAGTAGCGACATTCAAAAAAAATTAAAGGCATACCGCTACTCTTAGTAATTTTATGGATAAATATCTTAAATATTTTCACTAATATTAAATTTAAATAGTTTTAATATATTTATTTTTAATGTAATTTATATTAATTAAATTAAATTTTATTATAATATGGAGTTTAAATTTTAAATATCAAATTATCACAATAATTAATAATATTAAACTTTATTACTTAAAAAATTATTTATGCAAATAAATCTATTGAAAGAGATGCACCATAAATTTACACTAAAATGGTACCGATTAAGTTGCGATTCTGGACAAAACCTCTAATTTTATGCAGTTTAGTCGATTTTAATATAATTTCAAATCAAAATATCATTCATACGGATGAAGTATTAAAACTAATACGGATGAAGTATTAAAACTAAGTATATGTTTGTTTATAAAAATTATGGTTGAGATTGAATTATTTGTATTAATTTAATATTATTTCGAACTATTTTATCATATAATGAAGATTATTAGTCCCTTAATATTGGACTATTAATCCATAGAGCTATTTAATGGCTTAAAATTAAGATAACTATTAATCCCATATTTTTATGGGATTATATAATTTCTCATAAATAACTTAAAAAAAAAATAGTTCATAGGATTAGTTAAAAGATTTTAATCTCTCATCATGGGATAAAATAGTTCAAAATAGTGTTAAATTAATATAAATAGTCCAATCATAAATATATTTTTTTACAAACAAACATAGTCTATTGCTATAATAACAAAAACAGTCTTATACAAGATAATATAATAAATTATAATTAGTTGATAATTCATCATATATGAATAAATCTAGTAATAATAATCAATTACAATCGATCGCATTATTTTATGGGTTCATTACAGTTATATACAACAATTAATAACAAATTACAAAATTAGTGCACAAATAAAATAATTACAAAAAGAGTACAAATCAGAGAAATTAATTCCACAATTTATATTCAAAATCCTAAAAACAAGGAAATATTGCTATATCCGGCAGTTACTAAACAAATCCCTCCATAACTGCAACAACTTGATATACACTGCTCTGGAAAGCATATCAAATGTCCTAATCTCTAGCCTCTAATTTCCTAATCCCTCCATTCATGATTTAAACAAACTGAGTAAACATGCAACTTTGATATCAGAATAACAGTTCAACGCCAAATCAATCGGAGAACACAAAATATTCTGTCGAGGCTCAACTCTGATATCGGAGAAAACGAAGCATCCTGTCGCGACGCAACACGTAATCGGAGAAAAAGAACCCTGTTGTCACGACGCATCTATAAGATCGAAAATATCATACAAAATCAACAACGCCTTTAACTTCGATACAAATACTGAGGTATGTCAGTTTAAAATTTATAAGCATATAGTTACCTATGGTTACTATCAATTACTATATTGATTACCTTTATTAAGTTTTTCTATCTTATAATTGTAACCAAATTTGAATACTGAATGTTGTGATTGCAAAATGTATTGAAAACATATTTCATATTATGGTTACTAAGGTTATATAAATTGTTTACTGTCTAATGTTGTCTTGGTTACTGACTATTTTGTATTGTTTACTGTCTAATGCTGTCTTTTTAATCACTATAGCTGAATTGGTTACTTACTAATGCTGAATTGGTTACTGTGAAACATTATATTTGTCTCTAACTAATGCTTAATTGGTTACCGACGAATTCTAACTTGGTTACTGACTAATGCAAACTTAATTACTTATGTTTTTTATATTAATGGTTACTTGTTAGCTGACTTGTAAGACCCCGAATTTTATGAAATACAAAATTTAATTTTTCTTCATATAGATATTTTTTTAAACAGTAAGTGGTTAAATCGATAAAGTTAAAAGTTAAGGATGTTATGTACAAATTTTATTTTGTCGGACAATATTCGCTTTGTCGGGGAATATTCGTTTGGTCGGGGAATATTCGTTTGGTCCGACGGCGCCGAAATAACAAATTATTGGTGGACCTCACAACGGAATATTTGTCGGATATAGAAAACGACAGAAATAACCTTTTTAAATAAAAATAGTCAACGGAACTGTTAAAATACCGGTGATAAAAGAATAGTAGCATACAGTAGTTATTGGTATTTTCTGTAGCACTCGGTACTCTACAGTAACACACGGTATTGCATAGTGTCTCATATTTTTGGTCTGATAATTGACACCGTAACTGTTACGCATCATTTCATCGATAATTGTCACTGCATAATATTTTATATTATCAATTCAATAATTGTTGTTACACAGTATTTTGCATTATTGATTTAATAATTGTCATTACACTGTATTTTATATCATTGAGTCAATAATTGTTGTTGCACTGTTTTTAAAATTATTGAACCTAATAATTGTCACAGTAACATATGCACAGTAATTCACATTATTGAATCAATAATTGTCATTACACAGTAACGTATGCTTTATTTTACATTATTGTTATCTCTATTATGATGTTATTTAAACAGTTGTATTTCATTAATTTATTGACTTGATATCTAAGAGCTAACTATACTGTATTTATAACAATTAGTCATAATAATTGAATTGATAAAGTTATTTGTTTATAATATAAAGTTAGGTGATTATTAGGTGATATGAAATGAATGGTGTAGATTAAAGTGTGAATTATTGTTGAATAATTAAATTGATTTGTTTATAATATAAAGTTAGGTGATTATTAGGTGATATGAAATGAATGGTGTAGATTAAAGATAATATAATATTTGAAATGGATGGTGTAGATTAAAAGATGATCTTTAAATGAATGGTTTAGATTAAATGAATGACAAGATTTTTGGCTATAAATAGAAGCCTTAACTTAAGGATTTTTCATAAACTTTCTTACTTGTTCTTTCTTTCTCTCTCTAAATACTTCTTGTGAAAGTTCTCTCTAAGTGTGCTTAAGTCATCTTGAGTATTTGTGAAGATCTATAAGTATACGTGTACTGTTCAAGTTAATCAACCTCATTTAAATCAATATCCAGTCACGTGTTGAGGTAAGGGATACCATCTTTTTCATCTTCCATTATTCAAACGTACTATGGTAAGGGATTATCATTATTTGATTCTCGATAATAATATTGTTTCTTCCTTACTCATAAGACGTGCCTTTTATTTCCATGTATTAAATTGTGGGAATAACCTTACGGAGCGGATTGCCGCCTGTTGGTGAATAACCTTTCGTATTCATTCATTATTAATCTCTGAGAATAACCTTACGGAGCGGATTGCCGCCTGTTTGGTGAATAACTCTTTGTACTCAAATTCTATTAAATTGTGGGAATAACCTTACGGAGCGGATTGCCGCCTGTTGGTGAATAACCCTTTGTATTAATTTCCTTCACCTTTTGTTACTCAAACCTGCTACGGTAAGGGATATTATTTTCTTTCATACTCCTAAATCGAAATTTATTATGGAACTATTGCTTCTATAATTCCTGAAAATATTATATGTTCCATAATAGTTGAACTTCATTATTTCAACTGAACCTTCCTATTTACGTGAACCTTTCTATTGAATTGTAACCGTTATTCTGAACTGTGGATCTTGAATATCATTTTTAAATTTCACTCCACATCATGTTGACAATTTGGACATTATTTGAATCTGTACAAAGTAAACTTCCGATACTTATTGTTATCCTATTTCTTCTGTTCATCATTTATATCATTCTAATCATCCAAAAATCAAGCTGTTGTGAATATCTGTGGCCGGGGGCACAGATGTGATATATTTGTTGAACAGATGATAGGTTAAAGGCGATATAATAGGTTAAAGGCGATACATCTGTTCGGTGTCTTTTATGGCATGTGGTGAATGTTCTCTTTGGCCCGTAGTGCAAAGATGAACTGTTGTTTGGTATGATTATGACCAAAGGCTGAATCTGGTATAATCATGACCGTTGGTGCTATTTTGAATATCTTTGGCCCGTAGTACAAAGATGAACTGTTGATGTGCATGATTATGATCAGGAACTGTGAATTTGTATTATCTTGACTAATGATATTTCAGATGATAAAAGTTGATGATGTTTTTCCTAAAAAGAGAACCGAGTGGACATTATAGTCTGCATTATTCTTCTAATAGATTACTCATTCCGCTGCTATTATTGATCTGAACGTTGTTTAAGAATTTAACTGCAGTTTTTGATATAAACCTTGTAGTCTATTGTATTCTGTCAAGAACTCAACTGTTGAAGGCTAATGATAATTTATTCGTCATTATCTTAGTCATGATATTTCTTACTGGGCTATTTGAGCTCACCCTTTCTTTTGTTCCATTGTTTTTCAACAGGAGATGAAAACATAACAGGGTCTAGCCGGGGAATGGAGTGAGGGTCCGAGGAATAGTTATCATAGTCTTCACGTTTTGTAAAATAGTGTGGCAATAATAGTGAAGACTTAGTTGTGTATTATTATACACTGTATTGTTGTACGTTGTGCTTTGTTGTAATAATTTTGTTGTAGTCTTTTGACGACTCAAGTTTGGGCTGTGTGGGCCCAGATTTGGGGGCGTCACAGTTGGCATCAGAGCTTAGGGATATGGTCTTTAATGGAGATCTGGGGTAGAACTAGGAGGGGAGAGACGAATAGAATCAGTCACTAGTGTGTCCTACCTAAAATAGATTTTATTATCTAATGAGTCGATTTGAATGTAGGAACATGAAGTGATGAGTCAGTTTATTTGAACTAACATTTATTTTGTGACCACAGTTTAGTATGGCATCTGGAAATCAAGAGGTTAACTATGGAATGCCTGAAGCAAATGTAGCCGAGAATCAAGAGGCCCCAAACAATCCTCCTGCCAACTCAGGAAATAATGTTCCTGATAACATGATGAACGATGGATTCTTTAGGAATTTCATGCAGTTCATACAGAATCAAGGAAGAGGAAATCCAGTCAATAATAACGGTAGAAACGCTGGCAATTTGAGGATGGTCACTGTTAAGCAATTTAAAGAATTAGGACCACCTGAATTCCACGGGAAGCCTGACCCACTCAAAGCAGAGGCATGGCTGAAACAGACGACAAAAATACTTGATGTCTTACAATGCACTGATGATCAGAAGGTGCCATTTGCCACTTTTATGTTACGAGGTGAGGCGGACCATTGGTGGGAAGCGGTAAAACGTATCCAACCTTCAGCACTCGAAATGTCTTGGACAGAATTCGAAGAACTGTTTAACGAGAAGTATTTCCCAGAAAGCATCCGCCATATGAAAGAGGTGGAATTCATTAAGCTGGAGCAGGGAAACATGACAGTCTCCCAATATGAAGCCAAGTTTGCCGAGTTATCTCGCTTTGCCACCCATCTTGTGGATGACGAAGCACGAATGAGTCGGATGTTCCTAAGAGGTTTGAGATTCAAAATTCGTCAACAACTTAGCTCTCATAAATTTAGTTTGTATTCAGATGTTGTGGATAGGGCTCAAAGGGTGGAGCAAACAGATGAAACATTGCAGCCAAGAGTTAATGAGCAACATAGAGAAAGGAATGACAACAACCACAGGAACGAGAACCATCGAGTAGGTAACCAACACTTCGGTGGTAATTCCACATCAAATAACAGAAGAGGAGAATCCAGTGGGAACAATTTCAAAAGAAAGAGATTCCATAATAATTATGGAAGGGCACCAGCACCAGTACCAACACCAGCACCGACCCCAGTTTCAAGGGGAGAAGATCGACCACCAGTGAGATGCTATAGGTGTGGTCAGGAAGGTCACATCAGCCCAAACTGTACACTGCAGTCCAAAAAGTGCTACAGTTGTGGGAAAGAGGGTCATCTTGCGCGGTTTTGTCCTGCCACAAAATCAAGTCCAGCTGCAATGATGATACCAAAAGCTAGCGCGGATAAGGGAAAATCTGTAGTTCAAGGGAGAGCTTTTGTTGTGACATCCCAAATGGCACGAAACTCGAACGAGGTGATAACCGGTAAGCTATTCATAAATTCTCGTGAAGTCTACGCCTTGTTAGATACTGGCTCTACCCATTCTTTTATCTCACCTGCATGTGCTCAGCGTTTAAACTTAACTCCTGAAAACTTGGACTTTGACTTATCAGTTGAAACCCCATTAGGAGAAATGACCATTACATTTACTGTCTATAAATCTTGCCTAGTTCAAATCAACAACCTCACATTACCTGTTGACCTTATTTCTTTGGAGATGCGTGAATTTGATGTGATTTTAGGAATTGATTGGTTGACTACCCATCATGCTAAAATTGATTGTTTTCATAAGATTATTAGTTTTCATATTCCTAATCAACCTGTCATGCAAATTCAAGCAACTAAACCATTGAAATCTATAACTGTTATTTCTAGCCATAAAGCCATTCGTTTATTGAAAAACGGATGTCAAGCCTTTTTAGCTCATGTCACTGATTTGAACAAAAATACATCAAACTTGAATGATATTCCCATTGTTAATGAGTTTCCTGACGTTTTTCCTGAAGAACTTCCTGGCTTACCCCCAAACCGTGAAATTGATTTTTATATTGATCTTGAACCCGGTACCAAGCCCATTTCCAAAGCTCCCTACCGAATGGCTCCCATTGAACTTCAAGAGTTAAAAGTCCAACTACATGAATTGTTGGACACCGGTTTCATTCGTCCGAGTGCATCACCTTGGGGTGCTCCTGTTCTATTTGTGAAGAAGAAAGACGGGAGTATGAGATTGTGCATTGACTACCGAGAATTGAACCATGTCACCATCAAGAACAGGTACCCGTTACCTCGGATTGATGACATGTTTGATCAATTGCAAGGCGCTCAACATTTCTCAAAGATTGATCTCCGTTCTGGATATCATCAGTTAAAGGTTAAAGCTGAAGACATTCCAAAGACTGCTTTCAGAACTCGTTATGGGCATTATGAGTTCTTAGTCATGCCTTTTGGACTAACTAATGCTCCTGCAGCTTTCATGGACATGATGAACCGGATATTCAAAGAACATTTGGATCATTTTGTGGTTGTCTTTATTGATGACATCCTCATATACTCCAAGAGTCGCGAGGATCATGAACAACACCTGAGATTGATACTACAAAAGCTCCGTGAAAACAAATTATATGCCAAGTTGAAGAAATGTGAGTTCTGGCTTGAGGAGGTCGCGTTTCTTGGGCATGTGATTTCTAGTCAAGGAATATCAGTCGATCCTGCGAAGATTGAAACGGTACTAAATTGGGAACAACCCAAAACAGTAACCGAAGTCCGAAGTTTTCTGGGTCTAGCTGGTTATTATCGGAGATTCGTAGAAGGATTTTCTCGAATCGCCACTCCATTAACGCAGCTTACTCGGAAAAGCACAAAATTCATATGGAGCGAGGAATGTGAGAAGAGTTTTCAAGAACTCAAGAGGAGACTTGTTTCAGCTCCTGTTCTGACCATACCATCAGGATCAGGAGAATTTGTTATCTACAGCGATGCTTCTGGTAAAGGTCTAGGCTGTGTCCTTATGCAACATGGAAAGGTTATAGCCTACGCCTCTCGACAACTCAAACATTATGAGAAAAATTATCCTACTCATGATCTAGAGTTGGCAGCAGTCGTTTTCGCGTTGAAGATCTGGAGACACTACTTGTACGGAGAAAAAGTGGATATCTATACGGATCATAAAAGTCTCAAGTATTTCTTCACCCAGAAGGAACTCAACATGCGACAACGACGTTGGCTTGAGCTGTTAAAGGATTATGACCACACAATCCAGTATCACCCGGGAAAGGCGAACGTTGTAGCTGACGCTTTGAGCAGAAAATCTTATGCAAGTACAAGTGCACTGCTGACAACACAAAAGTGTATTTTGTACGACTTGCAAAAGATGGAGATAGAGCTAAAGACACCAGGGACCCACTCGAAGATTGCTCACGTGCGAGTAGAACCAACTTTAATCGATAAAATTAAAGCTGCTCAAGCTACCGATCCGGAACTGATAAACATGATAAAGAAAGTACAAGAAGGTGTCATTCCCGAAGCAAGAATCGACGAGAAAGGAATACTTCGAGTCAACTCTCGACTCTGTGTTCCTAATGATCCTGAATTAAAGCATAAAATCATGATGGAGGCACACAACACGCCGTTTGCAATCCACCCAGGAGGTACCAAGATGTATCGAGATCTTCGACATACATTTTGGTGGAACAATATGAAAAGAGAGATTGCGGAGTTTATCTCAAGGTGCCTAACTTGTCAACGTGTCAAAGCAGAACATCAAGTTCCTAAAGGTCCATTACAATCACTTGAAGTTCCCGAATGGAAGTGGGAACACATCAATATGGACTTCGTGACGGGTCTTCCAAAAGTTTCTCAAGGCTTAGATGCAATTTGGGTGATCGTAGATAGATTGACCAAATCTGCTCATTTCTTGCCTATACGAGAAAACTTTTCACTTGAACGTCTTGCCGGTATGTACATAAATGAGATCGTGAGATTGCATGGCATGCCAGTTTCCATAGTTTCTGATCGAGATCCTAGATTCACTTCACGCTTTTGGATCAGTCTACAAAAAGCTATGGGCACTGAACTACGTTTTAGTTCTGCATACCATCCTCAAACGGACGGACAATCGGAAAGGACGATCCAGACCCTCGAAGATCTTTTGAGACTTTGTGTATTAGACTTCAAAGGAAGTTGGGATAAGTACTTGCCGTTGGTGGAATTTTCTTACAACAACAGTTACCAAGCAAGCATAGGCATGGCTCCATTCGAGGCATTGTATGGAAGGAAGTGTCGCTCTCCAATATGTTGGAATGAGGTAGGAGAAGCAAAATTGTTGGGACCCGAGTTGGTACGCTTGACGACCGAAAAGATCCAAATGATCCGACAACGAATACAGACCGCACAAGAACGACAAAAGAGTTATGCTGATCTTCATCGGAGAGACGAAAGTTTCAACGTCGGAGATCATGTATTCTTACGTGTTTCTCCATGGAAAGGGGTTACGAGATTCGGAAAGAGAGGAAAGCTCAACCCTCGATTTATTGGCCCATTTGAAATCCTCGATCGAATAGGAACCGTAGCCTACAGACTAGCCCTACCACCAAGTATGTCTCGCATCCATAACGTTTTTCACATATCTATGTTACGTAAATATGTGAAGGACCCAAACCACGTCATTGAGTTAGAACCAGACGTTATAGCAGATGATTTAACATACGAGGAGGTACCTGTTAAGATCCTGGATAAGAAGAAGCAGATCCTACGCTCAAAGGTTATACCTCAAGTTAAGGTTTTATGGAGAAACCAAGATACTGAGGAAATGACCTGGGAGCTAGAATCTGAGATGAAATCTAAGTATCCTTACCTCTTCGATATGTCAGGTACGTCAATTTCGGGGACGAAATTTCATAAGGAGGGGAGGTTGTAAGACCCCGAATTTTATGAAATACAAAATTTAATTTTTCTTCATATAGATATTTTTTTAAACAGTAAGTGGTTAAATCGATAAAGTTAAAAGTTAAGGATGTTATGTACAAATTTTATTTTGTCGGACAATATTCGCTTTGTCGGGGAATATTCGTTTGGTCGGAGAATATTCGTTTGGTCCGACGGCGCCGAAATAACAAATTATTGGTGGACCCCACAACGGAATATTTGTCGGATATAGAAAACGACAGAAATAACCTTTTTAAATAAAAATAGTCAACAGAACTGTTAAAATACCGGTGATAAAAGAATAGTAGCATACAGTAGTTATTGGTATTTTCTATAGCACTCGGTACTCTACAGTAACACACGGTATTGCATAGTGTCTCATATTTTTGGTCTGATAATTGACACCGTAACTGTTACGCATCATTTCATCGATAATTGTCACTGCATAATATTTTATATTATCAATTCAATAATTGTTGTTACACAGTATTTTGCATTATTGATTTAATAATTGTCATTACACTGTATTTTATATCATTGAGTCAATAATTGTTGTTGCACTGTTTTTAAAATTATTGAACCTAATAATTGTCACAGTAACATATGCACAGTAATTCACATTATTGAATCAATAATTGTCATTACACAGTAACGTATGCTTTATTTTACATTATTGTTATCTCTATTATGATGTTATTTAAACAGTTGTATTTCATTAATTTATTGACTTGATATCTAAGAGCTAACTATACTGTATTTATAACAATTAGTCATAATAATTGAATTGATAAAGTTATTTGTTTATAATATAAAGTTAGGTGATTATTAGGTGATATGAAATGAATGATGTAGATTAAAGTGTGAATTATTGTTGAATAATTAAATTGATTTGTTTATAATATAAAGTTAGGTGATTATTAGGTGATATGAAATGAATGGTGTAGATTAAAGATAATATAATATTTGAAATGGATGGTGTAGATTAAAAGATGATCTTTAAATGAATGGTTTAGATTAAATGAATGATAAGATTTTTGGCTATAAATAGAAGCCTTAACTTAAGGATTTTTCATAAACTTCCTTACTTGTTCTTTCTTTCTCTCTCTAAATACTTCTTGTGAAAGTTCTCTCTAAGTGTGCTTAAGTCATCTTGAGTATTTGTGAAGATCTATAAGTATACGTGTACTGTTCAAGTTAATCAACCTCATTTAAATCAATATCCAGTCACGTGTTGAGGTAAGGGATACCATCTTTTTCATCTTCCATTATTCAAACGTACTATGGTAAGGGATTATCATTATTTGATTCTCGATAATAATATTGTTTCTTCCTTACTCATAAGACGTGCCTTTTATTTCCATGTATTAAATTGTGGGAATAACCTTACGGAGCGGATTGCCGCCTGTTGGTGAATAACCTTTCGTATTCATTCATTGTTAATCTCTGAGAATAACCTTACGGAGCGGATTGCCGCCTGTTTGGTGAATAACTCTTTGTACTCAAATTCTATTAAATTGTGGGAATAACCTTACGGAGCGGATTGCCGCCTGTTGGTGAATAACCCTTTGTATTAATTTCCTTCACCTTTTGTTAATCAAACCTGCTACGGTAAGGGATATTATTTTCTTTCATACTCCTAAATCGAAATTTATTATGGAACTATTGCTTCTATAATTCCTGAAAATATTATATGTTCCATAATAGTTGAACTTCATTATTTCAACTGAACCTTCCTATTTACGTGAACCTTTCTATTGAATTGTAACCGTTATTCTGAACTGTGGATCTTGAATATCATTTTTAAATTTCACTCCACATCATGTTGACAATTTGGACATTATTTGAATCTGTACAAAGTAAACTTCCGATACTTATTGTTATCCTATTTCTTCTGTTCATCATTTATATCATTCTAATCATCCAAAAATCAAGCTGTTGTGAATATCTGTGGCCGGGGGCACAGATGTGATATATTTGTTGAACAGATGATAGGTTAAAGGCGATATAATAGGTTAAAGGCGATACATCTGTTCGGTGTCTTTTATGGCATGTGGTGAATGTTCTCTTTGGCCCGTAGTGCAAAGATGAACTGTTGTTTGGTATGATTATGACCAAAGGCTGAATCTGGTATAATCATGACCGTTGGTGCTATTTTGAATATCTTTGGCCCGTAGTACAAAGATGAACTGTTGATGTGCATGATTATGATCAGGAACTGTGAATTTGTATTATCTTGACTAATGATATTTCAGATGATAAAAGTTGATGATGTTTTTCCTAAAAAGAGAACCGAGTGGACATTATAGTCTGCATTATTCTTCTAATAGATTACTCATTCCGCTGCTATTATTGATCTGAACTTTGTTTAAGAATTTAACTGCAGTTTTTGATATAAACCTTGTAGTCTATTGTATTCTGTCAAGAACTCAACTGTTGAAGGCTAATGATAATTTATTCGTCATTATCTTAGTCATGATATTTCTTACTGGGCTATTTGAGCTCACCCTTTCTTTTGTTCCATTGTTTTTCAACAGGAGATGAAAACATAACAGGGTCTAGCCGGGGAATGGAGTGAGGGTCCGAGGAATAGTTATCATAGTCTTCACGTTTTGTAAAATAGTGTGGCAATAATAGTGAAGACTTAGTTGTGTATTATTATACACTGTATTGTTGTACGTTGTGCTTTGTTGTAATAATTTTGTTGTAGTCTTTTGACGACTCAAGTTTGGGCTGTGTGGGCCCAGATTTGGGGGCGTCACAGTTGGCATCAGAGCTTAGGGATATGGTCTTTAATGGAGATCTGGGGTAGAACTAGGAGGGGAGAGACGAATAGAATCAGTCACTAGTGTGTCCTACCTAAAATAGATTTTATTATCTAATGAGTCGATTTGAATGTAGGAACATGAAGTGATGAGTCAGTTTATTTGAACTAACATTTATTTTGTGACCACAGTTTAGTATGGCATCTGGAAATCAAGAGGTTAACTATGGAATGCCTGAAGCAAATGTAGCCGAGAATCAAGAGGCCCCAAACAATCCTCCTGCCAACTCAGGAAATAATGTTCCTGATAACATGATGAACGATGGATTCTTTAGGAATTTCATGCAGTTCATACAGAATCAAGGAAGAGGAAATCCAGTCAATAATAACGGTAGAAACGCTGGCAATTTGAGGATGGTCACTGTTAAGCAATTTAAAGAATTAGGACCACCTGAATTCCACGGGAAGCCTGACCCACTCAAAGCAGAGGCATGGCTGAAACAGACGACAAAAATACTTGATGTCTTACAATGCACTGATGATCAGAAGGTGCCATTTGCCACTTTTATGTTACGAGGTGAGGCGGACCATTGGTGGGAAGCGGTAAAACGTATCCAACCTTCAGCACTCGAAATGTCTTGGACAGAATTCGAAGAACTGTTTAACGAGAAGTATTTCCCAGAAAGCATCCGCCATATGAAAGAGGTGGAATTCATTAAGCTGGAGCAGGGAAACATGACAGTCTCCCAATATGAAGCCAAGTTTGCCGAGTTATCTCGCTTTGCCACCCATCTTGTGGATGACGAAGCACGAATGAGTCGGATGTTCCTAAGAGGTTTGAGATTCAAAATTCGTCAACAACTTAGCTCTCATAAATTTAGTTTGTATTCAGATGTTGTGGATAGGGCTCAAAGGGTGGAGCAAACAGATGAAACATTGCAGCCAAGAGTTAATGAGCAACATAGAGAAAGGAATGACAACAACCACAGGAACGAGAACCATCGAGTAGGTAACCAACACTTCGGTGGTAATTCCACATCAAATAACAGAAGAGGAGAATCCAGTGGGAACAATTTCAAAAGAAAGAGATTCCATAATAATTATGGAAGGGCACCAGCACCAGTACCAACACCAGCACCGACCCCAGTTTCAAGGGGAGAAGATCGACCACCAGTGAGATGCTATAGGTGTGGTCAGGAAGGTCACATCAGCCCAAACTGTACACTGCAGTCCAAAAAGTGCTACAGTTGTGGGAAAGAGGGTCATCTTGCGCGGTTTTGTCCTGCCACAAAATCAAGTCCAGCTGCAATGATGATACCAAAAGCTAGCGCGGATAAGGGAAAATCTGTAGTTCAAGGGAGAGCTTTTGTTGTGACATCCCAAATGGCACGAAACTCGAACGAGGTGATAACCGGTAAGCTATTCATAAATTCTCGTGAAGTCTACGCCTTGTTAGATACTGGCTCTACCCATTCTTTTATCTCACCTGCATGTGCTCAGCGTTTAAACTTAACTCCTGAAAACTTGGACTTTGACTTATCAGTTGAAACCCCATTAGGAGAAATGACCATTACATTTACTGTCTATAAATCTTGCCTAGTTCAAATCAACAACCTCACATTACCTGTTGACCTTATTTCTTTGGAGATGCGTGAATTTGATGTGATTTTAGGAATTGATTGGTTGACTACCCATCATGCTAAAATTGATTGTTTTCATAAGATTATTAGTTTTCATATTCCTAATCAACCTGTCATGTAAATTCAAGCAACTAAACCATTGAAATCTATAACTGTTATTTCTAGCCATAAAGCCATTCGTTTATTGAAAAACGGATGTCAAGCCTTTTTAGCTCATGTCACTGATTTGAACAAAAATACATCAAACTTGAATGATATTCCCATTGTTAATGAGTTTCCTAACGTTTTTCCTGAAGAACTTCCTGGCTTACCCCCAAACCGTGAAATTGATTTTTATATTGATCTTGAACCCGGTACCAAGCCCATTTCCAAAGCTCCCTACCGAATGGCTCCCATTGAACTTCAAGAGTTAAAAGTCCAACTACATGAATTGTTGGATACCGGTTTCATTCGTCCGAGTGCATCACCTTGGGGTGCTCCTGTTCTATTTGTGAAGAAGAAAGACGGGAGTATGAGATTGTGCATTGACTACCGAGAATTGAACCATGTCACCATCAAGAACAGGTACCCGTTACCTCGGATTGATGACATGTTTGATCAATTGCAAGGCGCTCAACATTTCTCAAAGATTGATCTCCGTTCTGGATATCATCAGTTAAAGGTTAAAGCTGAAGACATTCCAAAGACTGCTTTCAGAACTCGTTATGGGCATTATGAGTTCTTAGTCATGCCTTTTGGACTAACTAATGCTCCTGCAGCTTTCATGGACATGATGAACCGGATATTCAAAGAACATTTGGATCATTTTGTGGTTGTCTTTATTGATGACATCCTCATATACTCCAAGAGTCGCGAGGATCATGAACAACACCTGAGATTGATACTACAAAAGCTCCGTGAAAACAAATTATATGCCAAGTTGAAGAAATGTGAGTTCTGGCTTGAGGAGGTCGCGTTTCTTGGGCATGTGATTTCTAGTCAAGGAATATCAGTCGATCCTGCGAAGATTGAAACGGTACTAAATTGGGAACAACCCAAAACAGTAACCGAAGTCCGAAGTTTTCTGGGTCTAGCTGGTTATTATCGGAGATTCGTAGAAGAATTTTCTCGAATCGCCACTCCATTAACGCAGCTTACTCGGAAAAGCACAAAATTCATATGGAGCGAGGAATGCGAGAAGAGTTTTCAAGAACTCAAGAGGAGACTTGTTTCAGCTCCTGTTCTGACCATACCATCAGGATCAGGAGAATTTGTTATCTACAGCGATGCTTCTGGTAAAGGTCTAGGCTGTGTCCTTATGCAACATGGAAAGGTTATAGCCTACGCCTCTCGACAACTCAAACATTATGAGAAAAATTATCCTACTCATGATCTAGAGTTGGCAGCAGTCGTTTTCGCGTTGAAGATCTGGAGACACTACTTGTACGGAGAAAAAGTGGATATCTATACGGATCATAAAAGTCTCAAGTATTTCTTCACCCAGAAGGAACTCAACATGCGACAACGACGTTGGCTTGAGCTGTTAAAGGATTATGACCACACAATCCAGTATCACCTGGGAAAGGCGAACGTTGTAGCTGACGCTTTGAGCAGAAAATCTTATGCAAGTACAAGTGCACTGCTGACAACACAAAAGTGTATTTTGTACGACTTGCAAAAGATGGAGATAGAGCTAAAGACACCAGGGACCCACTCGAAGATTGCTCACGTGCGAGTAGAACCAACTTTAATCGATAAAATTAAAGCTGCTCAAGCTACCGATCCGGAACTGATAAACATGATAAAGAAAGTACAAGAAGGTGTCATTCCCGAAGCAAGAATCGACGAGAAAGGAATACTTCGAGTCAACTCTCGACTCTGTGTTCCTAATGATCCTGAATTAAAGCATAAAATCATGATGGAGGCACACAACACGCCGTTTGCAATCCACCCAGGAGGTACCAAGATGTATCGAGATCTTCGACATACATTTTGGTGGAACAATATGAAAAGAGAGATTGCGGAGTTTATCTCAAGGTGCCTAACTTGTCAACGTGTCAAAGCAGAACATCAAGTTCCTAAAGGTCCATTACAATCACTTGAAGTTCCCGAATGGAAGTGGGAACACATCAATATGGACTTCGTGACGGGTCTTCCAAAAGTTTCTCAAGGCTTAGATGCAATTTGGGTGATCGTAGATAGATTGACCAAATCTGCTCATTTCTTGCCTATACGAGAAAACTTTTCACTTGAACGTCTTGCCGGTATGTACATAAATGAGATCGTGAGATTGCATGGCATGCCAGTTTCCATAGTTTCTGATCGAGATCCTAGATTCACTTCACGCTTTTGGATCAGTCTACAAAAAGCTATGGGCACTGAACTACGTTTTAGTTCTGCATACCATCCTCAAACGGACGGACAATCGGAAAGGACGATCCAGACCCTCGAAGATCTTTTGAGACTTTGTGTATTAGACTTCAAAGGAAGTTGGGATAAGTACTTGCCGTTGGTGGAATTTTCTTACAACAACAGTTACCAAGCAAGCATAGGCATGGCTCCATTCGAGGCATTGTATGGAAGGAAGTGTCGCTCTCCAATATGTTGGAATGAGGTAGGAGAAGCAAAATTGTTGGGACCCGAGTTGGTACGCTTGACGACCGAAAAGATCCAAATGATCTGACAACGAATACAGACCGCACAAGAACGACAAAAGAGTTATGCTGATCTTCATCGGAGAGACGAAAGTTTCAACGTCGGAGATCATGTATTCTTACGTGTTTCTCCATGGAAAGGGGTTACGAGATTCGGAAAGAGAGGAAAGCTCAACCCTCGATTTATTGGCCCATTTGAAATCCTCGATCGAATAGGAACCGTAGCCTACAGACTAGCCCTACCACCAAGTATGTCTCGCATCCATAACGTTTTTCACATATCTATGTTACGTAAATATGTGAAGGACCCAAACCACGTCATTGAGTTAGAACCAGACGTTATAGCAGAGGATTTAACATACGAGGAGGTACCTGTTAAGATCCTGGATAAGAAGAAGCAGATCCTACGCTCAAAGGTTATACCTCAAGTTAAGGTTTTATGGAGAAACCAAGATACTGAGGAAATGACCTGGGAGCTAGAATCTGAGATGAAATCTAAGTATCCTTACCTCTTCGATATGTCAGGTACGTCAATTTCGGGGACGAAATTTCATAAGGAGGGGAGGTTGTAAGACCCCGAATTTTATGAAATACAAAATTTAATTTTTCTTCATATAGATATTTTTTTAAACAGTAAGTGGTTAAATCGATAAAGTTAAAAGTTAAGGATGTTATGTACAAATTTTATTTTGTCGGACAATATTCGCTTTGTCGGGGAATATTCGTTTGGTCGGGGAATATTCGTTTGGTCCGACGGCGCCGAAATAACAAATTATTGGTGGACCCCACAACGGAATATTTGTCGGATATAGAAAACGACAGAAATAACCTTTTTAAATAAAAATAGTCAACGGAACTGTTAAAATACCGGTGATAAAAGAATAGTAGCATACAGTAGTTATTGGTATTTTCTATAGCACTCGGTACTCTACAGTAACACACGGTATTGCATAGTGTCTCATATTTTTGGTCTGATAATTGACACCGTAACTGTTACGCATCATTTCATCGATAATTGTCACTGCATAATATTTTATATTATCAATTCAATAATTGTTGTTACATAGTATTTTGCATTATTGATTTAATAATTGTCATTACACTGTATTTTATATCATTGAGTCAATAATTGTTGTTGCACTGTTTTTAAAATTATTGAACCTAATAATTGTCACAGTAACATATGCACAGTAATTCACATTATTGAATCAATAATTGTCATTACACAGTAACGTATGCTTTATTTTACATTATTGTTATCTCTATTATGATGTTATTTAAACAGTTGTATTTCATTAATTTATTGACTTGATATCTAAGAGCTAACTATACTGTATTTATAACAATTAGTCATAATAATTGAATTGATAAAGTTATTTGTTTATAATATAAAGTTAGGTGATTATTAGGTGATATGAAATGAATGGTGTAGATTAAAGTGTGAATTATTGTTGAATAATTAAATTGATTTGTTTATAATATAAAGTTAGGTGATTATTAGGTGATATGAAATGAATGGTGTAGATTAAAGATAATATAATATTTGAAATGGATGGTGTAGATTAAAAGATGATCTTTAAATGAATGGTTTAGATTAAATGAATGATAAGATTTTTGGCTATAAATAGAAGCCTTAACTTAAGGATTTTTCATAAACTTCCTTACTTGTTCTTTCTTTCTCTCTCTAAATACTTCTTGTGAAAGTTCTCTCTAAGTGTGCTTAAGTCATCTTGAGTATTTGTGAAGATCTATAAGTATACGTGTACTGTTCAAGTTAATCAACCTCATTTAAATCAATATCCAGTCACGTGTTGAGGTAAGGGATACCATCTTTTTCATCTTCCATTATTCAAACGTACTATGGTAAGGGATTATCATTATTTGATTCTCGATAATAATATTGTTTCTTCCTTACTCATAAGACGTGCCTTTTATTTTCATGTATTAAATTGTGGGAATAACCTTACGGAGCGGATTGCCGCCTGTTGGTGAATAACCTTTCGTATTCATTCATTGTTAATCTCTGAGAATAACCTTACGGAGCGGATTGCCGCCTGTTTGGTGAATAACTCTTTGTACTCAAATTCTATTAAATTGTGGGAATAACCTTACGGAGCGGATTGCCGCCTGTTGGTGAATAACCCTTTGTATTAATTTCCTTCACCTTTTGTTAATCAAACCTGCTACGGTAAGGGATATTATTTTCTTTCATACTCCTAAATCGAAATTTATTATGGAACTATTGCTTCTATAATTCCTGAAAATATTATATGTTCCATAATAGTTGAACTTCATTATTTCAACTGAACCTTCCTATTTACGTGAACCTTTCTATTGAATTGTAACCGTTATTCTGAACTGTGGATCTTGAATATCATTTTTAAATTTCACTCCACATCATGTTGACAATTTGGACATTATTTGAATCTGTACAAAGTAAACTTCCGATACTTATTGTTATCCTATTTCTTCTGTTCATCATTTATATCATTCTAATCATCCAAAAATCAAGCTGTTGTGAATATCTGTGGCCGGGGGCACATATGTGATATATTTGTTGAACAGATGATAGGTTAAAGGCGATATAATAGGTTAAAGGCGATACATCTGTTCGGTGTCTTTTATGGCATGTGGTGAATGTTCTCTTTGGCCCGTAGTGCAAAGATGAACTGTTGTTTGGTATGATTATGACCAAAGGCTGAATCTGATATAATCATGACCGTTGGTGCTATTTTGAATATCTTTGGCCCGTAGTACAAAGATGAACTGTTGATGTGCATGATTATGATCAGGAACTGTGAATTTGTATTATCTTGACTAATGATATTTCAGATGATAAAAGTTGATGATGTTTTTCCTAAAAAGAGAACCGAGTGGACATTATAGTCTGCATTATTCTTCTAATAGATTACTCATTCCGCTGCTATTATTGATCTGAACGTTGTTTAAGAATTTAACTGCAGTTTTTGATATAAACCTTGTAGTCTATTGTATTCTATCAAGAACTCAACTGTTGAAGGCTAATGATAATTTATTCGTCATTATCTTAGTCATGATATTTCTTACTGGGCTATTTGAGCTCACCCTTTCTTTTGTTCCATTGTTTTTCAACAGGAGATGAAAACATAACAGGGTCTAACCGGGGAATGGAGTGAGGGTCCGAGGAATAGTTATCATAGTCTTCACGTTTTGTAAAATAGTGTGGCAATAATAGTGAAGACTTAGTTGTGTATTATTATACACTGTATTGTTGTACGTTGTGCTTTGTTGTAATAATTTTGTTGTAGTCTTTTGACGACTCAAGTTTGGGCTGTGTGGGCCCAGATTTGGGGGCGTCACATGACTTGGTTACTGATTAATTCTAAATTGGTTACTGTTTAACATTATCTTGGTCTTTGACTAATACTTAATTGGTTACTGACGAATTCTAGCTTGGTTACTGACTAATGCAAACTTAATTACTAATGTTTTTTATATTAATGGTTACTTGTTAGCTGAATTGGTTACTGACTAATGCTGAATTTGTTACTGTGTAACACTATATTGGTCTCTAACTAATGTTTAATTGGTTACTGATGAATTCTAACTTGGTTACTGACTAATGCAAACTTAATTACTAATGTTTTTTTTATTAATGGTTACTTGTTAGCTGAATTGGTTACTGACTAATGCTGAATTTGTTACTGTGTAACACTATATTGGTCTCTGACTAATGCTTAATTGGTTACTGACGAATTCTAACTTGGTTACTGACTAATGCAAACTTAATTACTAATGTTTTTTATATTAATGGTTACTTGTTAGCTGAATTGGTTATTGACTAATGCAGAATTTGTTACTGTGTAACACTATATTGGTCTCTGACTAATGCTTAATTGGTTACTGACGAATTCTAACTTGGTTACTGACTAATGCAAACTTAATTACTAATGTTTTTTATATTAATGGTTACTTGTTAGCTGAATTGGTTACTGACTAATGCTGAATTTGTTACTGTGTATCATTATATTGGTCTCTGACTAATGCTTAATTGGTTACTGACAAATTCTAACTTGATTACTGTATAATGTTATGGTGTTTTATATTGGTTTGTTTTAATATCGTTGTTACTTATTGGCTATATTGCTTGCCTGCATACAACTGTTGTAATTTTATTGGTAACAAATATCAATATACTGCAATTTGTAATATGAGTGTACAAATGTGTTTTATGTTATGGTTACTAACATCATGTAGTTTGGTTACTGCCTAACATTCATTTGGTTACTTTACCAATACTTATTCTGTTGCAAGGCAATGAATATGATTCCAGTTGTACTTTATTTCAACGGTACATGGACTGATAGTAACTAATACACCAAATTTGAAGTTACCGGCATACTAGTTCAATCAACTTGTACGTTCAGAGAAATGCAGAACATAATATGCAGTGCATTACGGCTAGACACAAATTCAACAACATTGTCAATAAAATTTCAGATTAGAAGCGATATTCCACCAATCAGTATATCAGATGAAGCAACCTTCAGATTCTTTATTGAAGTCAGTAGAAAATCTGATGAGCAAGGTAAATTCCCAGTGATTATAGAAACTGAACACCGAAGGGAACGCACAACAATCTTGACAAATGTAGAAGAACATGTGATTCACAATGTAACGCCAATCAGATCAACACAAGGGAATTCAGCACTAGTTCCACTACCAACTCACGATTGCCAAATTGGAACGCAGTATGTCGATCACCTTGCAATGGAAATTATTGAACAACAACGAGACAGACAACATGACAGATCATACACAGAAGAACGACATGATGATGTAATAACAGATCCGAATGAACGTGAAGTACAATTACATCAAACTTACAAAGACAAAAAAATCCTATCACAAGCTATGAGGCTGCATTCAATCAGGAAAAACAGACAACACAAAGTTCAACGAACAGGTCGTAGAGACTTTGTGCTAGTGTGCGTACATGACGAAAATTGCAAATGGAAGATGAGAGCATTAACTTTTCGAAAAACCAGCATGTTCAAGGTGAGAGAATTCAACGACATCCACACGTGTTCAGTCAACGTATTGCTGGGAGACCACAGACAGGCAAATAGTGAGTTGGTCAGTGAATGCAAAATGCACAAATTAACAAATCTGAAGAAAATATACACACCAACCGATATTGTGGAGGACATGATGACAGAATATAATGTGTCTATCTCTTACCAAAAAGCATGGAGATCGAAGGAGAAAGCGTTGGAAAAGGTAAGAGGAAATCCACACGACTACTCAATGATCCCATCATGGTTAAACATGTTAAAGAAAACAAATCCAGGTAACAATTAAAAACATTTTATAGGGTTTTCATAATTACTTGGTTGCGCAACAAAACTGATTTGGTTACCCAACTCAACTGATTTGGATACCATTAATCAACTGAATGGTTACAAACTACTAGTATTTGTATACTGTATACTACTTGGAATTCTAATGGTAACGTTCATGTTAATCCATCATCAGGTTCTGTCACATCCCTTGAGTTGGAAACAAATGGTCGTTTCAAGTATTTATTCTTTGCCATTGGAGCTTCCATTCAAGCATGGAACCATTGCTTTCCAATAATTGTAGTCGATGGAACGTTCATACAATCAACTTACGGAGGGACACTACTGATAGCAAGCACACAAGATGCAAACAGAAAAATTGTACCGATTGCTTTTGCAGTGGTTGACAGCGAAAATGAATTATCTTGGAGATGGTTTTTCGTAAATTTGAGAATTGTTTGTGGAGTTAGGGAAGACCAATGCATTGTCTCAGATAGACATGAAGCCATTATACAAGGACTGAATTTTGTGTTTCAGGACGTCGTGCATGGTTCCTGCACATACTATGTATTGAAAAATATAAAAAATAGATTCAAAAAGAGAGGAGAGGAACTTAAACAGGCTTACAACGGGGCTTGTAGAGCTTACACTATTGAACAATTCAACAAACACATGGCTGAACTTGATGCCATTGATCCTCGAATAAGGACATATTTGGAGGAAGATGTCAAGTTGGAGAAATGCACCAGGCTCCATGGGACTGTAAGCAGATACTCAACAATGACTTCAAACACCGCCGAATCTATTAACAACGCAATCAAGATGATCAGAGATCTTCTCGTTGCATCAATGATTGAATGCCTACGTTGTCTGGTTCAAAGATGGTATTTCACAAACAAACAAGCAGCCATATCAACATTCACAACACTTTCCACAACAGCTGAAGGAAGGTTGCAATCTAATATCATTAAATCAAAGAAACTTAAAGTAACTAATACAAATTTTAAATTATTTTATCAAAAGTTGCATTTGCATTTTATAGAAACCTATTTGTTAACTATTGGTTACTGTGTTTCATTATACTGTCTAATGCTGTCTTAGTTACTGATTAAATCTAACTTGGTTACTGTGTAACATTATAATGGTTACTGACTAATATTGACTTGTTTCCTGACTAATGGAAACTTGCATACTATGTAATATTATTTTGGTTACTAACTAATACTCAATTGCTTATTGCACAACATTATAATGGTTACTGACTACTGATGAGTTGTTACAGTGTATCATTGTACTTGTTACTAACTGATGCTTGTTTGGTTACTATTTATAATTATAATGTTATTGTGTTTTGTAATTCTAACATTGAGTTCTTTACTTCACTATATTTATTCTGTTTTCAAACAATGAAAATGATTTAAGTTGTACTATATTCTAACAACACTTAATTTGTGTTGTAGGTTGAGACATCAAATTTAGTGATTTTCACTGTTTACGATATCGCCAAACAATATATTGTGGACATCGACCAAAAGACATGCACATGTCGTAAATTTCAGTACCATGAGATGCCTTGTCCGCACGCTGCTGCTGTTATGAACAAGCGAAATTTGAGCTGTTATGATTTTTGCTTTAAAAAGTACTCTAAAACAACTTTGGTCGACACATATTCAGCTTCCATCATGCCGTTAGATGACAAAGAAAATTGGGATATACCATACGAAATAAGAAACATATGTGTAAAACCACCGAACACAAGAAGACCAAAAATAGGGAGGTACAAACACGGGTCTGAGCTTAAAATTCAAAACAAATGCAGCAGGTGCCAAGAAAAAGGACACAACAGGAAAACATGCAATAATTCACCTGTTTTAAGACCAAAAAAGGTCTGATATAGTGCAATTACATTAAGAGTGAAAATACATGTATATATAATCGTTTACTATGAGTAAACATTAACCATATGGTTGGTAACATTTTTTATTGTTTACAATAAACAAATTGTTATTGATTAATATTTTGATTTCTGATTTCATTATGAATTTCCAATATAAAGCACACATATACACTATGACAGTGATATTGTTTGTTTAGGCAACCCAAGTATACTATGACGTGTACATTTCACAATCGATACATCTTTAAACAAGCTTGTAACTCTCTGGTTACTATCAAAACAATAATTCTTTACCATTGTATACCTATTTGGTTACCAACTCTACATCCCAAACAATGTAGCAATCAAAACCTAAAAGAAACAAAAACCAACCAACAAACATTGTTACTTTCATTACTGCTAGAATTCTAAAATATGTAACCCCATTTACATATGATTTAAGGCAACTGAGTAAACATGCAAATTTGATCTGCAAACTGAGTAAACATGCAACAGTAAAACAAATATATAAATAAGTAACTAAACAGTTACATACCAGTAACCATAACATGTTTTCATGGTAAACAAGAATTGTTTTAATGGTAACCGTAACATGTTTTAATGGTAACCAAAACATAAAACAACCTGTAATGAAATTGATATTGTTTGTTTAGGCAACCCAAGTATATTATGACGTGTACATTTCACAATCGATACATCTTTAAACAAGCTTGTAACTCTCTGGTTACTATCAAAACAATAATTGGTTACCATTGTTTACCTATTTGGTTACCAACTCTACATCCCAAACAATGTAGCAAGCACAACCTAAAAGAAACAAAAACCAACCAACAAACAATGTTACTTTCATTACTGATAGAATTCTAAAATATGTAACCCCATTTACATATGATTTAAGGCAACTGAGTAAACATGCAAATTTGATCTGTAAACTGAGTAAGCATGCAACAGTAAAACAAATATATAAATAAGTAACCAAACAGTTACATAACAGTAACCATAACATGTTTTAATGGTAAACAAGAATTGTTTTAATGGTAACCGTAGCATGTTTTAATGGTTTGGTTACTATCAAAACAATAATTGGTGACCATTGTATACCTATTTGGTTACCAACTGTACCATCTCAAACAATGTAGCAAGCACAACTTAAAAGAAACAAAAACCAACCAAAAAACAATGTTACTTTCATTCTCAAATATGTAACCCCATTTACATAAGATCCAATAAACATCACAAACTCATAAACCATACAAAAATGTTGTGTATATCCCTCCAAAAAAAAAAAAATTTGTTGTGTATATCCCAAAATATGTCCTTGTCTCAAAAAATGTTGTGTATATCCCAAAAATATTGTATATATCCCAAAAAATAAAATACAATACACAGTTCATAAACACAAAACACGATATCCGAACTAATCAAAATCTGGAAAAAATCTTCCTGGAAATTCTCTGTCAGTCTCATATCCCTCCAACTGTTTTTTCCTTGCATGCATATATAGGTTTGTGCATAACTTCTTCCGATACTACGCAATGGGAAATGGAATAGGAATTTCAACAATTTTCTGATGAATGATATGCTCAGCAAAACATATCGTGAACATCCCGCAATCACTACACAAACAGAAAAAAGATAACAAAAATCAAAATTAAAATCAACCTATATGTAATAATTAAAAAAATGTAAACAATGTAAACCTTACCCCTCGACTTGTTCAGGAACCGCCTCTGCAAATTCCAACTCAATTATATCATCTTCCTCCTTGTTGCGATACGGTTCACTGCTAAAGTCAATGTCAGACCTATCCCTCCAAAAACCGATTGCGCAATAAAGTGGGAAGAATGAATATGTATGGCTCATAAACATCCATAATTTTTGTTTGCATAGATTTCTTTTTTGGATGCAAAGAATTATAAACAGTAAGACGTCTACGATGCACATCAAATGTTAACAAAAACCAATGCTCTGGTGATGTCATATGAATGGGGAACAACACGTAGTCAACATTTTTCCATGGTGTGTTAACATCCATAAACAGCCCATGGATGTATTCAGCAACATCACCCTCCCCAGACAAAACACTCGTATTTGCATTTTTACTTGTATACACATCGAAAAGAGCAGTCATCTTGTTATGAAACCAACAATCCGTAGTAGTTGCCCTTATATGAACACTATCGGAATGTCTGGCCAATTTATGGAAATAATATAACGCAACATTGAGGTGCTGAACCAGGAAACAAAAAAAATATTACACAGTTGCTGAAAAATGTAAGCATTTAAAGAATGTAACTAACTTTGTTAACACTAGTTACTATCCCAAATAAAAAATGTAACCACATCTAGAAAAACATAATTTTTTAAAAAAAGAACTCACGTCGTCGTCTAACCATTGTCTAGGAGTCTTTAATTTGTAGAACCACATTTTTGATGATATTGGGATAGACCCAAATACAAAAGCAGGTTCAATATTATCGTTCTTTCCGGGGAATTTGTCGGTCCTTCATTATAAAAGCATATTAGTATACACGCTAACATTAACAGTTACCGTAGTAATATACACTACCCAAAACAGTAACCAAACATATAAAAGCACAGTAACCAAACAGTTATATAATAGTAACCAAACAGTTATATAATAGTAACCAAAACACCATTTTGAGAACACAAATATGGTATCCAACTTATAATATAACATTAACCATACCATTATAAAACAGTAACCAAAACATAAAATAATAGTAAACATGACATTTATTTAATATCAGTAACCAAACATATAACATTAACCATACCATTATAAAGCAGTAACCAAAACATAAAATAATAGTAAACATGACATTTATTTAATATCAGTAACCAAACATATAAAAGCACAGTAACCAAACAGTTATATAATAGTAACCAAACAGTTATATAATAGTAACCAAAACAGTTATATAATAGTAACCAAAACACCATTTTGAGAACGTAAATATGGCATCCAACTTATAATATAACATTAACCATACCATTATAAAGCAGTAACCAAAACATAAAATAATAGTAAACATGACATTTATTTAATATTAACCATATGTTTCTACAAAGAAAACAAATTTACTTAACAATAAAAAAACAAACATTTTCCTGTTGTTTAGACCAATTTTAAACCATTGATCAAATAATGCCTCTTCAAACTTTGATGGCATCTCCATGCATGCTTCTGAAAATGCAGAAGGACATGCATGTGTTTGACTAGCACCCAAAGTAGTAGACGATGAACCAGCCGATCCAAACGTTGATGTATATGGAGATCGCAAAACGGCACTCTTTGCGTGTTCACGGATAGGTCTATCACCGGCTTTATAGACACTTTTCTCCAACTCATCACACTGAACTATGTCCTGTGTAGTCAACACCATCTGATCAAGGTCATACTTGCTTTCTTCCTCACATTTATTCCCCTGTTTATATTGAAATAAAAGGTAACAAATACAATTTATATTTTCAACATAAACACATGCAGTTAACAACTATGTGCAATAAAAAAATGAATGAACAATAATCAACATATTAAAGTCAACATATCATAATTGTAACAACACAAAATAAATTACTAATCAAATTATAATATAATAGTAATCAACACACAATGTTATAGTAACAAACCAATATTATAATAGTAAACTTAATACATATACTAGTAACCATGTCACAATATAACAGTAACACTAACCTCAGCAACAACATACACAACAATCTCTTTCCCAGTGCATTAGCTTAATATGTCAAACGATGGCATGTCATTATTCTTGCCAATCTGTGCAAAATGAAAAACAACAAATTAATCATTAAAAAAAAAGGCACAACACACAACAAAACAAACAAATATCATATAACCTTGACATTTTCTGCATCATCATTAATTTTTATTTCATGATGTTCTTCAACCACAACATCACGTTTAACTTCATTACCAATCTAAATTTCATTCACATCCTTATTCTCAACAAAATTCAACACATCATCAACATCCTCATCAAACTCGTTATCCTTCACATCGACTTTCAACCCAACATCACCAACTTAATCATCATCATTATTATTACCTTTAAGAGTATCATCATCATCATCATCATCGTCACCATCAACAACATCATCAGCTTCATCAGCAACATCATCATCATCATCACCACCATCCTCATCATCACCACTATCATCGTAATCAGAATCCCCATCAACCTGTTTCTCCCCACCATCTTTGATCACACGTAACTCATCTCTAATAATGGACCTAAAGTCCTTACATAATTGAACATGTAAATCATACATGTCATCCTTAATATCACCCCGCAAATTTAAAATATCCTTCTTGATTTCAGACACTTTTTTCTCCAATGGCCTAACACGTTCATCAATTAAATCTTTAACTGCAGAAAGATCAAATCCAATGTCGTCACCCTTCAATTTTTTTCCAACCTTCTTTTCAGCATGCTTCCCATTGAAAAATTGAAACCCGCCCAAATCAAGCCTCTCCTTCTCCTCGGACGTGGGAATCAACCTTTTTATCCTCAACTGAAAAACATTAAGTACATTTAGTATAAAAGCACAGTAACCAAAACAGTAAGCAAACATATAAAAGCACAGTAACCAAACATATAAAAGCACAGTAACCAAAACAGTAACCAAACATATAAAAGCATAGTAACCAAACAGTTATATAATAGTAACCAAAACATCTGACAAACATTGTACAATTACAGTAAAAAAAAAACATTAAATATATAATAATGAGGGTAATTTAATTAGTAACCAAATGCGTATATTCAGGTAACAAAATACTTTGTTATTATGAACATACACATACATAATCAGTAACCAAATGAGTATATCAAGGTAAATAACTACTTTGTTAACAGTAAAATCCACAAAATATAATCAGTAACTAAATATATAACTAAATAGATCACCAATTATACACTTAGCAGTAAACTGCATACCTGTCCGGAACAAAATACTAAATCATTCAACTTCTCATTCGTAGGGGGCTTCATTAGCTCCTTCCATCTAAATAAACGGAAATCCGACGGCTGCTCATCATTGCATATGCCCCTAATCTTGAATGTCGGAATGGTTTCAAACATAAAAACTTGGAATACATAAGGTAGTCCATTCAACTTGTACAATTTTGTATAATGATCCTTGTAGAAATTATAAATTGAACCACCATTCCTTCCTTTTTTCAAACGCCCCTTCAACGCATTGGACAAATAGTGTTTTGTCATCTCAAATGCGACTTTCCCCCAAGGAAAACTACTGACATCACCATAACATAAAAAAATTACCATTGTCCCATCCACAAAATTTTCAGAAACTGTTGATAAAATGAAATTAAACGCCAAAAAAATAAATGACATCTTAACAGCCTCATTATCATCATCAAAAACTGCCTCCCGATAAACCCTACCTATACTTCTACGCGTCAGAGCTTCGTCCCCAAAAAACTTTTCAACAATCACATTCTTCATACCTTTATATGCAGTTATATCATCCTCACCTTGCCATCTCAACCTAGAAATTAGACAAAACTCAGGCAAACCAAATCTCACCCTTTTTTCACCAAATAAAAATCACTTTTCACCATCATCGCTATGGTGAACCTCCCTTACAAAAGAATGCTGAATAATCTGGGAATACATTTGGTGTTGATCACCAAACTCCATAAAGTTCCCAAAACATGTTGCCTTAAACTTCTCCAGCTGACTTTGGTTCAGTTTCTTTGCAATAATGCTGGGGACTTCCACGTCGCACCAATATATAACTTTTCCTTTAAATTTCCTGTTGCATACCTCGTAATATAAATCCCATAACTGCAAATAAACAAAATCAGATTTGCACAATTATTAGTAAACAAAATAAAATAATATTTATACCAAATAAATATTATACTTGCAGAAGCATAATATAACAATTACACAGTAGCCAAAACAGACTATAAAAAGTCTTCAACATCTCACATTGACTGCACAAAAATAGTTACCACATCATAATATAACAGTAACCATAACACACTAAAGCAGTAACCAAACAGTTATATTATATAGTCTAGTGCTAAAAAAAATATTAACAAGATGTAGTACATATCAGTTTAAATAGTAACCAAACAGTTATATGATAGTAACCAACCAGTTATATGATGCAACTGAGCAGTTACTATGATAGTAACCAACAAGTTATAACATAGTAACCGAACAGTTACTACACAAATTTATACTACACAAATACATTGTAACCAAAACAACATACAAAAGTAACCAAAACACCACATTGAGTGAGCAATAATAGATTCCAAATCATAAGCAAACATTACCAACAAACATACTAAAGCAGTAATCAAACAGTTGTGTATATAATCTAGTGCTAAAAAAAATATTAACAAGATGTAGTACATATCAGTTTAAATAGTAACCAAACAGTTATATGATAGTAACCAAACAGTTATATGATACCAACCAACCAATTATATGATAGTAACCAACCAGTTATAACATAGTAACCGAACAGTTACTACACAAATTTATACTACATAAATACATTGTAACCAAAATAACATACAAAAGTAACCAAAATACCACATTGAGTGAACAATAATAGATTTCAAATCATAAGCAAACATTATCAACAAACATACTAAAGCAGTAACCAACTAGTTATAGCACAGTAGCCAATATGTTTTTTAATGGTAACCAAACAATTATATGATAGTAACCGACCAATTATAAGATAGTAACAAAAACATCTTTTACTGGTAACCAAAAACAAACTAACTGGGATATCCCAACAGTTATATGATCATAAAATAACAAAATTTAAATTAACAAACCTTTAAAATTCTTTCTGTTAAAATTATATTCTGGCCAAGCACTTATCCTTTTGACTTAACTACATCGACATCAAAAACATCATCTAAATCTACTTCAGAATGCTTGATATCACTATGAATAACCAACCTTTCCTCACTCTTACTGGATTTCTGACCTGCATTCTGCCCCTTCTCCTTACTATCCACAACAAACTTCTTCAAGCCCTTAGCACCATCCCCCTCCGTGATTCTCTTCCTCTTTCCGTACTTCTTCATTTTATCAACCATTCTACACAAATCTAATCAATATAACAGAATAACAAGTCCAACGAACAAATGACAACGATAACAAACAATGACAACAAATAACACACTGAAACACGATCAACCGAGTGAGATGAAAGCAAAGACAACGAACAGAGATAGATGAAAGCAAGGAATACGAACAGAGATAGATGAAAGCGAAACACACGAACACATATGGAAGAAAGGAAGAGTCCTAATGGCGGTTATCACGTCTTTAAAAAAAAATCTATTTTAAATTAGACACTAATTTATCATATCAGTTATTAATGTCAATCCCTTAAATTAAGGGCTTATAATTACATTAGTATTATAAATAAAATTAAAAAATGTAATATTTTTGTAATTATTTTATAGACGTATGATTTTTGTAATTATTTTTAAAAATGTACTAATGTATGTAATTTTTCCTTATTTTATATCTATCTTCGGTAACCATTTATCAGTCACTAAACATATTTTATCCACAAGAATGCATTCCAATTCCATCTCCAGACATATTTTACCCAAGTCGGACCATCACAAACTTGGGCTTGTGTACATATTAACTGCAGTGTAATCTTGGTACAAATTTCGGCCCAAGTTATGGTCCGCACCAGTGTATTGTGAGGCGTTCGACCAACTTAATAGAGTTGATTCAAAAAAATAGTATAGTTCTAATGATCGAATAGAATCATGTGTTTTTTTTTTTTGAGTCTTATTATTATTATTATAAAAGTTTTTTTTTATTAAATTACAATTACGGCGTACATTATTTTGATCAACTCGACTTGAGTAAATAGTAATTACTAGATTCACTTGATAAATATTTGAATCATTTGACACTCGTACAAGTTTTTATAACTTTTTGTTTTGTTGAAATTAAAATATATTAAAAGAAACCACACATACAAAGAGAGGATTTTTTCAATTAGAATATAGTAAGGACATCATTAGACATGCCTAATGATACAATGAGTATATAGGATTACAGAACCAGATTATTATAATGTTTTTGAAATCTAATACTACCATGCAATCTACATTTTATAACATGTAAAATATCTTTAGCAAGAATGTTGATAGGAGTGTCCTTTTCTTGATGCCATTGTGGGTTCCTTCTACGCCAAATAGGATACATCACAGTAGTGAAAGCAAGCTTTCCCATTGAACCATTGAAAGAGTTAGGGCCACATGCAGAGCAAAAGGCTAACTAAAGCATTCCAGTTGCGACTGAAGCCATGCCATGCACCCACATTTTCTTAGAACTGCATGCATGAAGGAGTTGGAAGGAAAATGTATAGTTAAAAAATATATAGATGGTCAAGATTTCCCTCCGACAAATCATAATACCTGCACATAGGGGGTTAACCTTACAGCCATAAGAGGAAAGGACATTAGCAGTTCTAAGCCCTCCATGGATTGCCAACCAAAAACAGAAAAATAGCCTGAAGTTTATTCCATAACAATTTATGCCATGAGAAGATGAGATCTTTAAGCCCAATGGATTGTCAAAACGTGTAGCAGCTTTAACTGTCTGAGCCAAATTACCTTCCCAAATAAACTGAGTCTCCTTATTCAAGTCGGACTGTCTTGTAAAAAAATCAAAATTGACTTTAAACTTTTTTATAACTTCAATTTTATAAGTATAATATTTATTTATGCATTATTGCTTTTTAATAGGTAGCGGTACAATAATTTGATGAATATGTTGAATACTCGGTCCATCCTTAAAAGACAAGTAAGGGTCAATTAATTGTGAATGACTTTACAAGTTGTCAAGTCGAGTGAACTTGATAAATATTCTTCTTTTTTTTGAATTATAAGATTAATATTGAATTTTTAAAATTTAATTTAATTTATTTAAATTTTAAAATTATATAATGTATTTAAATTTTAAAAATAATAAATTTTATAATTGATAATATTTATTAAATAATTTATAATAGTATTGATTTAAAATATATTAAAACATATAAATTTAAAATTTAAAATTATTTAAAATTATTTATTTTTAAATTAAAGATAATTTTATAATTCAAAACGGATGGACTACTTCTTATGCGCACCACATATTTCTTAACGAGTTAGCTGGTTTGTCAATATTCAACTTATTCGATAACAACATATTTTAGGTGTTTATATTAAAGTATTCTAAGACATATCTATACATATAATTTATTACAATTCGTTTGAACACTATATAAAAAGATTTTAAAAATTTTGTATCGAAAAACTTATATCAAAGTTTGTTTAATCACTTTTGGAATCATTCATACTTATAACAAAAAAATCAAGGTATAATATAAATTCTTTTATAAAATGGAGAGAGTATTATATTACGTTTATTATGAAATCATCTTTGGGTATTATAATAGATATAAAAAATCTGTTACAAAAAATAATTTTTTAAATATAATTAACTGATAATTCATCATATATGAGTGGCGTCAATAATAAAATTTAAAATCATTAACAATTATAAACATTATTCTGTATCTAGTTTTACCATTAATCAGTGTGATAGTGCTTGTTTGGTGAAATTGTAAAAAATAAAATAAAAAATAATACGCATTTGATTAATAGAATTGCTATATATATATATATATAATTTGCTTTCATTACATATCAAATAACAAATAATCTTTACTTTATATTTAAAAATATTTTAATCAATTTTTTTCCTCACAAAATGATGGCAAGACGACCACACTCCTCAAATGGTATTTTAAAAAAAAAGAAAAGAACCTTCCCTATTTTTTGAAATAAAAATATTGAAGAGTGAGAAAGAAAAAACTATCCAAAAAATAATCAAGAAAAGAGAATACTATTTTTACATGAATTTTAAATATTCTTATATGATCATCTTTCATATAAAGGTGAGACTCATATTTTTTTTCAAGTGAGAAGAAATCATATCAAAATACTTTTATATGTGAAGGGATCATATCAAAATATTAAAAATACATGTAAAAATATCAGTTCCTTAAATAAAAGGGAGAAGGAGAAGTCAAATACCTTCTATTAGGGATGCACAATTATCGGTTTGGTCGATTTTGTATTTAGAAAATTATCAAGCCCTTTAAAGCGGTTATAAAAAGTTAAAAATCAAACCGTTCAAATTTGTACTCCGTAGTCGATTATCGGTTAAATCGATCGGTTTAGAAGATTTAAACCAAGAACAAATAAATAATTAAATCATAAATAATTAAACAACCACACACAATATATTATTCCAGAGAATTCTACTCCTAAAAATTTGATAAATGCTTATGATCATTAGAAATAAGATTTCAAACTTATTCTCAAGATAATTTAAAACCAAAATATTAATAAAAAATTCAAAAGGAGGCTAAGCATATAAGAATAATAAGCATTCATTAAGTATAAATTAGGGTCAACCCTATAACATAAAAAAAACTTGAGTTTTATGTCTCATTTTAAATGAAGACTTCAAATTTTTAAACACCATAAATAACACATGTAAAAAAAATCTTATAAAAATATAAATTCAATCAATCCTTTAAGGCTCATAATTCAATCCAAAAATTAAATACCTAAAAAAATTAACAGTATAATTTTTTTTTATTTAAATAAAAAATATTAATACTCCTTCCGTCCCACAATAAAAGTTTTTCATTGACTTTTGTAGTCAAATTAATCATTTTTAAATTTAACAATTAAACATATATATTTAAATTTTTTAAAAAATAAATATTGAGATTATTACTAAATTTTACGTAATTGATAATGTTTATAGGTTTTTTACATATATATTAAATAATAATAAAATATATTGATTTAAAAAATGGTCAATTTGACCATAAAAGTCAATGGAGAACGTACCAAACATAGAAGGCTATTTCGAAGTATTGTTTTAGGCTCCAAATTGTCTTGAGTCACCACTTGTCTAAATTTTTTAGTAGGATAAATAAAATATTATAT
Organism: Hedera helix; assembly: GCA_947179155.2. Classification (NCBI taxonomy): domain Eukaryota; kingdom Viridiplantae; phylum Streptophyta; class Magnoliopsida; order Apiales; family Araliaceae; genus Hedera; species Hedera helix. The sequence goes on along the minus strand of OX359265.1, from coordinate 9,093,312 downwards.
CATATACTAAAAAGTTTGAGTATTATTGCATATAAGTAAAAGTATAATTTATATATAATTATCAATATATTTATAACTTTATATATTCAACCGCTTCAATCGGTTTCGATTTTTTTATGGGTGCAAACTAGAACCAGCTGATTATGCCCCCATTTTTTTAATTTTATAATTGTCAACTATTGATTTTCTAATTTTCAATTTAATTTAATTTAGACCAATTTTTAATTTTAATCGATTACTTATTTACCCCTGTTCTCAGGAGTGAGATTCTCTGTAACAAATTTTTTTATTTTTCTGTATCAAAATTTATGACGACAATTTTTAAAATTTATAACGATGATATATATCATCCTTATAGTCTTATTTTTTTATAAAAATAAAATAATAAAATATACCATCGTCATAAATTTTAAAAATTATTAACCTAAATTTTAAAATAAAAAAATAAAAAATAAATTAATTACAAAATATCTCATGCATTCTCTCAATAAGCTGTGGCTTTTACCATCCGTGGTCTTCTTTGAATGCTGTGCTTGGAATGTACGCTAGTAACGCTACCCCGCCTTTATCATAGAAACTACGGGCCAGATTGCATAATGAAAAATAAACAAAAATATTTTTGTAATTATATATAAACAAAAGAAAAATAATTAATTCATAAAATTATCTAAACAGAAATAAAAGAATTTAATCACAAAAACTTTAATTTTTAAGTTAATTTGTAAAAATTAAAGTTTAAAATGAATATTTATTCATTTAAATTTCAAAAAATAAATATAGTAATACTTTTAAGCTAGTATACTAAAATTATATTTGAATGTATTTTAAAAAAATTGGATCAATTTTACATTTTAAGTTTTCGTGAGTTGATTTAAAAAATCAAAATATATATTCCACTCTAGACGGAGTATGTAATACTTTTGGAAATAATTTTAAATATTAAAATTAATTAAAGAGTTAATATTTAAATATTTTTTTGTAATATTAAATTTCATAAATAAAAAAAAATCAACAAAGATATTAATGAAATTAAATTATTAGAAAACAAAAGTAATTAAAAAAATAAAAAATTATATCGACAAACTCACAGTCTATCAACTGATTATTCAGTGATTCTAAATACCTGTTATACAATATCGTATATTATTCATATATTATTATTTTAATATTTAAAATAGGTTAAAATAATAATAGATAAATAGCGTGTAACACCACGTCGTCATGACAGGTACCCAAAAGTATTTAATAATTTTTCCAGTCCACCGCCAGCAATGGATCCCACAAAGACGCTCTCTCTATAAATAGCCGCTCTACAACATACTAATATTGTAATTTCCATACATTTAGGCACCGTGGGATTTTCGAAGGGGCGTCTCGCAACGGAAGCTGACAAACCCTAGCTACTCGATTACGCGAATTTCGGTACCACCCGTTTTGTATCTCAATTAGTGGTCAATAAATTCATATCAATGTTTATACTTGTGTTGATTGATCGTTTGATTACTGTTTTTGGTACAGATTTTCAGTGTTTTTTTATAGATTTGGTTGTAGTTTTTGCTAAATTCTGTATGATTTCGTGGATAGATCGTTTTGGTGCTTGAGGTTTTAGTTTATTTGATCAATTAGGTGTTTTGAATTGCGCCATGAGTCTGATTCTCGTTTTTGGGTGTTTTTCATGTTTTTTAACCTCGTTCTTAATGATATGAAACTAGATACACTGTCTATAAGTTTTTTCCCCCTCCCTGTATTTGAAAGAAAGAAGGGTGAAATGTTTTCAATTAGCACCGTCTATGTACACATAACACTTTACCTGTTCTTATTTCATTTTGTTTTAGAACGAAAAAAATTATTTTTAACATCTAGTTGGCCATTGGGTTGTGTTTACAAGTTTCCTCTGTTTCATTTGTTTTATTAATTAAGTAGTGTGAATAGAAGTCTTATTATCTTCGTATTAAAAATAAATAGAAGCATGATTTTCTTTTCTGTAGTGAGAATCAACAGTAAGAGAAAGCCTGTGATGGCTTCAAAGAGGATTTCAAAGGAGTTAAAGGATTTGCAGAAGGATCCTCCTGCTTCTTGCAGTGCTGGTTTGTTTTTTCCCTTTGGTTTTATTACATCAATATCTGGAAATTATTATTGTGCTGTTAGCATTTAGTACTAAATTTTCATTTCGACCATTCAATTATTGCATTGGTCCAAAATATTCACGATGACTACTCAGCTAAATATTTATTATTTCTCGTATATATTTCCCTGTTGTTTTTTGCTCCATTGGCAGTCTTGCCTACTAAAAGCTATTACTCCATTCCAATTCCTTAAATGTAGTAGTCATGGTTGCTTTGGTAGCCCTTGAACTTTTTGACTACTTGACACTTTCCTTATAATTCCCTAGCTTTTAGTAAAACATTTCCTAACATTGTCTTTGTAATGATAATCCTTTTTTAGGTCTTTAGTAGCATTTGCACTCCTTTTTAGTTCTCATTTTCATTTCTTATTTCTGTAATGGTTATTGATTATGCAGTCCTAGATTTTTTGACTGATAGGTGGGAAGGTGTTTTGATATGGAACCTATAAAAATGAAAACAAATTAAAGTTTTTGTTGAGTATTAGTTGCTCAACACTAAAGTGACAGACCAACTATTTTAATTTCGATACGTTCCTACTTCTATTTTCAGGACCTGTTGGTGAAGACATGTTCCATTGGCAAGCCACAATTATGGGCCCATCAGACAGCCCTTTTTCTGGTGGAGTGTTTCTTGTATCCATTCATTTCCCACCAGATTACCCATTCAAGCCTCCCAAGGTAACTAGTGTAGTCAGTTCGGTTGATGTGTGGGAACTGTGAATGAAAATTTATTTTCTTTTCTTCAAATTGCTTCTTTGGTGTGCCAAATTGTTTAATCTTATCTGTGGCTCTTCTTCATCCTACATATATACAAATGCTAAAACCTAATCTGCAATCTAGATGATACTTTTTTGTTAGGTGCTCACATTGGTGATCAGGTATATTGATACTAATATCAGGTATACGCAATTTTGGCAGGTTTCATTCAGGACAAAGGTTTTCCATCCAAATATCAACAGCAATGGCAGCATCTGTCTCGACATCCTTAAAGAGCAGTGGAGTCCTGCCCTAACTATATCCAAGGTATGATGCAGCATTTTGTAGTTGTTAACGTCATTTGTATGTCAAGCATGGTTATATTGAGGCTTGGTGTTTACTTGTTATAACTAATTAGTAAGGCTTGGTGTTGAGTCTGTTGACAATTCAGTGCAAGTCTTATTTGGCAGTGAAGATGAAATTATTATGTTATTATTATTAGGTGTGCGTTTCCATCCTGAAGTTGGGTTGTCTGAAATGTAAATGTTTTGCAGGTGCTGCTTTCTATTTGCTCGTTGCTCACCGATCCAAATCCTGATGATCCTCTAGTGCCCGAGATTGCTCATATGTACAAGTCTGACAGAGCCAAGTATGAGACCACCGCTCGATCTTGGACCCAGAAATATGCCATGGGATGAAAGGATCTTAGTATTTGCATTTTCAATATGTGGTTTTTATGCTATTATTAAATAAAGAACTAGTTTACCTGACAAGAACTTTGGTCAGCGTTGTTCACTCCTGGTCCTTTGAGGAGTTCTTATATAGTTTTTGTTAAACCTGAACGTGTTTTTTTCTCATAGGTGGTGATAATATTGGCATAGAGGTTATATATAATTCCTACTTTTCATTTGCATATTATAGGTGCATGTGGCCATTTTTATCTTTAATTCTGCAATTTCCATACATATTTGCTTTAGAGGTCCCCCGATATAATTTGAATTACGGATGAGAAGAGATTATATGCCTTTGTACACAAAAGGGTGACTCTCTCACATAATATTAGTTAGTTATCCAGGAGTCTCCTGCTTGAATAAGCTCCCTTCTTGAATAATGCTCGAGCATCTCTTCCTGCAAATGAAAAGCAGCAGCAGATGTTTTGATTGTTTGCTCATTTTGCTATTTTATTTTTTGGCGTTCAAATTCAGACTTTGCATATAGATAGGCACCAGTTGCGGCTTTGTCTGGTAGGGTGTTATGAGTAATGACTTTGCATATAGATAGGCACCAGTTGCGTCTTTGTCTGGATAGGGTGGTGTGAATAACAAAGGGAAGCTGGAGTTTCAAGGTAATTTTGTAGTTGGGTAAGCTTATGCTACCTGGGAAATTAGGGGCGTATAACTGACCCCATTTTAAGTTGGGGTGTGGACAGATCATGGATATTGGTAGTTCTCTGGAGACACTGTGGTTCTTGTTTCTTTATTCTTTTTTATTTTTTAACTCTGTATTTGAACATGAACGATTTTGACATTGAATGGTTTTGTAGAAGCATTTGTTCTACTGAAAAGACTTGACTCTATCTTCAATGAAGCCTACTTGCGTTGAAGGAGTGTTGGCATAAAATAGCCAATGATGTCAAGCTGGTTTGTGCAGTTTGTTTGGATTAGATTCCCCAAGGCTTGGAGCACAAGGGAGATGTGGGAGGCATTTCCTCTCCCTGCTCAGACCGTGAGAAAGCCTTGGTCTGAGTAGCTAGGGCCTGGGCTGGGGGATAGAAGTTGGCTTGTGCCAGCAGTCAACAATTATAGAATAGACTTTGGGTTATTCTAAGAACTAGTTGTTGAAAAGGTTAAAGGCGAAATACCCTTTTTGTGTTTGTATTTGGACTTCGTAAAAGGCAAAATAGTCGGTTTGGTGCTTGTAACGATAAGTATTTTAGATTTTTCAGTAAAATTTGTTTGTTTTGATGTTAAGTAACAAAATGCACGCCATCTTCAGTTGTCCCTTTTAACCTTTAAATATTATCCAAAGCTTTTCCTAATTGTGTGTGTTCCTCAACCTCAGACTGTGCCAACTGTAACAATATTGTAAGTAGTTGGGGGTAGATTTAAATGAATTCCATATGTAAGCATAAATTATATGGATTCATTGAGAAATTATTCAGTGCTTCAAGAATAAATAAACAGTATGTTCTTCCCTCTTACATATTAATGGGGTCTACAAGAGTTCATCATTTGTGGACTCCATTGTTATATGAGAGGGAGGAGCATATTGTTCATTTGTTGTTGGGGCATTAAATACTTTTTGTCTTTTTTATTGTTTATTTTTTTATGGTCTGCTCGCAAAGCATGATGCAGCACTAGTCCTTTATCCTCCTCACCTGTGACAGGCTATACAAGGTGTAAACTGGAACCTGTTGGAGTCACTGTATGGATTGTGTGATGTCAAATATCACATGGAAGCTGGAGATTCAAGGTAATTTTGTAATTAGGTTTAAGCTTATATACCTGGAAAAATTATTGGTGTTAAACTGGCCCCACTGTACGCTAGGGTATCCAGATTATGAGTAACTGAGTATTGGTAGTTCTACTTGTCAAATTGTTGGTATTTCTGTTTGCTTTTACCCTTTTGTTTGAATATGAACTGTTGTTCTACATTATTATTGAATATGATTGAATTGATGCATTTGTTTTTTGGGTACAATTCCATTGTGAATCATAAATGGACTTCTTGCTGTAGCAGACAGAACATGTGAAGCCTAAAGCCTCTAGTTTTGCCAAATAACAAGTTATTTGTATATATATATATATATATAGTAAAGTTCAAGAGCATACTTCTTTAAAGGACATACTTAACATATCTTATTTAGCGACCAACCCGGCGACGGTTTGGTCCGTCGCCATAGATTCATCCGACGCTATATATTTGTCCGTTGCGATATGTTGTCTGTCGTTAAAAGTTTTAGCGACGGACGAATTTATAGCGATAGACCAAACCGTCGCCGGATCCGTCGCTAAAAGAGGTATGTTTGGTATGTTCTTTAAGGGGGTATATTTTTAAACCAAGTCATATATATGAAAAATGATCCATAACAAATATTAGTTATACTTATTATTTTAACAAATGCATCTAGAACTGTGGAAATAATGATCTAATGGTTTGAAGGAATTTCACCCCTCAACCTAAGTTAATGGGTAAGATAAAATAAAAAAAAATTATCTATCCGTTACCTAAGTTAACGGGTAGGATAGGAGAAATTTATTTTTTTTATCCCAACCCGCTACCTTAGTTAGTGGGTAGGATAGGAATAAAAAAAAAATTTAATCACCCATCCGCTGATTAAGATGCTGGGTAGAGTGAAAAAAACATACACAACGGATATAAGAGAAATATATATATATATATATATATTTAATCACTCACTCGCTAATTAAAATGTCGGATGAGATAAAAAAAAAAATACAAAAATACATACATAAACAAGGAGAAAAAAAATAAAAAATTCTCTCACTTGTTAAATAAGATGCCGGGTGAGATAAAAAAAAATACAAAGTACATACATACACAAGGGGCAAAAAAAAAAAAAAAAAAAATCTTCCATCCACTTATTAAGATGTCGGATGGGATAAAAAAAAATTATACGAAAGTACATAAGAGAAAAAAAATATAATATAAAAGTACGTAAGAGAAAAAATAAATAAATTTCTGTCAATTATCCTAATAGGCCCAATACAATTTTGTATGTTTTTTATATCTTGCCTGACAACTTAGTTAACAGGTAAGATTTTTTTCCCCCCCTCTTGTATGTATGTGTTTTTTTTTATCCCACTCAACATCTTAGTTAGCAGGTGGATGATTATATATAAGAAAATTTTCAAAAGCGAACTTTAAAAAGCGAACTAAAGACGAACCGTCGTCTTTGGTATCTATGGCGACAGTTCGCCCCGTTGTCATAGTGCATGGTTATGGCGATGGGTCGAACCGTCGCCATAGATACCAAAGACGATGGTTTGTCTTTGGTTCGCTTTTTAAGGTTCGCTAGAGAAGGGGACTATATATATATATATATATATATATATATATATATATATTTCTCTTATATCCGTTGTGTATGTTTTGCTTTTATTTTTATTCCACCCGACATCTTAGTTAGCGGGTGAGTGATTAATTTATTTTTTTCTTCCTCTCCGTTGTGTATGTTGCTATGTATTTTATTTTCTTACTCCACCCGACATCTTAATTAGTAGGTGGGTGATTAAAATTTTTTTTTCTATTTTTTTATTCCTATCCTATCCGCTAATTAAGGTAGCGAGTAGATGATTTTTTTTTATCCTACCCGTCAACTTAGGTAGCTGGGTAGAATTCATTTAAGCCATTAGATCATTATTTTAACGGTTTTAGGTGTATTTGTTAAAATAGTAAATATAGTTAATGTTTGTTATGAATTATTTTCATATATATATATATATATATATTCTTGTTTATTTTTGGAATGACGACACATTGCAAGATTTGGATGAAAAGCTGTTAAAGAAGGTGGTTAGTCTAAATGACACGTGTTATGTGGAACCTTTGTTCTACTTATAGTTTGGCTACTCTAGGACCGGGTAATCCTACCGTTGGGCAAAGTTTCTTTGTAAAAATTTCGATGCGATAAGATTATTTGTATTAATTTATTATCATAAATTATTTTATCTGTTAATTAGTCCGTTATTTAGTCTTTGAACTATTTTTGATTATCCGGGACTATATAATACTATATTTTTATTTGAGATTATAATCTCTTATCAAATGGTCTTACAAATGATTTAATATAATTTTTGGGCTTAATTATTGGGCTAATCATGGAATAAATAGTTCAGAGTAATAATAAATTAATATAAATAGTTCTATTCTATTTATCATTTTTGCAAACATACATACCTTTGGTAATCACTTTTAATTGGGATCCTAATGTTGAGACTCCAAAAATTAATACAGGTGATTTATTTTGTTAAACGGACAATGTGGTGGTGACCTTCTAGCCATTGTTTACGGGAGGAAACCTTAAACAAGTTGGGCTTGAAGAGAGTTGGCCCCTCTTCAATGATGCCTACTTCTGCCTAAAACGGCCATTATGTCAAGTTGATTTTTGTGCAGTGGTTTTTTGGACTATATTCCATGAGGCTTACTGTCTTAGGATCATAAGGGAGATAAAGAGGCCTATATTTTTGCAGCCCGGTCCGAGAAAAGCCTCGGGCCAAGTGGCTAGGGCACGATGGGGGTTTGAATTAGGCTGTTTGTGTGACCATATGTGATTTTTGACTTCAATAACGGTCGATAACTAGTCAAAAACCGTCTAGTTTACTTAGGGTTGTATAGTGTAACTCTTTGATACTTTATTTATGTAAATTAGATAGTTTTTGTCTAGTTACTTAACATTATTCTTTTTGAGTCCTTAAACCACAATTAACAAATGGTATAGAAATGGTGGCTTTGTGCCATCTTAAGAACTTGTGGTTGAAAAATGTGGAATGCGAAAAACTCGCTTCATTTTTCTTTTTTTAGTATTTTTCAAAGTAGACTTTTATTTTGCATCATGGATTAGGAAGGAATACAACCTTCTTGAAGTTCATATTTCCTTGTTAAATCAAGTAAATTTTCCAGGCCTGTTTTATGGCATATGCATTGTTAGATGCTGCAGGATAATACAAAGGGACCACTGAACCAACCAAGAGGTCTAAATAAACTTTGTATAATACTCCCCCCCTGTTCCTTTTGTGTAATTAATTTGTTACTGATAATATGGTGTCACAACATGTGCATAGACCAGACTACTCCTGTCTCTTGTGTTGGCTTCTAATGTGGGTAGAGGGGTCCATATACTATAATTTCTGACTACAATTTTTGTGAATTATTCATTCAAATAAGTTTGAGTGACAAAAAGAACATCACCTTGAGATGTCCCTTTTGATCTTTCATTTCACCATTCTAGTTTTGGATGCTCTAATTAAGTTGGATGGGTGTGTGTATATGTGGTACCCCCAACCTCAAACTATGCAACAAACTATGTTGTAGACTTGCAGGAAGGTTGGGTGAAATATTTTGTTTGGTCACTTTCTGCTGTTATGGTAAACAAGCAGACATTCATGGCTTCTTGTGTCCTTTGTAGTGTTGTGGTGTATTTGTGTTGATGGAGAAGGTCAATTTGATATTCCCTAGTGAAAAATTACAGTTTGCTGGTGGTGCGTGTTCTTTTTACTGCCATTTTGTATTGTGCATGTTTGGCTCACCGATTGTGAAAAAATTATTTCATGCTCTTGGAATATGATGAATAGTATGTTCTTTCAGTCACATGCAAATGGGGCCTTCTATAGTGGAGCCCACAAGAGACTCGCATACATATAAGGGGAGGAGCAAACTATTCACTATATTCCGAGAGCATGGAAAAGTTTCTCTTGTGGATTGTGGGGGGTTTTGGAGGACGTGAAAATCTTGTTAGTCTAATTATATTACGCATTTTCACGAATTATTTGTCCAAATAAGTCATCTTTAAATGTATTAGTTAGGAGTGCACAACGGTCGATTTAGTAGATAAAAAAAAAAAATCAAATCATTTAAGTCGGTCATAAAAAATTAAAAATTAAAATCGAATAAATTTTTACTCCGTAATTGGTTATTGGTTTATTCGGTTATTAAAACTTAAGCGTAAAAGATAAAATTTATGTCACCAAATTTTAAAGCAATATATTGTTAGATAAAAGGAATTAGTATGTCACCAAATTATAAAAAAGGCATATAATGAATATATAATTATATAAAATAAATAATTATTAGAAAAGTATATCAATTATATTATAATATTAAGGCGTTCGGTCGGTTTTTTAATTTTATAAGTTTCGATTTTTCAATTTTGTGATTTTCAGTTTGGTTTGTTAACGGTTCGGTTTTGTGCAGTCGATTTTTCAGTTATTTTCGATTTTGTGTACACCCCTAGTACCTACTGAAAGAAGAAAATTCATTAGACAAACAAAATCAATGTTTTCTCCGTAATTTCAATAACAATGTTTTCTTAAATGTGTTCTCTTTCTTAATGTGGCTAAACATGAAATGTTCAGTGTGCTTGAGGAGCCAGTTCATTTTTTTCTTCCCATTTTGATTTAAAGAAAGTGCATCTTTGATAGAGTAATGGCTTTATTTAAATTATTGAATGTATCCAATTTAATTACCAAACATAAACACTAAATTCCTTAAAGGACCATGACCCATCAATAATCTTTTCAAAGGGGGGCCTCTATTTAGGTTCAATAATTTGTACTTGTGTGACATTCATTTATATGGTAGTAAAAGTGAAGGGTAATGATGTTTGCTCAAGGGATCAATAATTTTTTAAATTACTCTTCATGTCAATAGCAATTTCACATTTGTGTGATCAACTTTTTGTAGAAATACCAAAATCTCTATAAAAATTAATTTTTTTTTGATATTTTCACAAGACTCTTCTCACATAAATAGTAAGTGAGATTCACCTCATATTTGAGTGAGATCTTATAAAAATATCAATTCATAAATTAAAATTGTAATTAATTATAAAAGATGAAATAACGAAACTGTAGAAGATGAAATAACGGAACTGCAATTTTATTTTTTTAGATTGTTTGATAAAAAAAAAATCTAGGAAAATATTCAAAAATATTAATGTATATGTTCTCACATTCCAACACTAAAATGAGGCTAGGACAAGTTTGTGATTGTTCGTTTTGTTAGGGTCTCTCCTGGTTTGAGCTCAAGTCCAATTCAACTTAGGCTCAACCGACTCTAAAGAGAGAGGAGAGAGTGTATCTCTTTCAATTCTTTTAACATTTAGGAGAATGGTAAGTTGTGTAAAAAGGTTATTGTACTTGATATTTATAAAGAGTGACAGGTTATTTGTCGTTATGTCCTTGATTGATAATAATCGTCCACATTGTTTTTTTTTTCTTTTTATTTGAGAAACTACATTAGTATAATAAAATAAATTTAAAAAATTGATATTTTAACGTGTATTTTTGATATTTTTATATAATTCTCTTTTATATGAACATAAAGTAAATTCCACTCTCATATGAGAATGAATAATGAAAAAAATATTAAAAATACATATGAAAATAATATTTCTCTAAATTTATAAACACATCTCAATCCTAATGTTACGTTTGGATTACAAGAATCAAAGTAGAAATAGAATAACCCATTCTCATTAAATTGAAAAAAATGTGTTTAGTTGTTCTATTAAAATGGAATGAACCATTTATCTTTCTATCAAATTTGTGAATTTTATCATTTGAAGAAGGATATAAAATGAATCATTCCAGCCAAAAATAGAATGAATCATTTTAGCCAACAATATAATGAATCATTCAAGCTAAAAATAGAATGAATCATATTCCACTCATCATTTTTTATTTTTTTTTAATCTATTATATTCATTTATCAATTTCATTTATCCAATTCAAATGCGGTATAAAGGTTTACGGAGAGTTTGAAAAAGAGGTCAAGAGAGAAAGAGTTTTACTATATGTAATGACTTATATAATAATGTATACAATAACTTAATGTAAAAATAATAAAATTCATTATTTTTATATTATGGATTCTATTATTTTTATATTAGGTTATTATACATATTATTATTTGGGTCATTATTCATAACAATATTGGGATTGAAAATATGAAATAATATAGGAGAAAGTTACCTTTTTACTCTTCTGAAGTTCAAGCTTGTTGAATTCCAACTCTTTACTGATGAATAAATTCAAATTTATAACCTTATACGGTAAAAAAGAAAAGAAAAAGAGACTTCTATTACGAGGCTATTAGTTTCAGAATAACTGTAATGTTCTTTGGTGCAATGATACATGTCTTCTCCTGATAGGCTGTATTTTAATATTTTAACAATAAATTTTAAAAATTCCTAAAAAAATATATGAAATCAACTAATAATTGAGGTGGACATATAGGTAAAAAAAAAATAAAATTCTATAACCTTGGGGACTGATGGGAAATCTGAGTAAAGTCGCCATCTCTCTGTCTCTATCTCTGTATCTTCTTAGGAGGGAGAGGGAATTAGACGGCAGGCCACTCCATACGTCTCAAGATTATTGTATTAATAGCCTGAGACCCCACGGCCCCCTCTGCGTTGCCTCTGACACTACCAGCTACTGCTCTACTGCCACAACCCTGTCTCTCATATTCTATATCAATTATCATCACACCCATCTTTTCAGATTTTATTACCTTCTTTTTTTATATAAATAATTTTTTATTTCTATTTTTTGTAATTTTTATTAATAAAAATATAAATAATATGACATTTTTTATAAACTTTATATTGATGGATATAATAATTTAATATAAAATGATGAAATTTATTATTTTTATATTATGAATTTTATTATTTTTATATTAAATCATTATACCCATCATTGTATGAGTTATTACTCGGAACCAAACTATAATAAATAGTAACGCATCCAATAAATATTAGTGAGACTTTGGATGGACTAAAAATACTTTTAAATTAAATATAAAAATATTTTGTAATATTCTGAAATTATTTTTAAAAGGTAGAGATTTGAGTTCAAAAATATTTTTAGTTAAAACAAAAAAAATTGAATTTTTACACTTTTGACAAAAATAAAAAGTACAAATTATTCTTAAATTGTTAAAAAGAAATAAAATCCCATGCCACAAATTTATTTTAAAATTGTAATTAATATCTTTAAAAGCAATTATATAATTATGTGACAAACGCTATTTTAATTATTTATAAAAATATTTTTATTAAAATTTTTATCTCTAAAAATATTTTATCTCAACGCACCATATGATACAGTTCCGTCAAACGTATACTTTGTTCTCTTCCCTCAAGATGGGCGTTTTATTAAGAGACTATGTTTTGGGGTCAGGACACATAAATAAAGCGACTTGTAATGTTAATGATTACCGTGAAATTGTTTGCGACTAACGTGCATTTTTAATAATAAAATAAAATAAATTAAAGTGATATTTTTTTTATTTCTTTTAATTTTATGTATTTACATATATTGATAAAAAATAGCGTCATAAATTTATCGTTATATATAATAAAATTTTTATTTTTAAAATTAAATACGAATAAAATATGTATATATTTTTAATATTTATAAATTTCATAAATATTTTTTTTTGTGTGAGACAAATAATATAATATCTAACCATACATATACACAACCAAAGAGGGAGAGGTTAAATGGGATATGACAAAACGGAGTTACAGTAAGTACACAAGTGCCTGACTTTTTTCTCTTACGTCTCCATCCGTTGTTGCGATGGTGACTTCTCTACCGACGTTTTTTAAAACCTTTTCTTCATCTTTACAATTCCTTTTATCCTTAGCAGCAGGCCAGAGGATTCCTCAACCACTGTAAATATATATATATATATATATATACACAAATCAAATTTTATTTTTGTTATATATCACTATTTGTATAATAGTAGTCCAAATGAACTACTAGTGCATTAACTATCCATTTTAAAATTATTTTTTTGTTTTAAAATTAGAAATATATTATTATATTTTACTTATAAAATGACCTGAAAATTTTATTGTGTTATTTTTATTTTTAATTGATTCAATATTATCATGTAATTATTTTAACTAATGTCAGCGATATGTTTGAAAAAAATTAAATATTTCTTAAAAATCATTCTTTTTACAAATATATATGTGGTGTTTGTGTGTGAGGAAACGATAGCTAGACTACTAATTATAAAAAACAGAAAAGTAATCAATACTTTGTAATAATTGTACACTCAACATTATACAACGTTGTAGTAAGGGTAACATAGACCTTTAACATCATTTTTATATATTTTTATGTCCTTTACATTCACATAATTGGCTTAATCTAAAAATAATAATAATTAAAAATGGCAAATACAACTACATGAGGCATATAAGCTAGATATCCTTATATGGGAGATATCTTCCTTTTTTACTTGGACATTAAAGTGATACTTTTTATCTAAAAATGGGGTGAAAAAAATGCATATCTTGTTATTTTAATGAGATAAAGTAATATTTTATGGATTGTCAATTTTTTTTGTTCATGTACTTCAATCATCATCTAACAATCTATTTTTTATTTATTTATCCATTTTAAAAGGAGAGATATAGTATTTATGCAATAATCCAAGATCTTATCATAAATACTCTATTTGTTTCAAATTAAAAGACTAATATTGGCTTTTAAAAAGTCAATATGAAATATTTTTAAATTTAAAATTGACATAATTAATTTAAAATTTAAAAATAATAAATATTATAATTAGTAGTAACGTTTAGGTAATTTATGATATTTATAATTATATTGACATAAACCAAATAAATTCACATCAATTCTAAGTTTGAATGGATGCGAGAGAGATATAATTGTCCCTTTTAATGCTAAATAAATTAGAACGAAGTGATAAAACTCCGAATCACCTCTTTGTTTGTAAATTTCACAAAAATAATAAAACTATAAGAAAGTTTCTGTAAATAAAGACTTGTGTGAGTTGTACGCTTCGTTTTGAATCTGTTTTAATATTAAAGAATAATTTGAAAATTTTCAATTTAAAATATTTATAAAATTTGAATCGGTGTCATTTATCTAATTTTTAGAAGTAATTAATTTATAATACTACTTTAGATAGTTTATAATTTATATAATTATATTGTCTAAAATTAAATTAATTTATATCGATTATAAAATTATAATCATATTAATTTGATTTTAACATGGTAATATTAATCACTTTTGAAAAGGTAAGAGTACAATTGAACATTTTTTATTTTGTTTTGTTGAATTCTTATGATTTATGATAAGAGTTTAAATTAATTTGATACTGACGATATATACATGAGTGATGTTAGGAGCATGACGTGTCATTAAAATAAGAGTAATGTATATATCCAACATAAGTAATTCATTAGCAACGAGTCATAGTCCTAGTGTTGGTTCCTAGAAGTACATCAATATGATCAGGAGGGGGAGGGGAGGGGGGGAGGTTGAATAGATCATTATATAATATTGTATAACTTTTGCTTTTAAAAATATTTTTATCAAATAACTAAACGATCGTTTATGCAACGAAAATAAGTTTATTGGGTAAATCCCCTTTCTAATAATAGGTAATTAAACATACAGTTCTTGTGTAATATTTGCTATTGAAAGTACAACATACAAGCATAAACATGAAAGATAAGAAGGGGGTAAAGAGACATTGAGTACATAGAGATTTTTAAGAGGTTCGGAGTCTGAACTACTCCTACTCTTCTCTTCCACTCCGCTGAGTAGGGATATTCCACTAAGGATAAATAGACACAAGGTCATTACATAATCTCCAGGACACTAAGTTATCTTCCCTTAACAGGGGATGATTCACTTAAGAATCAGACTGGCTGCATCCAATTTACTCTTCAGGATACTTAGTCCTCTTCCCTTCTTGTGACAGATTTCTCCAAATCCGGCGGGTCACTAAGTCCCGACTTTGATGTTGTTGTTGTTGAGGGGTGCTGCCAAGTTGATGTTAAGCTCATATCAAGTGAACTTGGTAGCAGTGTTATGATCGATCCTCCAAAGTGTAGAGTGACTTTTGGGTGATCGATCCCCTCTATGGTCTTTTGTAGAATGGCGTCTTCATCCTTATACTCATTCATTGTATAAGTCATTCCATATCTCTGTTGTTTGGCCATAATTCCTTTACTATCATCTTATTTTTTCTGAGTGTATATCTTTTATGTTCCTCACCAAGGCTATATTCCCTGATTTTTCTCTTAGACCTGATGTCTTCTTTGATCTTTTCTTCTCTCTTCTATCTTTTTCTGTCTCCTTTTTTTTTTCAATGTAAGATAGTCCATATATGCATAGAGAGATCTCTTTCATTTTGTCTGTTGAGAATTTCCTTGTTGATAATTCTTTCCGTTGGAAGGTAGCCGTTGCTTTTAATATTTCTAATATGATCATTTCTTTGTAATGTTAGCCAGATTTCTTCTTCTGAGTTGTCACATCAGCCAGTTCACAATGGTATTTATTCGTTGGATAAAACACAACTTTCTCTGCACAAAGTGTCTTTTCTTGTATGCTGCAGAATGTGCTAGCAATCTTTCGGCTATGTCTTTTTATCAGTTTACCATAAATGGAAACCTTGAGCAAGTTAAAGTTTGACCTTTATAGCTGTTAGTCATAGCCTTGTTTGATTCCTCTTCTGAGTTTGGCCAATGATCTTTTTGTCATTTGTATTCTTTTAATCACTTCTTATATCGTATTTCTTGATCCATTTATTGTGGAGAATCTTTCATACATTGTCATTTTACTGATTGTGAACTTCATTGATTCTTGTTAGCCTTATGATTCTTTTGCTCTACAATTCAATGGTTTGTATTATGATCTTAGAGCAACCATACGATCTTTTTCTTTTGTCATACGATTTACTCTACAAACTGGTAGCCTTTGTGATTTGCTCTGCGATCTATGGTCTTTATGTTCTGCTCTACGATCTGTAGTATTTTCTTTTAGTTTGTGATTTGCAGACTTTATGGTCTTATGCTTTATGATCGTACTTGTTCTTCCATTTTGTAGTTCTTGCGATTCTTCTCCCAATCTCCCCTGCAACTGTACTTCAGTTTTCATTTTCATATTTTAAATTTTGTTGGACAGTCTTGGTTCACTTCCTGTGACCAGACTTTGATCTTTAAACTTTCTTAAGCACATTCCATTTTTGCTTGATTAGCTCCCTCTCACTTAAGCATTCACTGTCTGTTAGAATTGTGCAATTTGCTTATTCTTCTGATGGATTTTATCTGAACAGCTCCCCCTTACTTGAGCACCTGTCATTTGTAGGATTATGATATCCATTGACTCTTTATTAAAGTAGAGATCATTTCTTCTTCTGGTACACTAGCTATAGTTGCTTCATATTCTGTTCCTTTAGCTAGTTTTTCTCAGAATCATCCCAATCATTTGTCGTAGTGAGTCTATCTCTCAATGTCATTTGCTTTATGAACTCTGATATATAAGGCAATGAGCCATCTCATCATTGTTGTACCTTTGATTTTTTTGAGGTAACTTAACGAAATTTGTAACTCAACCATCTAAGAATATTCAGTTTAGCTTCATTCTTCAATCCTGAGTACTTTAGTCTTTTGAGCATTTGTGAGCTTTGTCTTTACTATTTTTACTATACCATTTTGATCTTTGATGTGCTGTAATGAATCTGCTTGCTAGAACTCTACGAACTCTTTCTTTGCATTGATCACGTGGGATGACTTTTGTAACTTTAATTTTTTGCTCAATAATTTTCTTCTTCTTTGCTCAAGATCTTCTTTATTTGTTTTTGTTCAGCTTTATCCTTAGTGGTCTTGATTTTTTGTTGAATCTCCCTTCTTCTTTATCCTACATAGGACTGAGCAAAAAACGGATATAACCGAATTACTGAACCAAACCAAAAAAATTTAACCGATTTTCTTTTCAATTATTCGGGTATTTTATATAATTCGGTTATATCCGATTTTATTTTTGGTTTTCGGGTTCGGTATTGAATTTTTTGTTATACGGTTAACCGAATAACCGAACGAATGAGAGAAAAAGGGGAGGGGGGGCTTATCTTTCTCTCACTCAATCACTCTCATCTCTCATTCTCAGTTCTCGCCAGTCACCCACTACTCATCTCTCATCTCTCAATTATATCCTCTCATTACTTAAAATCCTTAATCCCTCAGCCCTCGTCAGATGCTGCCTTTTCGACTTCTCCACCTCCGAAATCTGTTCCTAGCTCCAAACAGGTAGTGATTCTATCCTTTCACTACTCACTTTCTTTGCCTTAATGGGTTCAGAACTAGCGGCCACATCTTCAAGACCCAGATGGAAAAATGGCCTCAATTTGTTCTTGATAAAATTGATCTAGTTTTCCCAGACGCCTCTTTTGCTTGTAATGGGAAATTATAGGTGCAAGGAATTTTTGACGCTCCTTATTATGAGTGGTTCCAATTCAATAAGGTACATTTTATTTAGTAATTTTTATGCATATGGGTATTTAGATTTTTTAGTCTTTACATGTTTGAGTTGAATTTCGTTTGAAAGGTAAAAAGTAATTTTTTTTTTTATTAGTAATTTTTGTGCTTATGGTAATTGGGTATTTAGATTTGTTTGTCATTACTTATTTGAGTTGAATTTTACTTGGAAGGGAAAAGTAATTTTTTGTTTATCTAATGTTACAGGATTTAACAGAGTACATTAATTTTGATGAATGTCTTGCTTATATAGAAGATTGTATGATAAAAAAATGGACCAATTGATGGTTTGATGGGTTTCTCACTGGTACTTGTTTTATGGGGTATTTCTATTTGTCTCCAAATTTGTATATACGTATGTTAGTGACTAAACATATATGTATGTATGTTTGATTTGAAATTGTTCTTGATAGAGAGCAATTTTATCAGCTGCATTACCTGGATTTTAAGCTAAGGGACAATGAATAGTTGATTATTTGTAGTATGTTATTTATAGCTTTATCATGAACCAGTTATGTAGAATTCATATGTGAGTATTAGAAGTAAACTATAAAGTACTGAAATAGAAATGATTTTTTAGCAATTGAAATACTGAAATGATTTTTTTTTTGAAAAAATAGAATTAAATTCGGGTAATAACCGAATACGAAATTCGGTTAATTGATTTTTGGTAATTCGGTTATTTGTCAATTCGGTTATTAATTCGAATAGTGGTTTTTTGACAAATTCGATTTTCGGTTATAACCGAAATTGCCTATTCGGTTCGGTTATAACCGAATGATCACCCTTAATCCTACTCTTCTTTAGCTATACAATATGATCTTCTTCTTGCTATATGGTCAGGGTCTTCTATTCTACGATCAGAGTTTTTTTATTGTACGAGTTACACTGTTATACGATCTTTGTCTTTTGCTATATGTTTTGCCTTGTGTCACCCTTGTTATACTATTAGTGCTTGTAATACTATATGAGTTCTTTAATACTATTTTGTCTTTTCAATACGAATTGAACTCTTTTATGCAATCTTGTCTTCCATTACGATCGTGTCTTCCAATACAATTTTGAGTTTGCAAATACGATATGATCTGGAACTTGTAATACGATTCAACTTAATACGATTTGGCCTCACTTGAGTGATCTTGATCTTTCCAATCCTAATCTATTACACTTTTGATATTACTCTGTATCTGGATTCAGTCTAACACTTTTGATCCTTGGTTTCCTTTTACATCTCATCATTCTTTTGAGGACAACACAGAGTTTATTTTAACTTTTTTTAATCAACCTAATAAATTTGATCATCTAAGTCCTTTTACATTAATTGTTCTTTATAAGGACTGTACAAGGATAAGTGTTTATAAACCAAACTTAATTGATTTATGTTTTTCTTTCTTTTTATTTGAACACAAGTAACACATATAACTTCTACGAACGATGTAATCATATGAAGTTGAGTTTCACATCAGAATTAACATAACACATTATGTGATGTTAATAGTTATTATTTATAATTCAAATATTGTTTTATTATCATTAAATCCAAATAGACATATATAAATTTTTCTAACACCTAGTATCGTTGTATGTTTGGAATTTGAAAATTTGAGCAAATAAAGAAAAATAAAATAAAGAAGAAAATAAAATTTAAAAATTATTAAACTTTTTTTAAATATTTCAAGTTTCGAAATACCCTAAATACAACTTGCCTAGTTAGCCCTACAATTATTACTCCTTTCATTCTAAAATTAGATTTTTTTTATCAATCTGTTTCAAAATTAGAGATACATTACCAATTTTAAATTATAAAATGACATTAGTGTCCTAACATACCATTAATGTTAGTTTTAATTTATTAAGTACCAACAAATATGTAATCCTAATTAAGGATGGATCCCAAGCTCTCTTTTTTCACAAAAAAAAAAAACGCTTGCTTCGTATTTTCAGATATGGAGAGGGTCTCTAATTTACACTAAAGAGACCCTCCCCCAAGTTTTTTCTTATATTTTTTCATTTAATTGTTTTTATTTTCTCCCTTTATATGGTTTCTTTACCGTTTATGAGATTTTATTTCTCCTAGTTTGATTTTATTTCAGTAAATGGAGCCTTTCTTCTCCTAGATTATGCGGAGCTTTTTTCCTGATATTTTCATGGAGGATGTTTGATTTGCGTTAATAAAAAAAAATAATTATATTTAAATTTAGGTGTGGAGTTATCATGACATCTCTTTTAGTTTCTCGCATTAAAAAAATACATAAGTCTGTTTATTTTTATCTATTCTTTAGAAATATATATGTTTTCGAGTTTGAAGTTTCAATTTGGGATGGGAGGAAGTATCACCTCGACTGTAGTATTTTTATAATTATATTTATTTATCAATGAGAATTATTCTTTATTTTTATTCTAAGGCCTTATAAGAAAAAAAGTACTATCATCAGGGGTGAATGTATTCATAGGGAAGCATAGGCGTACCTATGCTGATTTTTTTTTATAGGTATAGGGGCAGGGGTAGAAATAAAACTTAATACACCTGAGGGGGAAAATTTATAAAAAAGTTAAACTTATAGGAGCAAAAAAAAAAAACTTAAACTACTACTACTCTATAAAGAACTAAACATATAATGTATATTGTATTCAAACTCTTGCTCTTTAACTCGCTAAGTTTTCTCCTTTCACTCCAGTCTTCAACCCTTCACGAAAATAATTCTTAATCCCTAGTTTCCTACATCTCAAGTCTCGATGACTCCATAACTCTGCCTCTGAGTAAGAATGAGAGCATCAAATCACAAATTCAAAGCTGGGGCGTGGTGATCTAGATCCTATTTATGTCAACAAACTTTGTCTTTTCTAGAACCCTAGGTGACAAATATGAATCTCTCTGTTGCTATTTGTGATTTATTAACTAATTAGTCTCCCTGTGAGTTTGTGCATTTGATTAATTTCATGAAATTTAGTGCTTTTGTTTTTGTGGTGTTTAATTGGGTGTTTTCTGATTAGGTTTATTGATTTGTTAATTATTGGTTTAGTTTTCTTAAATTTTAATGTGAATGCTAAAGTTGATTTTTTTGGTGATTTAATGCTTATTAAACCTGGGCTACTTCTACTTGTATTTTGTAAATTTGGATAAACAAAATGTGTCATTTTCTATCACAATGTGATTTTTGAGCAGTATTTGGGTGAGACATTGAGCAGTATCTCAATGTGTCATTTTTTGTTTAGTTTAAAGTTTAAATTTATTTGAATTTGTTGTGGGTTAGGGTTAAATAAATATGTAGTTCAATTTTTATGAATTTGTTATGTTTGTGAATTGTGAGGATGTAATGACCACGAATTCTATTAGACATTATAATTATTAATTATTAAATAATTAGCAATGAATTAATTTTTTTTGTACTAATTAATTATGCATTAAATAATTGAATGAATATGTTGAACATTGAATGGTTAAATTTGATGATAAGAAATATTGTACAAGGACTGTATTAGATAAGATCAAAATTGTTAGGTTGATCTCTTGATAAATGTATAAAAGTCTTTTGTGTTGTACTAAGACTTAGATAGATCAAAATTGTTAGGTTGACGATTTCAGTCAAGGAAACTCTACGATTTGAACAGACTTTACGATCAAGGCAACCAATCGTAGAATGGACTCTACAATTTTGGTCAAGTAGACTCTACGACCAAACAGACTATGTTCTTAACGTGAAAACTTAAATCGAACTCTACGATCAATAGTCTAACAGTTGAGTAAACTCTACGATGATAGTAAGAGATGATCCTTTACAGATCAATCACGTCAGCAAGGATATTCGTAGAGTTGATCACAAAAGGTCGTTGAGCAAAAAGGCAAGAGACATCACGACTCTCAGATCAGGAGCTATTCTGTTCAGGAATTCAATCTACATTAATGTAACCAAAAAGGAAACTTCTGCAAATCGATCAAAGTTAGAAAAGTCAGGGGTCTGACCCAAGCGCACCATGCATCAGAAAGAAGACTTTCAAGACACAAAAGTCAGAGGACTGTGTCATATCAGTCCTATAGTATGGAAGGACCAAACGACTCTATGAAAGTTGGTAGGAACCTATGACTGACATATCTGTCCCAAAGGAAAAAGAAAACAACCCTCCATGGACTAACATGTCAGATCAAATAAAGTCTCATCAGAGCTTTAATGAGTTATATTAATATAATATACAGCAGTTCTCCTCTATGATAGTAACTCAAGCTCAAGCAGATGGCCCAACGGGAAGAAAACTAAAGCTCAAACTTCTTAAATACCTAGATCGGCAAAAGGAAGAAATGAGCTCTGCACAAAAAGAAAAATATACGCAAGAAGTGAAAAAAATCAAACTGATAAGAAAGCTTGCATTGCTACTAAGTCCTTCGAAAACTCAAGCTAATAAGCAACTTAGTAGCACATCCAAATATACATCACTCCAGAAGAGTTCTTTGTGAACTAGTGTATCCAAGTATGTTAGACTTGTAAAGTTCTTTGTGAACTAAAGTTCCAAGACTGCGGGTCTTGAAGGAATCTTAGTGATTCAGATATTGTAAAAGTATCCTTAGTGGATTTGCTGCTGGAAGAGTAGAACAGTGGAGTAGGAGTCTTGTGAGCTCTGAACCACTTAAAAGCCAGAGTCTTTCTTATTCTGTCTTTCATTTGTTATATCTGTCATATAATTGTTTGTTGAATTATTACTCTAACATATCAAGAAAAGGATAACTAAATCATATTCCGATGTGTTAAACTTTCTGTTTAAGAATTAATTAAGTAAGATCTTTTTAAATAAAAGAAATTTTAAAAGAATCTATTCAACCCCCCTTCTAGATTTCTATTGTGTCATTGGGAACTAACAATTGGTATCAGAGCAGGTTCTCACATCTAAAGCCTTACAAGCATTAGTAGATCAAATGACACTCAACAAGAATGGATCGGAACTCGGTGGAGGTAACATACCACCTATGTATAATAAAGAAAAATTTGCTAACTAGAAAGTTCGTATGCAGGCTTACATGTATGCTATAGATGATGAACTGTTCGAGACAGTGCTAAATGGGTCGATCATACCAATGAAGCTTGCACTATCAACTGAAGATCTAAGCAAACTAGTAGCAAAGAAAAGAGACGAATGGACAGACAATGAAAAGAAGGATGTTCAAAGAGACAAAAGGGCTAAGAACATCTTATTTCAATCTCTGGATGATGATCTATTTGAGAACGTTGTCAACTGTAAAACAGCTCAAGAAGTCTGGCAAACTCTGTTGATCATGCATGAAGGAACAAAAGAAGTCAGAGAAAATAAGCAATCACTGCTTGTTCAGCAGTATGAAATGTTCACCCACATCTCAGGTGAAAACATTACAACCACCTACGAGAGATTTAACTTGCTACTAAACTCTCTCAGATCTTATGGAAAAATCTATCCAAACAGAGATCTTATCATTAAATTCATGAGATCTTTGCCAAGCAAATGGGATGCCAAAACCACAGCCATCCGGGAGTCAAAGAACCTGCACGAGATGACTGTACAACAGTTATATGGAAATCTTCTCACCTATGAGTTGGAGCTAAATCAAAGAGCAGAGAATTTATCTGGGGAAAGAAAGAAGGAGAAAAACATTGCTCTTAAAGCCTCAACCTCAACTCACAGAAGCAATCACAAGGATATCTCCGACTCTGAAAAGGATGAATCAAATGATGATGAAGGAGCTGCCATGCTAGTCAGACACTTTAAAAGATTCATCAACAGGAATAGGCCTCAGAAATTCAGAAGCAAAGAACAACCACATGACCTTTGCTATAATTGCAAAAATCCAGGTCATTTCATTGCTAAATGTCCAAAACCCTTAAGAGAAGAGCTGAAGAGGGACAAAACGAGAGCAAATCCAAAAAGAGAATTCAAGAGCTTCCATAAACAAAAGAATAAAGACAAAAGCTTTATAGCTGAAGGCTCCTGGAGTGACTCAGAAGAAGAACTAAATTCTGAGTCAAGTGATGATGAAGAGCCACAGAAGGCCAACCTGTGCTTAATGACAAATGAAGAAGGAAGCAGCAAAAAGGAATTCATCATAGATGAGGTATTTGATTTCTACTCTCCTGAATTAAGCATTGATGATCTTAGAGAAGGCATGCATGACTTAATGACAGAATTGCACAAATACATAAAATTGTTTAGAAGGTTATCTAAAGACTACTCTCATCTAAAAGAGGATAAAGAAAAAATAAGCATGGAATTAGAAGCCTCAGTTCAAACTGCAAAACTTTACTCTAATCTTGAGACTGAGAATGAAAGACTAAAAGAGATAAATGAATTAAGCACTCATAAAGAATCCTCACTAGTCTCCAAAATTCAGGAACTAGAAAAGACAATTTTTATGTGGAACAAGTCTAGTTCGTCTATGGACACCCTGATCTCAAGTCAAAGAGATGTGACTGATAGATCAGGATTAGGATTTGAGAATTCATTCTCAAAGCCCAATATGGAGAAGTCAATGGAAATAAATGAAGGCAAATCCTTTAATTTAATAAAGGAATTGTGTTCATCAAATCCTCAGATTCGATATCTCCCAGCAATCCACATTCTGCTAAACCTACTATCAGTTTTAACAATAAAACTCGCACAGGTCTTAGATTCAGAAAATTGAAAAATAAGTCAAGCAAAACTCACTCTACGAATCATGAGAGTAGTATGGAAGCAGAATGTAGATCAACAAAAGACTATGAGAAATCATAATCCATACAAGTCCTGGACAAACAAGAAGTCACAAATACACACATATCATCATCAATATCATATCAATCATAGGCACCATCATAAAAATGATAAATATTTGTTAAGATATCATAGACTGCAAGGATCTAAAATCAAACAGATTTGGGTCCCAAAAGGTACTAACAAAGCGGGACCCAAACAGATATGGGTACCAAAATGAAGATTGATTTGTTATGCAGGTAAAGAGATCCATCTGGTATCTTGACAGTGGATGCTCACGGCACATGACAGGAGACAAGGCTCTTCTATCAGAGTTTAAAGAAAAAGATGGACCTGCTGTTATTTTTGGAGACAACAACTCTGGGAAAACTAGAGGTTATGGCTCAATTGGGAATGGTGCAATATCTTTCAGTAAAGTGGCATATGTTGAGGGACTAAAGCATAACTTGCTAAGTATAAGTCAGCTCTGTGACAAAGGACATCAAGTCACCTTCCTCAACAACCAATGCCAAGTTAGAGACTTGAAAACTAACTCTCTAAAGCTAGAAGGAGTTCGAGAAGGAAATGTCTATGTGGTCAATCTTGCTAAATTAAGTTCAGAACAAACTGTCTGTTTTCTTGCTAAACCCTCTGAAGATATGTGCTGGCTCTGGCATATGAGGTTATCTCATCTTAACTTCAAGAGTATTTCAAAGCTTGCCTCCAAAGATCTAGTAAAATGATTGCCAAAGTTAAACTTCATCAAAGAAAAACCCTGCAAAGCTTGTCAGTTTGGAAAGCAAACAAAGACGTCATTCCAAGGCAAATCAGTAAACTCAAATGATAGAGCTCTTCAATTACTTCACATGGATTTATTCGGACCAGTATCAACGACCAGCCTTGGAGGAAAGAGATACTCTCTAGTAGTAGTAGATGACTACACCAGATATACATGGGTATCTTTTCTAAGCTCTAAGGATGAAACCATTTCACATCTTATCAAGCTCTTCAGACTAATCATAAATGAAAAGGGCGAAAAGATCAAGGCCATCAGAAGTGATCATGGACGAGAGTTTGATTTCTCATATATGGACCTATTCTGTGAAGAAAATGAAATAAATCACAACTTCTCAGCCCCAAGAACGCCTCAGCAAAATGGAGTAGCAGAAAGAAAGAATAGGACTCTTATTGAAGCAGGAAGAACCCTTTTAGCAGCAGCTTATCTTCCTGAATATTTCTGGGCTGAAGCCATCAATACTGTATGTTACACTCAAAATAGGTTGCTCATACATTCAACATTGAAGAAAACTCCGTACGAATTATGGAAAGGAAGAAAGCCAAACATAAGTTATTTACATGCGTTTGGTTGCCTGTACTACGTACTCAACAATGGCAAGAAGCATCTAACCAAATTCCAGCCAAAATCAGATGAAGGAATCTTCCTTGGCTATGCAACAGATAGCAGAGCATTTAGGGTGTTCAACAAGGAGTCATTAACTGTTGAAACCTCCATCCACGTCACATTCGATGAATCAGATCCTGAAAAAAAAAGATCACCATTCAACGAGTCACCAGACACAAGCTCAACGATCGAAGAACTCAAAATCGTAGAGTCTGACTCTGCGACCATAGAACCAGCGACAGAAATCGATGAACAAGGAAAGGAAATCATAGAGCACACCACACCAGACATTGGAACTCTACGATCAGAACCAGAAGCTGATTTGGAGGAACTCAGACAAGAAGGTACCAGAACAGACGTCCCTAGCAGAATAAGATGGACCAAAGATCACACTCAAGATCTAATTATTGGAGATCCAAACACCGGAATCAAGACTAGAACTGCAACCTCGAATGAATGATTTTACCTAAGCTTTCTCTCTCAAGAGGAACGCAAGAAGATCGAAGAAGCCTTAGGAGATTCAAGTTGGATAGAGGCCATGCAAGAGGAGCTAAATCAATTTGAAAGAAGCAAGGTCTGGAGATTAGTGGCCAGGCCTCAGCATTGGTTGTTAATTTGACCAATGCTAACATATTAGGAAGTTAATTAAGGTTTAGCAAAGTCCTAGAAATAGAGTACTCTACCAATGTGTTATGTTGGTTGGTTATTTTGCTAGTTCATTCTAGAGAGAAAAGTGAGAACATTTTAGAGAAAAGAGAGAAACACTTGTGAGTTATGAAAAATTGCTAGAGATTTATCAAGGTGGAGTCTCTAACAAAGTTCATAGCCAAGAGGAAGAGAGCATTCAAATCCATAAGGTTAAAAAGTGCTCTAAACCTTCATTTGTTTATTTTTGTAGTCTAGATATGATTTAATCGGTTAAAATGTATTTTTAATCGATCAAAACTTGTTTTGATGGTCTAGAAGTCTTAAACTATGTTATATATGTATATTCATGGTTTGATGGTCTAGAAGTCTTAAACTATGTTATATATGTATATTCATGGTTTGATGTGTTTATATCATGTTTTGGTATGTGTGGTATGCATAAAAATGGAAGAAATGTTCATATCGAACTTTACCGGTAAAATTCTAGTTGAGCATGTGTTATTTAATATTGTAGTTTAAAATATACAAGTTGGAAAATGAATTTCTTTGGCTAGAAAGTTACATCTATGAGTTTTTAAGAAAACCCAACTTGAATCTTTCAAAAATATTGAAAAATGATGAAGTTATGGCTTTTACCGTAAAACATGTTATTTTAAAGACCTAATGTACAACCAGCCTATTTTGTGGCTTTTTTTCATAACCAAAACTTTTCCAAAAATTTCATCCAATGATGGAATATTGTAGTTTAAGAAAATACGAATCCATCGATACCAATTAGAGGTCATTTGGATTTATTGATTTCATTTTATTCAAGTTTTAATCAAATCAGCAAAAATTAAAAATTTGAGAAATGACAATTCTGCAGATTCTGCTAAACAAGGGTTAGGGCCATAGTTCCTTTGTTATTTCTAGGGTCGGGGTCCTAGTTACTGTTCACAGACGAATTTTTTTTTATTTCAGGTTGGGTCGGTTCGTTTTAATCGGGTCGGTTCAAATCATTTAATTCCAAAAGGAGTAAAGGCGTTTAAAAATTAATACAATTAATTTGTGACCCAATAAAAAGAAAATATATAATTATTTATTAATTGGATATTAAATAGTAACCAAGATAAATAAAAGGGTCATGAATGTGATTAATTATTATTTAATCAATAATAAATAATAATTAAAATAAAAAGAGATAACAACTAATTATTTATGTTTAATAAAATATTATTAAAGGATTAATAATATTAGAAGATGAATAAAATATTATTAAATGGTTAATAATATTAGATAATGATTAAAATATTATTAAATAATTAATAATATTAAGTAAGATAATAAAATATTATTAAATTATTAAGAATATTAGATAATTAATAAAATATTATTAAATAGTTAATAATATTAAATAATGATTAAAATATCATTAAATAATTAATAATATTATAAGATTAATAAAATATTATTAAATAATTAATAATATTAGTAGATGAATCAAATATTATTAAATGATTAATAATATTAAAAGATGAAATATTATTAAATGACTAATAATATTAGAAGAATAATAAAAATATTATTAAACGATTAATAATATTAAAAGACTAATAAGGTATTATTAAACGATTAATAATACTATAAGACTAATAAAATATTATTAAATGATTAATAATATTAGATAGATATCTGAACTATGTTAAATAAATAATATAGGTTCTTTGTGTTGAGATATTATCAAGTAATGATAATATTTTCTACTTATTTATATACCCATAATTAGATAATTACGTGGTTCGTAAGAATTATAAATGTCATCATACTAATGTGTACATGATACTAATTTAAAATCAAACTGATTTAATTGTTAGGTCCGTTCAAGGATTATTAAATTAATTTGGTTAGCCGTAGACGACGCACGAGGCAAGTTCTCTAACCCTACTCAATTATTGTTGAATAAGTTTCTATACTTGTATTTATTGCCAGAGTTTGAAGTGGTTTAATTATTTAAAATGATTCTACATCCATATTGTTTATAAAATCGCACATGGTGCATTTGAAGCTTAATAGTTCTTGTTTCATGAACTGTATTAAAAATGTCTAAGCTAATTGTTCAGCTAAACATTGCGTTTATAAATTCAATAACTTGAATACCTTTAAGAGCTGATCCAAACCATTGTTGGGTGCAGATTCTTATAATAAATCTGAGAATTGAACAATCCTATATAAAGGAGATTTTGTGTCAGGAAACTAACTTTGGCGTCAGAAGACTAAATGTAATGCATATACAGCGGGTTGAATAAACTGATCCCCTTGAAAATCAAACTACTAAAAGGGTCAGAGGAAATTCTACTATACCCTCGTTAGTTCAGGTTCATTGGTGACCACTCAACATTTTAATATTCAAATATTTCTGTTCAATGAAATTTAAGTCTTGTTTCTTTCACAATTGTTATATCTATTGTTGAAACACTTGATGTTATTTCCCATTCATTCATGATATACATTAAATCTTTATGATTGTTATTTAACTTGCTAAGCAAACTAGTTGCTCACCCTTACTATACTATGAACCAATTTCAGCTAGACCCAAATGCTCCAAGAATGACAAGAAAAAAGGGAAACTCAGAGCTTAAATTATGCATGTTAATTACATGTTTAATATGTAATTATTATTGGTAAATTTTTTGTAATATTTTAAGATAGGAACTGTTTACGTTATGGTTGATAGACCCTGAGATTGTAACCTTTTTGTAAGGAACCTTTATGTATTATTCCGCGTTGTTTAAATGCAAACTATGTATTTAATTGTTAGTAAAGTATTGTACAGTGAGAACCAAATCCGAGATTATGGAACCCGGATTTGGGGTCGTCACAGAGGATAGTATTGTAATTTGTAAACATTATTATGATTATTTAATATTATGATTAGTTCAAATTTTCTTTATTTAATTTTTTTTTAAAATAGTTAAAATCCGCCTCTGCTGAAAAAAATTCCTGGATCTGCCTCCGACTATCAATATTAATATATTTCTACCTAATGTTTTAAACAAGTTTAGAAGAATTTTTTTTTCTTTTCAAGCCTTAAATTCACAAATGCATGTCTAATTTTATAACATAATGAATATATTTACACATTATTTATTGACTCTTGTCCCATGTAATAATCTTCATACCCAATTATTTATGAGTATATTGAGCGCATAATGTGCAAAGCAGCAGAAGAGAATCAGAACAAACCAGCACCAAGTGGATTTAAGGAATTGAACAAATTTATAAAAATCTTATCCCAAAATTAGACACTACTATAGTGCAATTGGTATGGGAATAAATAAAGTTCCTTTTTAGTGATATAAACTTGGAACCCGAGTAACACATGGACTATTTTTTTTATTATATTTTTTGTTTATTAAATTAAATTAATTATAAGTTTCTTTTTTAAATTATATATATATATATATATACACGCGCGTGTGCACACATACACACATATATACATGTATGACATTAATATTTTGTATGACTTTTATTTTATTTTATTTTATTGTAAGATTCATGCATGTATGCATATACAGATAATAAATTATAATTATATTTATTAAATTTAAATTTGTATTATTATAATTGTATAATTTATATTTAAGAAGTATAAATTGATGATCAAATTATCTTTGAAATAACTAACCAAATTAAGTTAAATAAAATATTCAATTACCTTATATATTATATATAGTAATAGATGCTGAAACATGCATGAGACAAATTTGTAGTGCTAAATAAATTGAATGGGAGAATAAGACTAATCTTAATATCTGTTTGGAAAAGTGATTTTCAATAATAACAGAGCTTTTTATACAGTATTCTTTTAAAAGAAAGTTGAATAGGGCCCGACTATAAAATTGCATAATTACTCTCAAACCTTCAATAATTTAGTAACAAATTTGTATATTTATGAATCGTTCAATTTTTTTTATATTTTTTTTAACAATTTCCCAGTTTTAAACTACAAATATTAGTCGGGAATTAAATTCTTGTATTAATATTACATTTGGATTGAAAAAATAAATGTGAAAATAAAATAACTCATTCTAATAGAATGGACTCTTCTCATATCTCCTAAATTTGAATTTTATTTCTTAGGAAGAGTATAGAATGACTCATTTCAACTAGAACGGAGTAAATCATTATCCACTTTCTATTTCATTTCATTCTTTATTTAGTTCCTTTACTTATTTTATTTCTTCAATCCAAACATAGCATAATGCTAAGTTGACTCTAATCAGACTCATATCAGGATGACGTTTCGCTCTTTAGCTTGACATGTTATTATTAAAAAAAATCACCAAATATTAAAAAGAGTCAAATTTTAATTATTATTATTATTATTATTATTATTATTATTATTATATATTATCGCATCTCTCAATCCAATGTATTTTGAATTTTGAACAATATAAGACCACCATTTTTAGTTTGCACTGACGTTTGGTTCACATCAAATCAATATAATAGCTCTATAATATAATAAGTTATTATATTGATTTGACAAATTTTTTATTTGTTTCACATATTACATGTATTAGCCCATTAATGACGTGATACGATTATGTTAATTTGAATATTTTTCATTACGCCCATCAATGAATGTATTATCTCATTACTAATGCAGTATGTCATATTAGATAAAATTATAATAATTATAATTGATTTGACATTTTGACTTATAATTTATTTAATTTATTATATATAATTTAGTGAATCAAATATAAATTTAAACTCAATATAATAACATTACAATTATTACAGAAATATTAAGAACTATTTAAACAAATATGTCATAATAATTTATTACTATTATATTACAATTTTATTGTATTATGTAAACTATTATATTTTATTAAATTTTTATTTGCTGAAGCAAACCTACCCAAGGGTATGTTCATTTACGACAACATGCGTGTTTGGATGTCTAAACAAAATTCATTAATTTTTATGTGTTACGTTTGAACTCAAATATTATAGCTTATATTTGTAAGTTAAATAAATTATATATAATGTTTATAATTAAAAGTTTTTTTTAAATGCACCCAACTCTCCATAAAAAGAAGCACTAAATAAGATTTCCAATAGGTCTGACTTGGGAATCATGACAGATTTTATTCCAGAAAAGTGGATTATTTCACATGCGGGTGTTTTGCTTTCTGCAATTTGGTAACAGAAGAGGTAGTAATGGAAATTATGGACCAATTGATTTGACCGACTTTATTGATCAATATGCTTTTGACAATTGACATAATGGAATGAACTGCTTCTCAAGTGTTTTCAGAGCGTCTTTAAAAGATTCACCTGTCTTTGCGTTTTCAAAGAGATTCACAGAGATAGCATGCAGAGTCTTCACGTCCGTCGCCTTCGAACGGGATATCATCCACAGCTAGTAGGGTTAAATAATTTTTTTTCCCATTATATTGGACATTAATTTATATATGTGTTATTAATTTATTTATTTTTACATTCGCATTACTATATTAAAATTTTCTTACAAAATTTGACTTTTTCATTTATGTTCGTTAATAATTTAATAAAAAAATGATGTGACAATATGTGATAACTTACATGGATTAAATATAGTTAACAATTCAAATCAAATGTATTTGTCCCAATACATGTGCACATTGTTAATATAACTTATTATTAAATTAAAGTTTATTTTTAAAACACCTCAAATTAATTTTTGCAAAACAAAATTGTTTTTTTTTTTTGTGTAACGGAGATGATATTATTATTATTATTATTAGTGTTGCTGTTAATATTATTATTAAATCAACATTTATTCTTAAAATACTTAAAATTAATTTTTTAAAAACAAAATATTTTTTTTGGTGTAACAGAGAGGATATTATTATTATTATCTTTATTATTATTATTATTAAATCAATTTTATTTTTAAAATACCTCAAATTAATTTTTAAAAAGAAAAACTTTTCTTCCTCTTTTTTTGTGCAAAACAGAGTTGGTATTATTATTATTAAATCAAAAATTATTTTTAAAATACCTCAAATTAATTTTTAAAAGCAAAACCATTCTTCTCTTTGTGTGTGTGTATAACAACGGGTATTCTTCTTCTTCTTAATTCCTAAAACCCTAACCAATCCCCCTCTTCTCTCTGTGTTTAGAAACACAGGACAAACGATAAGCTAAGATGAGCTCAGGGAGTTGGTGGTGGAAGGAGGTAGATGCAATGGTGAAGATATTGAACCCTTCTGCAAATAATGAAGATGGCGGGATTAATAAGAAGTATAAGAAAAAGAAAAACAGTTAATTACCTCCCGACTCCGTAGCTATGATGAAAGCGAAAGCTTCGAAATCAACCATTTTTTAATCCATTTGGCCTCATCGCAAATACATCCTAATTGATGTGGGCAATTAGGCCGCTTTTGAGGATCTTCTCTTTGTTGATGACTTTGATTGCTACGTTTTTGTTGGTTTTGATGTTTCGGGCATGGTAGACTTTGGCGAAGGTCGATGAATTTTTCGGTTTCATATTGGCCTAATAAAAACCCTTGGCCTTCCTTTCTGGTCGAGTTTTTGCCGACTGCGGGCATGGCAGGGTTTGTGTTGGTGGCAGCGTCAATGGTGGTGGCAACCATTGACATGAATTTTGGAAAATTTGAAATTTAGGGCAAATTGGTTATTGCCATTAAAGGGTTTTGTTTTGAGTTTTTTTTATGTGATTTGTGTTTAATCTTTGGGTCCGCTTAATGGGACCCGTTAAAAATTATTTCTTTATATAGTTGCACTGAATTCAATACATGGGGTCCACTAGTATATTATATTTTTATATATTGAATTCAGTGCGCCTATATAAACAAATAATATTATACATTATTTTTCGCACTTAGTGTGTGCCCTAAGGGCACATATTAAGAAAATCCTTAATCTTTTTAGATCTACGGATTTTGGGGCTATGAACTAGGTTTATTCTTGATTTCCGTTCACTAGTGTTTTTTGTAGTTTTGTTTTTTCTACTAAATTGGATGAAGAAGATGATGAATAGTGATGTATTTGTTTATTTTCTTCAAGTATAATATATTAATAGATTGTATTTGTTATAATTACATAAAAATTCATTTGTTATTAAATACAAAATGGGTTAGTCACGTCATATTTTTTTTGTTAATTAATCCACGTAAGCTGCCATATATTATTGCTACATCATTTTTTTGTTAAATTGTTAATGGACATAAACGAAAATTTTAATTTTTATAAAAAATATTCAATACAACAATGTAAATGTAAAAAAAATCAGTTTAATAATATATATATAAATTGATGTCAGTACAATGAGAAAAAAATGGTTTAAACCACATCTAGTACCTACTTCCTTTTATTAGGTAGTACACATACGTTTATGCACTATTATTATCAAGTGCTGTTTTTGGTTGATGACTCCTGCCATCATCTCCAATTGTGTTACTTCCATCATACATGTTGAATTGGGGGGTATTAGACTCTCTCTCCTTTGCCCATCTCTTTTGAATTTTTGTTTGTTATATTATTTATTATATTTTAATTGTGTTTTAAAATAATACATTCTTTTATAAAACAAGAGGGTAAAATTAATTCGCAAAAATATTATACCTTTTACTTGAGAAGCAAAAACGCATTTAAAGGGTAAAAGAGAGTGGACCATAACAAATCATGCCCGTAAGACTTAATTGTCTACCAGAACTTACACAGTCTATTTCAAGACCTGACATGTATTTATAAAAAAATATATAAAAAAATTCGCAACACAATTTATCAGAGAAAAAAATATTTTCAAATTAACAATAAGACAACTCTCTCTCCACAAATAGTGTAGAGATTTTTTTTCCTTTTTAAATTTTAACTGTTAAATTTTATAATTGACGGTATAATATTCGGTGATAGGTTAAAATCCTATAGTTACCATTTGATATGAATTGACTTTCATATTAAAAATATATAAATTATTATTTAAAAAATTGCATAATTTTTTACTATTGAATAAAAATTGAACAACGAGGCCAGGCGTAATCGTATTTTTTAGTAGAAAAGGGAGGAGGAACCAATTTTGAATACTTTGTAAAATAGGATATTTGGTTAGAATATTTTACAAATTAGAATATCATACATAAAATTTTACCAAAAAATTAAAAATTAAAAAAAAATTGGATTTTTCATGGGAACAACGGTACGCACTCACTGTCTACGTCCACCCTTGTAAGGAGTTTGATTGCATTGTTGACTTATTTGTAGATTCGTTTATATAGTAATGATGATTTGATGTGGAATATAAAATTTTAAATAGAAAGATTCTTCGTGTAGTAACGTACCTCTAAACAAACAATGTAAGATTCTTCAAACAATAATGACACTCTATTTTCAATTCCAGGAGGATAAGCAAGTATGCGACAAAAATGGAATACATAACTCAAATGAAGAGTATTATTGGGTTAGGTTTGTTTGTAAATATTATAATATTAAGAGATGTATTATAATTTTAAAATTATATTTATTTATAAGAATTATATTTAAGATAAAATTATTAATCTCAAAAATATTTTATTTATTTTTAAATTTAAATTTAAGACTATCAATTAAAAAATTATAAAATGACTTAATAGTTTTGGGATTATAATTTTTGATTGAACATAATATTAAGTAATCTCCTATATTAAATTATTTTATAATCCTAGATTAATAGTTTCAAGTCTAAATTTTAAAACAAACAAAAAAAATAAAATTAATAGTCTTATTATAAATATAATTCTTACAAATAAATATAATCTTAGAATTATAATTCATACGTTAAGATTATAATCCTTATAAATAAATATATGATTTTCTTAGAATGTAGGACACATTCTAAGCGCTGAAAACAATGCATAATAATATTTATTTATGTATTTACACTGAATTCAATACATAAAAAAATAATATACTAGTGGACCCCATGTATTGAATTCCGTGCAAATATATAAATAAATAAAAATTGTTCTTATTTTTTGCGCTTAGCATGTGCCCTAAGGACACATGCTAAGAGGACCCATAAATATAATCCTAAAAAAATTGTGATGTGATAGCATAAAGAGAAGAAGCTTTAATTAATAAAGTCACATTACATATTCTGGACTTTGTAGTTAGCATTTTTTAGTTGTGATCCTTCAGTATTGCCGTTGTTTGAAGGTGGCAGAATTATAAAAAATAAAATAAAATGCAAAATATTGTTTTAGGATAGTTATATCTAGGCTTTAAATTACATTTTTTACTGCTATTTTTTATGAACATGATTTTTTTTATTTTCTATATTATAAAGTAGGAGCCTCTTTTTATATTTTTGAATCATAGCATAGACAAAATGGATAACAATTACCTTAAACTCTCCGAGCTCCAGCTTTTATCCCAATTTTTTTTCTTCTTCTTCTTATTTTTTTTTTCTTTTCACATTTTAAACAATTTAGTTACACCATCCCCCATCACATCTCACATTTTAACTCTTTTACAACTAAGCCTTTTACAACTCAATATCTATTAAACATTGCATTTTTAAATTCAAAATTTTCACATGAAAAGGCATGTGCCCTGTTGGGCTAAATATTTAGTAATGATAATGGGATGTTCAAATTAGGCTTTATTCCAGTTAGCCAATTGTACTATAAATACCAACGTTATACTCCTAAGTCTAATAGGTTTGGATCTATGGCTCGCTGTAGCCATAGATCTTCTTCCCCTAGTAGAAGTCTCAGTGCTCTCTCATTTGATTATAACATACACCAAAGGAGGAGAACCAAATCATCCTCGTGACGTAAAAGCAATGAACAGGATTGAAGAAGACTCTAAAGTCGTAATAGTTCTTCGAGAGAAACATCTCCTCAAAGATCTTTTGAGGGATGAGCCGGAGCCAATGACAACAAATTTTACACACCTCCCTTTACTAGGGATCTTGATAAAGTTAGGATTAATATGTCCCTCAACATCCCGAATTTTGAGATATATGATGGAATGGGCGATTCCAATGACCATACCTATTCCTATGAACGATTGATGCATTTTTATAGTCATAATGCTACCGGAAAGTGCCATCTTCATCTTCACCCTTAAGAAGACTGCTAAGAAATGGATGATCACGCTTCTGACTCGATTTATCAGTTCCTAGAAGGAGTTCAATGAACAATTCCACACACGTTTTGGCAGTAACAAAAACATAGATGGACTTGTGGGGAAAAGAAAACAATTAAAAGGAAAGGAAAATCATATCCTCCTACTTCTACCCCATATCTTCATTAAAGATCATATTCCTAAGCTTGAAAACCAAATGTAACGCCTCCAAATCTGGGCCTATATAGCCCAATTTGAGACGCCATAAAATACACGATAACTAATACAAATAGTATATAGAACAGAAATACAGAACTTAATAATACACAACTAAGTCTTAACTATTATTGCCACACTATATAAAATATGTGAAGACTACTACAACTATCTCTCGGACCTTCACTCCATTCCCCGGCTAAACCCAACTATTCTGTCATTTCCTAAAGAACAATGGAACAAAAAAAAAGGATGAGCTCAAATAGCCCAATAAGAAATATCATGACTAAGATAACAATGAGTAAATTATCATTAACCTTCAACAGTTGAGTTCTTGATAGAATATAATAAACAACACGTTTTAGATTAATAATAGCAGGAGAATGAGCAATCCATTAGAAGAATCATGTAGATTATGATGTCCACTAGTTTCTCTTTTTCATAAAAATATCAACTTTTATCATCTGAAACATCACTGGTCATGATCATACCAATAACAGTTCTTCTTTACCCCAGGCCAAAGAGAACATTCACCACGTGCCCTAAAAGACACACCACCATTATATCGCTTTTACCATATCATCTGTGCCCAAGCCATAGATATTCATAACAACATAATTAGAACAAATAGTAGTGATATAAATGATGAACTGAAGAAATAGAATAATAAGATAAATAATAGATATCGAAAGTTTACAATTTTATTTTGTCCATAGTCAAATAATGTCCAAATAGTCAACATGATGTGGTTTCAAATTCAAGAATGATATTCAAGATCCATAGTTCAAAATAACGGTTAAAGTTCAATAGAAATGTTCAAGTAAATACGAAGGTTCACGTGAAATGATATTAAATGAAGCGTAAACTATTAAGGAGCATATAATCATTTCAGAAAGTTTTACCGAATAATAATTACTAGAGTAAGTTTAAGAGTATGAAAGAAAATAATATCCTTTACCGTAGTAAGCTAGAAAATGATATCATTTTACGAGTATGAAAAGAATGATATCACTTACCTTAACACGTGACTGAATATTGATTTAAATGAAGTTGATCAGCCTATATATTTATAATTTAATTAGTAACTACCACATATAATTTCATAGTATATACCAATTCGTATGAAATCATCAAAAATAATTTGATAGAATAAAGTATAATATAACAGACACCGAAGGAGGAGAACTAAATCATCATCGCGACGTAGAAGCAATGAACAGGATCGAAGAAGACTCTGAAGTCGTAATAGTTCTTCGAGATCTCCTCAAAGATCTTTTGAGGGATGAGCCGGAGCCAATGACAACAAATTTTACACACCTCCCTTTACTAGGGATCTTGATGAAGTTAGGATTAATATGTTCCTCAACATCCCGAATTTTGAGATATATTAT
Source organism: Hedera helix (assembly GCA_947179155.2). Taxonomy (NCBI): domain Eukaryota; kingdom Viridiplantae; phylum Streptophyta; class Magnoliopsida; order Apiales; family Araliaceae; genus Hedera; species Hedera helix. Next base: position 9,054,991 of record OX359265.1, on the reverse strand, counting down.
GGAACTGGCGATTCCTATGACCATACCTATTCCTATGAACAGTTGATGCATTTTTATAGTCATAACGCTACCAGAAAGTGCCATCTCCATCTACACTTTGGCAGTAACAAAAACGTAAAAAATGAATGACTTCATTGATCTAAGTCATTCATTGATCCAAATAGACAAAAGTTGAATGAATCTCTTCAGTAATACATGAAGAGATTTCATGAATCAGTAGATAAGATCCCAACCCTATATCTAATTTAGGCAATACAGTTTCTTATACTGGGTCTGAACGTTGACAAATCCAATTGCTTGATCAAGAAAATCATTTCTAAAGCTCCTTAAAATTTAACTGAGACCTATGACAAGGTCAAAAACTTCATAGCAATGGAAGAGACTATAGCTAGCCTTCGGGGTCCTTTAAAACATAATGATAACTATCATCATAGAAGAGACTCCAAAACTGGTGGCTCTGATAGAAGAGATGATGATTGGAAGGATCATAACAATGATCGAAGAAGCAAGGATGACAGCTCCAAGTACAAAGGGAACAAAGCAAACACACAGACTTTTTGGATAAAAACACCCACCCCCTGAATGTCAGCAAAGCGAAAATTTTCAATGAAATCAAAGATGAACCTTTCTTCGAGAGACCAATGAAGCTTAAAGTTTTTATTAGACAAAAAAAATGGTAAGTACTGCTCTTATTATGAGGAAAAAAGGGTTATGATATCGAGGAGTGTTACCAATTGAAGCATTTCCTTGAGAACTAGGTACAAAAGAAAAAGTTGGGCTGCTACATTGTAAGTAAAGGTAGAAAATCAACCTTTAATCAAATCCCACTGCCCCTATTCTGAAACACTAAGGGGCATCGTTGATGTTATCTCTAACAGTTTAACAACAACTATATTCAACAGGCAGAGAAAAGCCTTCATCCAAGCCGTGTGAAGAATACTAAAAGTAACATTATCTTCACTGATGAGGACTATCCCCCAGGTATGGTAATACCTTATGATGATAAACTTGTTATAACTGTACAGATAGGTATTATGAATCTTTGGTGCAAGCTAATAGATAATAGGAGTTCAGTTGATGTATTCTATGGGCATAGATACAATCAACTAACTTTGGGGAGCAGGAAACTAGAACTTTATAACGAACCATCTCTCTATAGTTTTGGTAACTGTCTTGTCCCAATTTTAAGAATAAATGAGTTTTTAGTGATCTTCTGCACGGCTCCTCAGCAATATTCTCTGATGGTAAAGTTCTACGTGGTCCATGTTGACAGTAATTATAATGTCATCTTAAGAAGAACAACTCTATTAGCACTTAAAGAAGTTACTTCTATTCCCCATCTAAATATAAAATTCCCAATTGAATATAGGGTTGGAGAAGTTATTGAGGATCAAAATATGTATAGAAAGTGCCATCTTCAAACTCTTCAAGCTACTTCCGTAGGGGTTAAAAAAATTAAACTATGAAGACTGAGATGGAACCTTTCATTGAAGGTGGTACTGAACCTCTAGCTACCCTAGCCGAAGAGACAGAAGAGATAGAGCTGTATTCGGTCAATCTTGAAAAAATAATACATATAGGGCTCAGACTACAAAAAGATTTTTGAAATCGTCTAGTCGCCTTTATGAGGGAATAATCAAATATTTTTGTATGAACTCTAGCTGACTATACTAGGATTAATGAATGTGTTGTAGTTATAGACTAAATATCAATCTTCAAGTCAAACTAGGAAAGCAAAAGCGACAAACCATCACTCATAAAAGGCAGAATTTAATTGATGAAGAAATCTCTAAACTCTCGACAGGAAGGTTTCTCTTTGAGATTGATTATTCTGAATAGCTCACTAATGTAGTGTTCATTAAGAAATATAATAGGAAATGGAAATTTGTGTAGACTATACTGATCTGAACAAAACTTACCTTAAGGATTGTTACCCCCTTTTTGGCATCAATCAATTGATAGACTTTACCGTCAGACACATTATGCTTAGCTTCTTTGATGCATTCTATGGATACAATCAATTTGGGATGTGAGCTAAAGACGTCCCCAAAATGGCCTTCATCACCCATAGGGTCATCTACACTTATAGAGTTATGCCCTTCGACCTCATCAACGTTGGAGAAATTTATCAGTGTATGATGAATAAAGCATTCCAGGACCATATTGATATTAACATGGAGGTCTATACAGATGACAAGATTATTAAAAGTATGGAAACTACAAATAATTTACTTAACGTCAGGGAGTGTTTTAAAATATTTACAATGTCATTACATGAGACTGAACCCAGCTAAATGTACCTTCGGCCTTGAAACATGCAAGTTTTTGGGTTATATGGTTAACATAAAAGAGATTGAAAAAAAATCAAAAAAGATATTTACTATACTTGACATGCAGTTCCCAAAGAATTTTAAAGAAGTGCAAAGACTCACAAAAAGATTGGCAACTTTTCGATATTTTATGGCAAGATCAATAGAGAAATGTCTCCCTTTCTTCAATACTTTCAAAAGGGCCCAGAATCATTAGGCTTTCAAGTGGACGAAAAAGTGTCAAGGATCCTTTTAGGGAATAAAAAGTTATATGTCTTCTCCTTCTATATTGACTAAAGCTTTGCCTCAAAGAGGATTTATATCTTTATCTCTCAGCAAGTCCCTTAGCTGTTGGCGCATCTTTGGTCTGAGAAGATTTTGAAGGACAAAAGTCGGTTTATTACATTTGTCACTCTCTTTGAGATGCCAAAATCAGGTACCCGAATATTAAGAAGTTAGCATATGCATTGGTGATTGCTACTAGAAAATTTCGGCAATACTTATAGGGAAGAACTATTAACATTTTGACATATTAGCCCCTCAGGGGCTTTCTCTATCGACCTGACCTCTCTGGAAGATTAGTAGCTTGAACAATTGAACTCAACTAGTTCAATTTAGAGTTTTTCCCTCAGATTGTAAATAAGGCACATACCTTTATTAACTTTCATCACAGAATGTTCATTTCCTGAAGATATAGAGGTTGATCAATCGACATAGGAAGTTCTGTTCCAGATGAAGGGCAATCATCCAAAGATCTAGTTTGTACATTATTTGTGGACAGATCTTCCATCAGATTGAAAGGCAGGGCTGGAGTAATTCTCACCTCACCAGAAGGGTTTAGAGTGCAATAAGCCATATTATTTGGTTTTATGGCTACAAATAAGATTTTAAAGTATGAAACTCTTTTGGCAGAACTAAAATTAGCTCGAAGCTTTGATATAAAGAATTTGATAATATATAGTGATTTTCAATTGGTTGTCAAATAGGTATTAGGGGAGTATGAAAGCCAAGAAGTACGTTTACAAGCCTTTGTTCTGCTTATCCATTATCTGCTCACCAATTTCTCAAAGCACCAGATCATCAACATAATCAGGGCTGATAATGTTATGGCTGATGCTTTATCCAAACTGACAAACACTGCTTACGGGTTTCTTAAAGGCTCAGTTTACTTAGAAATTGTGCAAACATTAAGTACACTGGCCTGGGAAGTCTTTAATGTTGATCAAGAAGCCTTATGGATGACGATAATCATCATCTTCTTAAGAAATGATGACTATAATGATTCAAATTTCTGTAGCATTTGTAATGGGATTGTTAATGATTAATAAAGAAGATTTATGTAATCTAATCGATGTGTTATATGATGAATTATATGTGTTAATGATTTGAGAAAGAAAAATATTTTTCAAAAAAAATAACGCGAAAAATACTATTCACGCGTAAATCAGTTTTTCAAAATTTCACATTCACGGATAGTGTTTATACGGGATAAGAGAATGTATAAACTATTTAAAAAATACGAGAATAAAAAATTGAGTAAATTCTAACTAAGTCGGTTAGGATGTAACAAGAAATAAAAAACCCTAGTTAGAACCAGTTTGGCTAGAGAACTAGTTAGGTTAACTTAATTTAGTTGAAACCTTAACTAAGGAATCAAAACCCTAACTATGAACCATTACCAACTTGATTGGTGAAATGGGTTATAAAGAATATAGGTGCCCAATGACTTAATTAACTAAGCCTTAAGGTTAAACCCTAAGGGTAGCCCAATAAATGTGCAAGGGTAGGCCCCAACTTATTTAATTAAAAGCTCAATCAATGAATGCTAATCAAGCCTAAAGGAATGATTAGGTAAGAGCCCAAATCCTAGCCCAATGGGAGAAATGATGATATATATATATATAAATTAAACAATTAAAAGAAAAGGAAAATAAAAGATTTTGGGGCCTTGTGGGGCCCCATTTTTGGAAGCTTAGATGGACTTTTGGGGAGCTTGGTTAGCTTCCATTAGAAGCTTTGTGAGCTTAGGAAGAAGAAATAAAAAATAGGGCAAAATGTGTAAGGCTTTGTAAGAGTTAGGATGGTCTATGAAAGGAGTTGGTGAAAATGTACACTTACAATATATGTATGCCTACAATTTAGCTAGGTAACTCTTTGATATAATCTCACACCCTACTCATTTTCATTTCACTAGTTTATTTCCTAAGTGTTAGAAAAGTTGAAAGAGAGTTTGAAAGCTAGAAAAGAAAAGAAAGAGAGAAACCCTAAGATCAAAAAGAGAATGTTAACAAAGTATAGAAATGGATCATCCATTCCTATCTAGTTACTTAACCAAGAGGAAGAAAGCTCATAGAAGGTTTAAAAGTGTTCTAATCTTAAACCCTAGTTTTATTATCTTTGATTTATGTTTGTGTTTTGTAATTAGATGATTGTTATGGGAGATTTTATGTATTTGTGGTGGCTCATGGTGGATCCAAGGTATAAGGATGGTGTGTTGTTGGTTTTATGTGTTTATGTATGGTTGATAGCACGGGAGTTGGTTTATGTTGTTAAAAAAATAAGTCTTGAGGTGTTTTGAAAACTTAACTTTGATAGTAATGTTTTCTAAAAGAAAAATCTAATTTGATAACATATGATGAAGATCCATGGATATATTCCATTGATCTACAAGATATGTAAGTCATCTATTTTGCTATATATGAATATGAGCATAAATGAGCTCAAATGGATTTTTAATGTAAGTTATGTAAGCTTTTCGATAAAAAAACACTAGATTTGTGATTAATGTTATTTCAAGTAAAAAACCTAATTTTGGTTATGTGTTCTATAGATCTAATGGGGTAATTCGTAGATTTACTAGGCATGAAACTTATCTATTTTGATATATTTAAAAAGGAGCCTAAGTAAGCTCAAAGCAATGTTTGATTTAAACCTATGTGAAAACCCTAAAATGGAAGGGTTTGTTATGCTTTGATCATCAAGATATAGAACTACTGGTCGATCTTGATGAAACTACGTGTTTATGTGGTTTATGAGTCATATGTGAGCATTAAGAAAGTCAGTCGATAAAACGTATTTTTATAAAAATCGTAACGATCGGTAAAACGTAAAAACGTGTTTTTGAAATATCGAACGTAGTGGAACCCTAAGTGTTATTTTCATTGTTTGGAAATGGTAGAATTTTGAAATTAGTAAAATATTACAAAATGTGACTAAGTGTAAAAAGAACTTGAAAAAAAATCAAAGTGGGAAAAATCTGGTGTCCAGCGTCGGGACGCTGCCTTAATATTTAGAAATTTGTAAGCCAACGTTAAGGCACTGACCTTAGTACTAAACCTAACGCTAGGGCACTTAGTCGGATCAATGTCCAGGTCGGTTCAGTTCGGATCAGGCCTGTTCGGGTCGAATCCATGACGGATCAGATCGATTGGGTAGGATTGGTCGGGTCGAACCGATTGGTCCAGTCAGATCGGTCGGGTCAATCAGATTGGTTCAACCGAGTTGGTCGAGCTGTGTTAACCGGGTCAGGTTGTTAAATATGAAATTTAATATTTTTTTTATCTCGAATAAAATGTGTAAGAGTTATAAAGTATCCAAACTATTAAAGGACGTACGAATGTGGTCGAGTAATTAACTTAAAATAAAGTGTCTGAATTGGTAAAAGATGTACAAAGGTCCTTATGTGCTTAGTTAAACCCAAGTGTGAGTCCGTACATGACTAATTAGTAGACGACTTATTAAATGTAGGTCGAACGGAGAATGATAAGATCTAATTAGCGTTAATCGACGAATGAGGAAAGTATTTTAATCGAGCTTGTTCTTAAATTCATAAATTATAAATGTATGCCATGTTTGCACGCTAGTGCTTCGAAAAGAATGTTCATCTATTAAACTATTTTTAAAAGCTAAAGTTCGTTATGCATGAATTGTTTTATAATGTAAGTCTATGACATTTGTTTCAGCTAGACCATTGAGATATGTTGTTGAATTTATTATAATTCTTTAAGGCTAATCCAATCCAAATTGTTTGGTGCGAAATACTGTGTTAAAAGATGAGAATGAATAACCTTCATAGTAGGGGCCACTTAAAGCCAGATAATCAGACAATATGATTTCGATTGACGTTTAACTTAGATATTTATATTGTGCAAAATATAAAGTACGATGGCTTATCCCCTAAAGTGCATATCTTAGAGTAATGCAGTCTTATGACTACCGTACACTATTAGTTTTGTGATTGATACTGTTCTTAACGAGTTCTTGGTCTTATAACCATTCAACATTAAAGTTAATGATTTCAGAATCCAAAGAAATGTTATTTCTATCATTCAAACTTCTTCGTAATTATTGAACAATTGTTGAAGGTTATTCGGAAATGTTTTACTCATAAGATATTATGTTCCTAAATTGTTTTGTACTTGCAGAGCAATTTAATTGCTCACTCTTGCTTAAACATAATATTTCAACTAAAACAGAGAATACCAATAAATCTAGTAAAGATAAAGAAAAAGGCAAAGTAGCCGAATAGAGACTGTTTAATTTATGTTTTGTTTATGTTATGTAGTGATGTAGGATAAGACTTCCTATTATTATATCTTTTGTAATTTGTAAATGTTATAGTAACTAGGGACTAGTTAAGATATGTTGTAAGAATATTGTATTAAGCTAATATTTAATGGAATGTATGGATATAGAACTGTGGTAGTGTAGTACTATGAGCACCATATCCGAGGTTAAAGGTAACCCAGATTTAGGGGCGTCACCAATGACCTTCCCGAAGATAAAATTTAGGTTTAGAAAGTTATATATAAGTCAGCCAAATATTGCATTGTTAACGATCAACTTTATAGGAGATCTTACAATTCCCTACATTTTCTCTACGTTGGTCCAAGAGATGCTAACTATGCCATTTGGGAGATACATAAAGGTATATGTGGAAATCACATTAGGGCAAAAACACTTGCATACAAGATTCTTCGACAGGGATAATACTAGCCCACAATGATTCAAGAGGCTAAGGACTTTGTCAAAAAATGCCATAAATGTCAGTTCTTCGACTTGGTACCTCATTAACCTCTCGAAGAGCTTACCTCGATTCTGTCCTCGATCTTTTTTTCCATACGGGGAATTGATCTGTTGGGATAACTCCTATAAGGAAAAGAATAGCTAAAATTTGTGATTGTGGCAATTGACTATCTAACTAAATGGGTTGAAACCAAACTTTTGGCCTATATCATCAAAGAGATTTATCTTTAGTTTTTTTAAAAATAAGTGGGCAACTGTTTTAGCGTCCCTATGGTCATGGTCTCAGATAACAGATCAAAATTTGTAGGGAGCAAGTTTGAAGGATTTTTACAAGAGTTGCATATTTAGCACCGTTAAACGTCTGTTGGTCATCCCAAAGCTAATGACCAGATTGAAATTACTAGTAGGACTTTCCTTAAGAAAGTTAAGTGAAGGTTAGAAAATGCTAAAGGAAGATGACCCAAAGAACTTTTGTATGTCTTGTGGCGTTATCGAACCACTCCTCAGACTACTATAAGAGAGATTCCTTTTAAATTGGCTTATGGAATTGAAACTCTAATCCTAGTAAAAATTGGAATTCCCTTAGTTATAGTCCAAAATTTTGATGAACTTCTTAATGATGAAGGGCTTCGGCTGAACCTTAACTTATTTGAAGAGAGTCGTGATATCACATTCTTCTAAATTGCAATATTCTAATAGCAAACGGCTCGACATTTCAACAAAAAAATTTCAAGAACAGAACCTTCAAACTAGGAGATCTAGTCATGAGGTATGGAAGCATCTATATCTCAGGACGTAGGAAAGCTAATGCCTATTTGGAAATGTCCTAATATGATTATTGAAGTACTAAAGCCTAACACATACAAACTTTAGACCATGGATGGAAAGTCTATCTCTAATACATAACATGCCATTTGGTTTCGACGATACTATTAGTGAATAATTTTCTTATTAAGTTATCCATACTTAGTCTTTTTTGAGGTTGTTTCCAACTGAAATATGTTATCTCTCTAATACTTAATAAAATGATGATTTTGCTCATATTGTTGTCTTTTATTTTTTTATTTTGATCTAATGCATCACTTACTCTACTCTTCAGCCTTACCTCTGCTTTCATTGGGTAAGACTAGGAAGGTAGAGAAGCGTAAGTGCTAACATGCTATCAAACATTGCAATACAGAATCAAATAATAAGATCATTCATTACAAAATAAACTTAAAACTTTCAAAGAAGTAATTGTATAATTACACAAAATATTAACAGTATAAATCACATAAATTTTATTCAGGGTTTACAAGACCCACTTCTTTAACCCTTCTCCCGAACCAAATTTTTATTGTACTCGAAGCATTCGTTAAACTCATTGGCCACTTTCAGGTTAACCTCATCAGCGAACTTGTTAGACTTCTTATACTCTTTAATCATTTAGTGTCTTATTTTCGAGAGAATGGCCAGCTGGGAGATTGAAGAGCTAAACTGTCTTGTTGCCTATTCCATTTAACCTCATTTACTGGCAAAGATAAATATTTAAATATTTACTATCAAGGTCTAAATCTGTTCAGTTTGTTATTGGACTTGAGATGTTCTCTTTTGAAGTAAAGCTTCAGATTCCCTTAGCTTTTGCCCCAGGTCAGTCGCTCTCACTCTCTCCCATTCAATAACTTCATCATACGTCTTTTTTGCACCTTTAGCCTTTTTTTGCGCAGCCACAGCCTCAGCCTCCCCCCGCTCAGTTTCGACAGACTTTTGTATTTTCTTAGGTATCAGTAGCTTCTATTTCTAGTTGGCTAAGAAGGTTATCCATATTCACGTAGTGTTTGGTAAGCTTGTAATATTCACCAATTATGCGAGAATTTATGGCATTAGCCTAACCAAAAGAAAATAAAGACCGTCACAATAAGTAGAAGTGATATAAGAGCTAAATTGAGAAGAACAGATAAATAAAAGGTTCTCTGCCAAGCTATTGCCCCTGTAGAAGAATGCGATACTCCAAATTCAGCCCTACGTACTTACTATTGTCAGCAGACAATTTAAAAATATGGTATAGTCTAATCTAAAAGTCCTCAAGTTCCCCATAACAAGAACTATAAGCCTGAACTTTCTACTAAGGTCTCTAAGTCGTCACATTTTGTGTGTTGATGGCAGACTAAAGGTTAGAGTCCTCATCACCCTCAATTGGGGCTTCCTATTCTCCATTTTCAACTCTTCAACTCCCAAGGGCATCGCCACCTCATTAATTGGCTACACCAAAAGGGGTTCTTTCAAGGGTAATGTATGGGGGCTGGGAGGATTAGAGTGTACCTTCTCAAGGATGAGAGGATAAGGTGGATTAGCTGGAATAGTGGCCTCAACAGTGGAGCTGGTCTCCCAATAGCTGAAGCCGTGATTTTTCCTTTGTGCTTCCTAACTAGTTTAAGTTTCTCCAAGGGAGTCATGGGCTTTCTAAGCACCCCTATAGCCTTCAAGATAGCTTCATTCAACGCCTTCTTTGGGTTTGCCACTGTAATCACACAAAAAAAAAATCAATCAGTACCAGAGTCAAACCGATCAGTAGCAAGTTTAATAGTGGGGACATTTATATAAACACTATGAGGGCATGGACTTACAATCATGGCCGAACAACCAGTCTTAATCATTCAAAACATCTTTATTTTCTCAAATTGAGGGCCTTCTTGAGTATAGGACCTCAAATTCCACTAATTTACTTTTACTGATCTTGTTGGTGTTCAATTGGGATCGATTTGGTTCTATCTAGGGATCAATCAGCTCAGTGTCAGGCCTTTTGGTGTAAAACCAATCCTTATGCCATCCATTGTTGTTAGAAAGGGTTTCCATTATCATGTCTCTACCTATATGTTTGTTAAATTGATAAAACCCCTTCTCCTTACAAGCCCCAATTGAGAAAAAATTGTATAAAAATTTCAAGCTGGGCCTAATATGTTGCTCATGGAAGAAGGCCATAAAGCTATGGAGGTGAATATAACAATTGGGTACTAATCGACAATGGGACAATGGTACGAAGAAACTAAAGCACAAATTCTTGAAGGGCAAATTGAAGGCCGAATAGGAGAAGAAGCCTAGACATTGCTATTCAGCCCCCTTCGGGCTGCTAGTAAATTTCCTCTTCTTCCCTATGCTTTTAAACTAATAATTTTCTAAGATGTTGCTACCCTATAAATGTCCCTAGTGTACTCAATCATATTGTACGTCTCTACATCAGTGGTGATTTTAACGCGTTCGACGATGGGGAGTTTGTAGGTCTGCCCCTCTGGGATTCCCTCTGCTGCCATGATAGCTCCATCCCCAACACAAGAAGATGGAGATGCATTAACATTTTGAGAAGAACTAGCCATTTATAGATAATGGGAAAACAAATTAAAGAAAGAAGAAGAGTTTTACTAGGAACGAGTTGAAAATTAGAAGATGGTGAAATTCTTGAGCTCGATCTATGACTTGATTCTCTTTCTCTCTAAGCGCTTCAATATCTTGATTGTCAAAAAAATTAGAATAATTCCTATTTTCCCTTCTTTATACTTGAAATTGGCGACTTGATCATTCATAATCCAACGGCTGGAGAAATAATAGAGCACAAACCCGATATACACGAGCGCGTGTACCTTGGGATCCTCCCATTAATCTGTTGTAACCTTTTGTATTCTCACGTGCGTGAGTAATATAGACCCCTGGGCCTCTCTTTTAATTTAAATCCCAATTGGGTCTGGTCTATCATTGGTTAGATAGGTGGATAAATTCATTTCTTATAAGCCTATGATTGGTTCAGAGGACACCTATTAGCCCACACTTAAATGGATTACTCCTTATAAAAAGGAATATACATCGCTTCTAATTGGGTGATCCATTCAATTATATGCTGAATTCCCCTTCAAACTAGGCTTTCCCTTTGGTTTTAGTAGCCCTTCAAACTCCCGAAGCCTTTTTTTTCATGCTACTATTCCACTTCACTTCACTTTTTAAAGGAGTAGGGGTATTGAGCTGCATATTTATTAATGATAATAGGTTGCGTAAATTGAGCTCTATTCCAGCCAACCCATTGTATTATAAATGCCCACAATATACTCATATACCTAATAGGCTTGGGTCATTGCCTTGTTTACCAAAACACTTTGCAATTACCATATCTAATAACAACTCTTATATGGTATTTACCTTTTCTGATAGGGTATCTGCATATAATTTCAGCTAGGAATTGTAACCCTATTGAGCCGGTGAAACTAAAGTATAAATACAAGTAAACAATAGAGGTATAAATAGCATATTATAACCTACAAAATACTTTATAACTCCATTGTTAACCTACTTTGAGACTGTTCTTATTCTCACACTGGAGGTATCCCTCGACGGCTCAAGTTGTCAAGTACTTTTGGTGGTTGTTTCTGTGCAAGTTCACGTCAAGCCAGTAGTTAAACGTGCGAACAAATTCGAGCATTAACATGCCCTATTTACTAGTAAGACATTACTAAGGAGTGGAGTGCCAATATGACAGTCCTTATTTTAAAAAAAAAGTCTCATTTTTTTTCTTTATAAAAGGAATATTTACTTATTAATCCTAATATCAAATGACATATTTTAAAGTCATCACATTATCAATGTTAAATTAACAAATGAAAAATAATTCATATATCGACTGATTTAATGTTGAATGCGTATTGCGATTAATGTAAAATTGTAGGCCATAAAATATAACAGTAATATATAAATTTATTTTTACTGTCTCCTTGTATTTATATACATTATTACTTAATATCGACATAAATTTATCTTAATATATACCACTACTCCTAACAAATTGCTATTTTGAAGACAAAACATGAACAAAATCAAGTCCTAAATTTTACAATTTAAGATTTTTTTTTTCTTTTGTAAAATAAAAGTAGTAAATGATACTGATACTTACCAAATTAGTAATAGTGATAGGTTAGAATGTAGTCCACAAGTATTTTGACCTAAAACTGAACTAATTTAATGCTTTGCAGTACTATTTTGGCATGTTTATGAGATGGTGACCTATTCCCCACATCTATTACAAAACTACCAAAAACAAACAATTAACCAACTCCCGAACCAAACCTGGAAAATGTCAAACAATTCAATTGTTGAATAATTATTACAAAACCATAGTTTAACAAACCTACTGTATTTAATGTGTCAAATCTAACGCTCCATTCTCCCACCACGTGGACCTGACTCTCACCTTCCACGTAAGCAAGGCCTACTTAATTGTTAGGAACAAGCCTACACACTGTACTCCAACAGATAAAAACTGTTCCCCCCTGTATCTTTGGTTCGGTTAAAACCCCCGGGTAACAAACAGACCTTTTCAGATAAAAAAATTAATAAAATATTTACCACGCCACGCCGTTACTTTTTCCTTTCTGTTTCATCGGAAGCTGAATCGAATATTTTTACTGTTTCGGTCTTATTTTATCGAATTTAATTAATATAAAATTAATTTAATAATAAATTAATATAATATTAAATATAAAATTAATTTTATGCTAATAGATCCCATTTTACTGTAATGTTTGTGCTTTGAAAAGTTTTGATCTAGTCGAATAATATGAATAAATATGATTATAAAAATTCTATTATATCGTACATTTTTTAAAAGTATCATCACTCGTATTTATGCATTTTGCTAATAATAATAAAGAATTATATATCAAATCACAAAATATATTAATTTTTAAATATATTTATTCCATATTTAACTGTAAAAAGAGTTATATATATATATATATATATATATATATATATATATATATATATAATGCAACTAAAATACATGTGTCTCTTGTCATAAATAGGTACAATAATATAATTTGTATTTAGTGTTTTTATCATTCAATATTGATAAAAAAAAAATTAAAAAATAATATTCCAACTTACTTATTGTTTATAATTTTTTAAGGGAATAAATTATTTATTTTCTTATATTACTCCTAAATTCTTAGTTTTTCCAAAAACATTTCTGTTTCTTGTTAATAATTCCCAATTTTTCGTAAAGGGTAGTGACGAAATTTACACAAATTTTAATGATCAAATAATAATATTAAATAAATTTCTTAATTCTTAAAATTTATATGCATAAAACTAAAATTAATTGATACGTCTATTCGTAATAAAACTTGACATATTTATATTGTAACATAAATCTTTTCTGCAGCAAAAAAATAAAAACTATTATTAAATAAATAAATAAATAGAAAAAGGGAGGAGGAGACACGTAAGATAAGAAAGGAAGGGGGGACAGCGGTGGTGGCAAATAAGCAAAGGGAGGAAAGAGACGCTGGAGCCTGGAGCCTTCACAAATTTGGTTGAGTGAGAAAAGGGAGAACGAAAAAACGAAAAAACGAAAAGAGGAGAGAGAATAAAACACGGGACACAATTCCATATACATATACATATAAATATTGCTATATATCTACCTATAGACATATATAGATTCGGAAGATATATACACCAGATCATTTTTCTTTGATACAGGAGGATTTCCATTGGAAATCGTGAATACTTGATTGTTTTTATCTGTTTATCCGATACAATCGAAGAGCTGTGCAGATTCCAGATCTTATTCGTGGCTTTCAATATGGTTTACTTTTACTTTTTCTGTGAATTTACTTTTGTTTATGTATTGTTGCATATATATGATTATGTGTTGAAAAGGAAAGTTTTTTGTTTATTGATTATAATGTGAGATCTGTCGGATTTTCTATTGGCATTGTAGATATTTACTGAAATTTCATTTATTGAAGGTTTTATTGTCTATTTATTGGATGAATAGTGTCGGTCTGTTTGCATTCACGGGTTTCGTTGGTTACTTATTTGTTTTTGTGGTATATATTTTGGTCTGTTTCATTTGAATCCTTTATTGTAACGAAGATGATCAGCTTCAGCTGAAAATTGCAGACTTTGATTAATTGTGAAGTTTTGTGTTTTTGGTTGAGGTAAATATGTTAAAGCAGGGGTATGAAGCTGTACTAGAATCAAGAGCATTTCTGATTGTATGCTGTTTGGATGGTTGAGGAGCTTCAGATCTGCCTTATTCATTTCTTCATTATTTGCAAATATTGTACTCCATTTGTTTGCGTTTTTATGGGACTTTTTAAAGTTGTGTTTTTTCTCTGTAAAGTTGAGTTTTTTTCTTTGGAATTTGCTAGAAAAACTGTTTGGGAAGATGAAAGCAAAATGTGTTTTGCTATTCTTTTTCTGTCATTCTGTGCTATCAAACATTAACTGTCACATCTCAAAATAGTTGCCACTTTGGCAGAACTCTTATTTGAATGGACATAATCAAACATAAAGAAGAAATATGTTACCAGCTTCCATTATACATTATGTTATTTATCTTTTGATTAAAGGGTTCTCTTTTTGGTCACTAGTTTGATGTTTTTTCTACTCTTCTGTTTGTTGTCATGCAGAGCAACATGGATTTTGATGGATTTTCTGCAGACTAAAGTTTTTTGTTCTGGAGCTTGGGGGTAGTCTCTTCCTTCTGAACCTGACTAAAAATGTCAGGTAAGCTTGCGTGTAGTATAGCTCAATTCATCAATTGTTAGTCTTCTAACAGTTGATCTAGTATAATGGACATTAAGCTGAACTGTTTCCTAAATCAATATATCATTTGTTAGGCCTAGAACAACTAGAGGCTTCTGATGAATTACATGAAAGGAGATCAGATTTTGAGAATTCTGAAGATGAGAGACGGAGATCTAAAATTGGAAATCTGAAAAAGAAGGCGTTGAATGCTTCAAACAAGTTCACACATTCTCTCAAAAAGAGGGGAAAGAGAAAAATAGATTATAGGGTTCCTGCAGTTTCTATAGAGGATGTACGTGATGCAAAGGAGGAGAGTGCTGCCCATGAATTCCGTCAAAAACTCCTCGACAAGGATTTATTACCAGCTAGACATGATGATTATCATACGTTGCTGAGGTTTGTAAAAAAAATTTAGATAGTGTTCATTTGGTTGTCTTGTCATAGTAATATGAAATGTAGTGAGTTATCTTTTTGCTAATCACGTACACATTTGGTGTCATTGAGGTTTCCTCAAAATAACAGCACCAGTAGAACTTAAATTTTAATGGTTTTGAAACCTTCATATTTGGGACCAATTTTTATATGGAAATGGTTCCAAAATGATAAGATATTGACTATGCTCCTGTTTTATGGGTAACTGAAAGCCCTGAAGTAAATTAGATTAAGGAAAAAATGTATTAAGAATAAAATAGTATTTTAATATGTTCGTTAATGGAAGAACTGCTGGGAAAACTTCTCCAACTAGAACCGTTTCTGATAAATTAAATAATAATCCAAAAATACACCAAACAAATATTACGCAGTTCCACCAAATAAATAAAATATTGCAGAAAATAAAAGTACGAAAATATGCCAAACACAAAATATCAAATTTACGTGGTTATGTGGAAAACCCTTTAAAACTAAGAGGTAAAAACCATAGGTTGAGCTCCAAAAATTCCACTATAATCAGCTTTGAGTACAAATAGTCCTTCCAAGTTTTAACACCGAAAAACTTGAAATGTCGCAAAATAGAGAGTAAAAAAATATCTTACTTTGAGTGGAAAACTCAAATTACCTCATCACCCAAAATTGTTCGAATTAATTAAAGTCTTCTAGCTATTAATTGATCCGAAACAGTGGCGAAACCCGTGAATAAACCTTCACGAAAACTCTTAATTTTCTTGGTCTGTTCCGCGATACAATCTCCCAGTATAGCTTTTGCCGAAAAACCACTCACAATTGTTTATAGCTTTTCCTTCTTGATTCCGTGTGCAGCCTTCTGGAAAAGTCACTATTGTTTTTTTCCGTAAATACCTTACTGCCAAGGAAGTCAATCAATATATATATATAGACAAAACCATGTTTCTTTTTCAACTTGGATTCTGCCCACATTAATCGACTTAAGCCGATAAAATCCTAACAACTTTAGGATTCTATTGCCACTAGCCTTGCTCCTTTTCAATTTTGGAAAGCATACATACCAAATTAAAATACTTCTAATTTTAATTAGATAATCTTATGGATTTGGACCCCACAAACCCAATAATCTCTCCCAAAAATCCATGAGAGGGGGCTTCAACCATCACCTCGTCACTTGGAATCCATCCCGGCTAACTCCTTGCAAACCTCGAGCTTGTCGCGAGTCACAACCTTTGCCAACATGTCTGAGAGGTTTTCATTGGTATAAATTTTCTTCACTTTCATCAATTTTTTGTAATTCTTCTCGAAGTCAGTGATAGCGAACATTAATGTGATTGGTACGATTATTTGTTAATTCAATTGTACTCTAACTATCACAATAAACCACATATTCATCATGTGTCAAACCCAACTTTTGAAGAAACTGTAGCGGCAATGTATTCACACTCAGTTTTAGACAAAGTAACACACTTATGCAACTTGACACAGCCCCCCCTACAAAAGTAAACAAATACCCCGAAGTAGACTTTTTCTCTTTAGAGCTTACCATGTCTGCATCTGTAAAACCTTTCAAGACTTGATTTGAACCACCAAAACCCTAACATAAATTAGAAGTAGTTTTCAAATATCTAAGAATTTATTTAACTGCTTCATAATGTTTTCGACTAGGATTTGACAAATACCTATTCACTACGGCAACTGCATAAGCAATATTTAGCGGCGTACAAACCATTGTGTACAGAAGACTCCTTACAACATAAGAGTAGGGAATTGCTGCCATATTATCTCTCCCTTCCTTAGTAGGACACATACGCTTTGTCAACTTAAAATCACTATTCAGTTGTGTGCTAACTGGCTTAACATCACCCATGTTGAACCTTGCAAGCATCTGTTCAACATACTTCTCATGTGACAACCACAATCTCTTGGCTTTTCTGTCATGAACAGTCTTAATGAACAAATTTGCTTAGCCGGGCTTAAATCATTCATATCAAAAGACTTGAACAACTCACCCTTGAGCCTGCGAATCATGTTAGCATATTGCCTAACTATCAACATATTATCTACATATAGCAATAGAATAATGAATTTACCATCTGAGAATTTTCTCACAAACACATAATGATATGCAACTATTATGCTAGAACCTTGATTTACTATGAATAAATCAAATTTTTTGTACCATTGCCTTGGGGCTTATTTCAGGCTATGCAAACTTTTCTTCAACTTGCAAACCAAGTGCTATTTCTCTTTAACTTCAAATCCCTCTAGTTATTCCATGTAGATTTTCTCCTTCAAATCACCATGAAGGCAATCTTCACATCTAGCTGCTCAAGCTCAAGATCCATGCTAGCTTCTAATCCCAATACTGCTTGAATCGAAGTCATCTTTACAACTAGAGAAAAAATATCAAGATGAAGAGGCTGCTCCCGCTGCTTAACACCCTCTGCATCTAACTCATAACCATCATGCAAATCTATATTAGTCACATTTTCATTCTGAACCCCTTCTCCAACTGTGGTATTTTGTAATGGAGAAGGAACTCCGCTGAGGTCTGGAACTCTATCATCTAGGCTGTGTAACATTATCAAAATTCTCATAATTCTAGTGCTCATGAAACAACACATCTCTTATTCTGAATAATTTTTTCTGAACTAGATCCCATAACCTGTACCCAAACTCTGCATTTCCATAGCCAGCAAACACACATAGTAGATTTGTCATTATGCTTCGATCTTTGTTCCTTGGAAATATGTGCAAAAGTCGTACACCCAAATACCATTAAGTAAGAATAGGACATATCTTTACCATTCTAAATTCTACAATCGTAGAGTTTTGAGACTCTACGATCGTGGGGTTAGAAAAGAATAGGAATGAGAGGTTTGGAAACCCTACGTTTTGAGCACCAAAAATTACTGTAGAGGGACGCTCAATGTTCGTAGTGTTGGACCCTACGAATGTTTCATAGCGCAAGTCTGCTCTCTTGTTTATTACCTCTAAAATTTGAAAATTTAACGGTGTTGATGGGGATCTATTAATCAGGTAACAAGCAGTACAGACAGTTTCACTTTAGAATAACTTAGGCAACTTGGCCATTCTTAACATGCATCGGACTCGCTCAATAATAGTGTTGTTCATTCTTTTAGCCACACCGTTATGCTGTGGGGTGCTAGGAATTGTCTGTTCATGTAAAATAATGTGTTTATCGCAATATGCCACAAACTCCGTTGAAGTGTATTCTCTTTCATTGTTACTGCGAATACTTTAATAATTTTTCAATCTCCCTTTTAACTATAGCATGGAAACTCTGAAAGTATTGAAATACCCGTTCTTTTGTTTTCAACAAAACCCCCCATAACTTACGTGAAACATCATTAATAAAAGTATTAAAATATATATTGTCACCTAAGGACTCAACCTCCATGGAACCACATACATTAGAATATACTTTGTCAAATAACTTAGATTTTCTTTTAACGAAGCTACTAAAAGAAAATCTATTTTGCTTACCAAAAAACAATAATCACAAGAGTTTACAATAGTACCTTTAGCAAAAGGAATGAAGGACTTCTTTGTTAACATCTGCAACCCTTTCTCACTCATGTGCCAGAGTCTCTTATGCCACATATTCGGTGAAGATTCATCTTTAATTGTATTCAACTCACTAGAACACACCTTCATTCATGTACAATGAACAACAAGTAACACCTCTCGCAACTACCATTACACCCTTGGTAGGCTTCAAGTTTTTGTTGCCGAAGTGATTCTCATAGCTTTCCCTGTCCAAGGCCATACCAGAAATCAAGTTGAAGTGCAAATCTGGAACATGTCTAACATCCCTCGAAATAATAGTGCAGCCAACATCTGTCTAAATGCAAACATCACCAATTTCAACAATCTTACATGCACAAAGTCTCTAGCTTTTTACGTCGTGAAGAATTCTCTCTTGGATGTAGCATGATACTAAACACTTGTATCAATAACCCAATTATTTTTTTGATCAACATGTAAGCATTCTTCTTCCCTGAATGAAAGAAGTACTACATACTCGGTAACTATAGTTGCAGTATTCTTCTCCTCAACTTTCCTTACTCATCAATTTTCTGTTTCTCTAACCAAATCTTGCAATTTCGTTTATAGTGACCCTCCTTGTTACAATGGAAGTACCTGTATGTAACACCTTCCTTGGTCTTTGACTTGCTTCTATGATTTCTGAAATTTTTACTTTTGCTGCAATTCATGTTTCCCTTGTGAGATCTCTTGAAATTACTTCTGCCCCTGTTCTCTACCACAAGTGCCTGTGTCTCAAAATTCATAGCTTATTCCTTTCGCCTTGTTTCTTCATTATGTATGCTGTCATTAATCACATGCATAGTTATTTTTCCTTCTAGAGCTGAATTGCTTAGTGACAATTAAAGTTTTCCAACTGTTAGGCAACGAACTGAGAAGTAACAATGCCTGAATCTCGTTATTGAGATTCAACTTCATGGTAGACAACTGGTTCACTAATCCCTAAAATTCACTCATATGCTCAGATACACTGCTATAATCTTTGTAATTCAGGTTCACGATAGTTTGAATCACAAAAGTCTTATTTTGTGCATTCTTCTTCTTCTCGTACATGAACTCTAATGTAGTCCAAAGAGTATTGGCATCCGTTTTCTGCGAAACATGGTGGAACACACTCTGATCGATTAATTGTCGAATGTGATTGATCGTCTTCTTGTTTATCTTTTTTTAATCAGCCTCAGATTTATCCGTCGGCTTAATTCCCTTAAGCTCCAATGGTTCATACAAATTCTTACAGTAAAGGATGTCTTCTATTCTAAGCTTCCAAATCAAAAAATTAGATGATGTTAATTTAATTATGGTGCCGCTTGATTCCTCCATTCAATTTATCAAAATCAATTGCGCAAAGAATCTGACTCTGATACCACTTTGTTTGGAAAACTCTTCCAACTAAAACCGTTTCTGATAAATTAAATAATAATCCAAAAATACACCAAACAAATATTACGTAATTCCATTCAATAAATAAAATACCGCAAAAAATACAAGTACAAAAATAAGCGAAATACAAAACACCAAATTTACATGGAAAACCCTCTAAAACTAAGAGGTATAAACCACAGGTTGAACTCCAAAAATTCCACTATAATCAACTGTGAGTACAAATAGTCTTTCCAAGTTTTAACACCCAAAAACTTGAAATATCACAAAATTGAGAGAGTACAAAATTACCTTACTTTGAGTGAAAACTCAACTTACCTTACCACCCAAAATCCTCTGAATTAATTAAAGTCTTCTAGTTATTAATTAATCCGAAACGATGACGACACCCTTGAATAAACCTTCACAAAAGCTCTCAATTTTCTTGGTCTGTTCCGTTATACAATCTCCCTGTATATAGCTTTTGCTGAAAACCCTCTCACAATTGTTTATAGCTTTTCTTTCTTGATTCCCTATGCAGCCTTCTGAAAAAGTCACTGTTGTTTTTTCTGTGAATACCATACTGCCAAGGAAGTCGATCAATATATATATTACCATGATATGATCCGATTCCTATTGGTCTTCTAATTGGACAAAACCATGTTCCTTTTTCAATTTGGATTCTGTCCACATTAACCGACTTAAGCCAATAAAATCCCAATAACTTACAAGCCTTGTTCCTTTTCAATTTCGGAAAGCATGCATACCAAATTAAAATACTTCTAATTTTAATTAGATAATCTCATGGGTTTGGACCCCACAAACCCAACAAGAACTTGCTCAATTTTCTGGTGAAACCGGTGTGGCATCTGGATGTGAGCTATTTTATTCTTTGATTTCTCAGCCATTGTCCCAGATTTAGTAAATTATTTCATTTTTTTCCATGCAGATTCTTGAAAGCTAGAGATTTTAACTATGAGAAAACAATCCAGATGTGGGAAGAAATGCTTAATTGGAGGAATGAGTATGGAACAGACACCATACTGGAGGTAATCACAAAGCACATCCTATTGACCCTATAAATGGCTAGTTACTGTACTTTATATTCTAAAAGTCTTTGTAACCTAAATATTAAGCCCAAAGTGAGTTAAAAAATAGCAGCATTGTATAGATGACACTGGTATAAATATTGGTATTGTGATCTTGGGACACCACATTTGTTGTAACTGAGATTTATTAGTGTTCTTATGATCAGAAGGCATTTGTGGTAAGTACATTATGATTTTTGTTGTCTTATGCTCATAATATTGAATAATTATTTTTCAGGACTTTGAATTTGAAGAACGAGAAGAAGTTTTACAGTGGTACCCTCAAGGTTACCATGGGGTTGATAGGGAAGGAAGACCTGTTTACATTGAAAGGCTTGGAAAAGCACACCCAAGCAGGCTTATGAGCATCACCACAATGGATCGCTACTTAAGATACCATGTCCAAGAATTTGAGAGAACAATTCATGAGAAGTTCCCTGCTTGTTCAATTGCAGCAAAGAGGCAAATATGTTCAACAACTACAATATTGGACGTACAAGGCTTGGTATGTTGACTCTATCACTCGACACCCTTTCTGAGCCAACTAACATCTATTACTGCAACATTTTTGGCTATTCAACAGCATTTCTTTCCGAATCAAATATTTTTAATTACTTGACTTTAAGAGTTAAAAGCAATTTACTTGTGATTAATCCGGTATCACAACATTTGTCTTACATGCTATATACCATGGTTAAGTGTGGCTTTACTCCGAAAATATAATTGTGTTCTGGTACACTATTGAGAGATTTCTCTTCTTGATCCATGACTGCTTATTGTAATTGCATCTGTGTAAAACGTTAAAATAATTGTAGTTTATATCATGATGTGTAGGGTGTTAAGAATCTAACGCCAACAGCGGCAAGTCTCGTGTCAGCCATGGCAAAAGTTGACAATAACTACTACCCGGAGGTGCTGTGAAGTCTTTAGTGAATATCTCTTACAGTAAACACTGTTGTCTTTGCCTAAATTTGTTTTACATTATTATCTGCAGACTCTACATCGAATGTTCGTTGTCAATGCTGGTTCTGCCTTCAAGAAGGTGCTTTGGCCAGCTGCTATGAAATTTCTAGATGCAAAGACCATTCCAAAAATACAGGTAAAAGAAGTGTGTTAAGCATCTATGCTAATTTGTCAATTATCTGCAACTAACTGACCTTAATTCTTAATCTATTGTCAGGTTCTTGAACCTAAATCTTTGGGCAAACTACTTGAATACGTTGACTCAAGGTTGGTAATTTTGTCTTGAAACGTCCTTTTTTGGTTCAATGTTAAGCTCAATTTAGCCTTGATTTAATTTCCTTCAGTCAATTGCCCGACTTCTTGGGTGGCTCATGTACATGTCCTGCTGAAGGAGGGTGTCTTAGGTCTAATATGGGTCCATGGAATGATCCTCAAATAATGAAGGTAATTTTTTTTGATAGAAATGTTGTTTATAATTTATCTTTGAGAAACACGATGTTCTTTATGCTTGAAATTTGATTTTTAGTGAGGTGCTTCTGACTGTTTTTGTTTTCTCCAATTTTTAGCTTGTATATAATGCAGAAACCACATTTGTGAGGCAAATCACCAGAGACCCGAGCCACTCACAAAAAACTGACTCTTATATTCAGATACGCACGCTAAAGGTAAGTTATGATCTTTTATATGCATTATGTGTTATTAATAATTGTGTTCAGTATATGATACGATATACTTTTATGTTATCAGGGTAGAAATAGTGATACGTCAACAGTAGAATCAGGATCTGATATCCGTGATTCATGTTCTCTAACTAGACGAAGTAGTTCTAGGGTTTCAAGATTGGAACCTCTTCATGAAGAAGTGAGTTTTGGGATCTTTGATTATTCTAATATGCTCGATGAATCAGCACAAGAATAAAGCCTATTGTTGTATGGTATAATCATCACCATTGTTTGTGTTTCATGTGCATGACGTGAATTAATGATTTTGTGCAGACCAGGGCAACAGATTCAACTGGCTACTACAGTTGTGATGATCATTTTAGTCAGGTTGATAACGATAATGATATCAATGAAGAACTGGAAAGTTCTCAGGATCTATCTTGTCGAACCAACGAGGTGGGGAGTTCATTTGATGAGGCAGCATCAAACAGAGAAGGTATTGTTTACACTTTTTTTGTGGTTATTATCCAAGTTCTTCAATTCCGAATGCACTTTCTTTTCAGAACTCAGAATTCGCTCTATATAAGCAGTGGGAGAAGTTGAAAGTCTCATCTGGTTTGACTTCTCAAATCACTTCTGTCAATTAAAAGACCATTTTTACTTGTTTTTCTGCTTCATTTTGATTGCTGCTTAGATAAGGTCAAAAACCATTATGGTGAAACACTTTGAATTGAAACACACAATGTTTAGGATATTTAGTGATGTTCAAGTATATATTGTTATTTCATAAAAATGCACTAAATTTTCGTTAGGATAAAGGTATTTCAAATGCCAAACAATCACATCAGAATATTTAATCTAATGTTTTAAAAAATATTTACCAAAAAACAAATATATATATTTACAGTTGTTAAAACTGATTTGCAGTTACAGGAAATTTGATTATCCAGTGGTTGGACACTATTCAGGAAAAAGTTGTGAAGAGAAGTTTCCGGTGTGTGGCAAGAACATTAATATATTTTGTGGTCAAACTGATTGCAATTGTTCGTAGTTTACCCTTTGAATCTTGGAGAAGAAGAAACAATGTGTATCCATCTAACATGATTGAAGACAAGCCTGACATACATCCACCTCATCGTGCTGAAGCTGTCACCGAAGAAGATCGAGTCCTTCCATGTGTGGAGCGTCTTCAGAAGATAGAAAAAGTCCTTGAAGAACTTAAGAACAAACCAGCTGAAATTCCAAAAGAGAAGGATCAAATGCTTTTGCATTCTTTAGACAGGATCAAGTCTGCTGAGTTTGACCTCAAGAAAACAAACAGAGTAGGCCTCACTCGTTTTGGTGGAGATCTTTGAATATTGAAAGCTTTACTGTGTTGACTTGTCATTCTTTTTGTTATAGGTACTACATGCCACTGTGGTTAAGCAAGTTGAAATTGCAAAGCTAATGGAGGATCTTCAGGACTCCAAATTTCGTGTAAGTTGCTTTACCAATAAAAACCTCCTTGTTCACAAAAGCTTGTTAAGTTTTGATCATTTAGTCAGGCTTAATTTTTATGATGGTAAATTAGACTCCTGAAGTAGATATCTGGAATCATGTACTTTCTCCCTAATCTAGCATTATTGATGCACAACATCAGCTAATTGTAAAGTTCTGCCGTCCGGAGAAGGTAGTCAAATCCATGCCAAAACCTATTTATGCATTAAATGTCTCAACTTCATTTTTCGGCAATTAATATTTTATTTTTTCTCATTGTAATAAGTAAAAAATATCTCATATTTAATGTGTTTTTGGCTGTCTCAAAGTTCGTGCTAAAAGCACCAAACAAAAGGTGCCTATTTTTTCTGGACCGGAGGTATTACTTGGGCTTTTTATTTGGTTATTAGCTTGAGTCCACAAAAAGATGACAGCCAGCAAGTTTGCTATCACGTGAAGTTGTTGGCTACATTGTGTTGATGGTGTTGGGGAAATACTCTCCTTTACACCATTAGAGATACCTTTTGACCTTTTAAGTCGATTAGCAAAATCTTAAAATTCAAAATTAATATGAATTTGTTTACATTTGGAAAGTATAAAATATTTTTTGTACAAATATTAACTAAGTTATTGTCGGATTTGAATTTAGGATTTATCATCGACTCAAAAAGTAAAATATATCTACAATTGTTGGACGGTGGGATATGAATTAGAGGATTCCCTTTTTGTTTTTAGCACCTAATGTGGGGTTACTGGTTGCAAGTTATAAAAGTGAACTTTCAGTCGAACTTTGCACTCAACATCCATGCATTTTTACCAATTATTACTTCTGCTCTTCATTCATCCAGTTCTGTTAATCAACCATTAACATTGGTCCCCTTACGTTTTCTGTTACAGCATAGAAGGTCGTGGTGTTGAAATTTGAACAGTCAGTTGAAACGGGGAACAAGCTTCAAATACCATACTTGGCATCCAGAGGTGAATTTAACAAATTTTAACTTCATAGGCTCAAGATTTGTGGTAGTACATAGAGGGAACACCTATACTGGGAGCACATTTACCTTCCCCCCCCCCCCCCCCCCCCCCCCCCCCCCCCCCACCCCCACCCCTTTTTAATAATTATGTTTCATAGAGTAAATGAACGAACCTACAGTTATAGCTCCAAGAGTTGTTCCCCTGCTCAAATTTGAGACAATGTAGAGAAAGAAAAGCTTAATGCATAGTTATATAGTGCGGCGACTTTTGTGTCTTATCTAGTGGTTCCAGCAAGTGCAGCAGTATTCACATTACAAGCTGATGGCGTAACACGAACTGTTCTAATTAAGTGTCAGCTCAAACAATTTATACGTTACCGAGGGATCTACAGGACTGTTGGACCGTTCAGCTGGTCCTCAATAGAAATTATAAATTTTCATGGCTTATAATAATATTAGGCACAGGAAGAAACTCCACTAAATAATATATAGTGAAGCACGCGCTTTGCATTTTTCTAGCAAATGTGCAGGAGTGTAAATATTCTGGAAATATGAATGGTATGAGTTGTATATCACTGCTTTGACCATAATGGAGTGAGCCGGTTGAATATTATTGTTGGTGGCTCTATGCTGGAATTCACTACTTGGGAACGAAAGTCTGCAAAATAATGTACTATTGATCTTGCATTAACATTATTAATGCATTGTATGTACGAACCACCAAATCGTCCGTCGCTCATATTTGGGTTAGTGGAGACTGTTAAAAAAATTTGAAGAGATTGAAAATAATATTAAATCCATATTTTTCTTAATTAGTTGCTTAATATCAACTTTTTTTTTACATGGCTAAAATACGATTTTGACAAATCTGTTCGTTAATGTGGGGCCTACATAAAAGAAATTTTGACATTGAGCAATATTATAGTAATCAAGGATTCAATGTCAATCTTGGTACTACTGGTAATTTCATTAAACCTTTTATTTTTTATCTATTACTATATATATATATATAAGAA
Organism: Hedera helix; assembly: GCA_947179155.2. Classification (NCBI taxonomy): domain Eukaryota; kingdom Viridiplantae; phylum Streptophyta; class Magnoliopsida; order Apiales; family Araliaceae; genus Hedera; species Hedera helix. The sequence goes on along the minus strand of OX359265.1, from coordinate 9,028,590 downwards.
GGCAATTTGAGATTTTATCTAAATTAATTGAGTTATTCTGGTTGGTCGTCGAGTTAGTCTGAGTCAATTTCGAATTTATTATTTTTACTGATACAATGTATGTCATGTTCATAATTATATAAAAAAATTCGTATCATTTATTGTATTATTTTAAAAATGTGCATGCATGTATTAAATAACATATACAATGACTTTGATATATTTACAATTTTTTATTTTCATGTTCAATGTATTACTAATGCTAACATTTATACTATACTTTTATACTTAAATTATAAATAACAATTATCACACACCATAATTTTAAATTTTATTTTTGGATATTATCATGTGTCTTGCAATGATCATCAATCTAGTTTTTAAAAATGAGAAGGACAATGCATTATTTGTCTTGAGTAATGTGTCATTCAGTACTGTACCAACGAGTCTGCTAATAATTGATTCATGGGTTCAAGTAGTGATTTAAAAAAGAGCTGCTTGCCACAAGAAGTAATTTCTTGGCTAATTTTATCTTTCAACCTCCACACAATTGGAAAGTAATCCAAATTTTTTGCGTAAGTCACATTTTGTATGTCTTTGGGTTTTAATAATAATAATAAAAATTGTCGGCCAGCTTTTTTTTATTTTTAAAATATAATCTTATTGTGAAGTGCAGAAGACAAAAGAAAAAAAATAGAATAACTTGCACATTCATCTACCGTATAGATAATGAAATCCTATTACGAAAAAGTCATTCATCAATTTATGCAACATTCTTTTTTTTTTTCTTTTTCTTTTGAGGCACAAGAAACATGGAGGAGGGATTACAAAATATGCATAAGCGTTTTAAACCCACTCGCTGTTGTGTTAACTCTGTCTTCAAGCTTATGCTATGTTTTAACAGAAAGAATGAAAATGAGAATGAAATGACTCATTTTTATTTAATAAAAAAAATTGTGATTGATTGTTCTATTGAAATGAAATGGACCATTAACATTCATCCTAAATTTATAAATTTTATTATATATAGATAGTATGAAATGACTCATTTCAGCTAAAATGGAATGAATCATTTCACTTTTCATTCCATTCCTTCACCCATTTTATTCCTTCAATCCAAACATAACATTAGTGTTGCAATTAAACTGGGAGTGAGTATGGGTGAGCATGATGCAGTTTGATAAATTCAAAATCGCACATAAAACTGCTTGTGATTAGTGAGGTACGATTTTGAAACGTGCGGTGCGGTTTTATTTAGTGCGATTTCAATTTCAAAACTAATTGAACATAAACAAAAAATTATGATTGAAAAAATACAGACACCGAAAGAATTACTTAATTTTTAAATGCTGACAAATGTATATAGACGATATTAGAATAACTACTTAAGAAGAACTAAACTAAGACTATGACGAATAGTTGTTTATAACTTAAAAGTAGATAGTGTATTGCTTATATAAGAAGACTATCTCTATAGAATTTATTCATTTTCATCCATGTTATAATGAAATTATGCGATTGTAAAAATGTCACTGACAATCAAACAATAAGAAATTTTATTAGTTGAGTAAAATTCTTAATTAAAAGTTTTTAAAATTACAATTAATAGTCATACGAGAGACGACTGTAGAAGTTAATGTTATACTAACAAAAAAATGAGAAAAATATAATAAATACCATGTAATTTAAATTAAAAAAAAGAAGTAAAAACAAACCAAATCACGTCGTTTTGACCATTATTAGTGCGGTGCGGTGGACCGCAGAAATCAAAATCAAACCACAAATATAAATTTCCAACTCTTCTAAAACCACTATATACCAAATAAATGAATACGCAATTGCATTTTAGTCGTCGAATTGTTAGGCACCGAATGAAACTCCACTAAATACTATAAAGTGAAACACGCGTTTTGCATTTTTCTAGCAAATGTGCAGGAGTGTAAATATTCTGGAAATATGAATGGTATGAGTTGTATACCACTGCTTTGACCATAATGGAGTGAGCCGGTTGAATATTATTGTTGGTGGCTCTATGCTGGAATTCACTACTTGGGAACGAAAGTCTGCAAAATAACTTACAATTGATCCTGCATTAACATTATTAATGCATTGTATGTACGAACCACCAAATGGTCCGTCGCTCATATTTGGGTTAGTAGAGACTGTTGAACAAAAATTGAAGAGATTGAAAATAATATTAAATCCATATTTTTCTTAATGCGTTGCTTAATATCAACTTTTTTTACGTGGCTAAAATAGGATTTTTGACAAATCTGTTCGTTAATGTGGGGCCTACATAAAAGAAGTTTTGACATTGAGCAATAGTATAGTAATCAAGGATTCAATGTCAATCTTGGTACTACTGGTAATTTCATTCAACCTTTTATTTTTTTTTTATCTATTACTATATATAATAATAAGGCACTTAAAGATTTTATTTAAATTAATTGAGTTATTTTAGTGGTCGTCCGGTTAGTCCGAGTCAATTCCGAGTTCATTATTTTTACTGATACAATGTATGTCATTTTCGTAATTATATAAAAAAATTCGTATCATATATTGTATTATTTTAAAAATATACAAGTATGTATTAAATAACATATACAATGATTTTGATATATACACATTTTTTTATTTTCATGTTCAATGTATTATTAATGCTATCATTTATATTATAATATTTATATTCAAATTATAAATACTAATTATCACGCATCATAATTTTAAATTTTATTATCGATATTAACTGTGTCTTGAACGAATTATCAATTTAATTTTTAAAAATGAGAAGGACAATCCATTATTTGTCACGAGTCTCCTAATTGATTCGTGGGATCAAGTAGTGATGTAAAAAAGAGCTGGTTGTCACGAGAAGTAATTTCAACCACCGCACGCACAACTGGAAAGTAATCCAAATTTTTTGGGACAGTTACATTTTGTATGTCTTTGGGTTTTAATTATTAAAAAAAATTGATGGACAATTTTTTTTTCTTTAGATTTTAATAATAATAATAATAATTGTTTGTCAACTTTTTAAAATATATATATATATATATATAATCTTATTGTGGAGTGCAGAAGACAAAAAAGAAAAAAAATAGAATAACTTGCACATACATCTACCGTATAGATAATGAAATCCAATTACGAAAAAGTCATTCATCAGCGTATTAGACACACTCGTTGTGAAGTGTTATCTCCGTCTTCAAGCTTAGTGTTGCAATTAAATTGGGAGTGACCAGTGGTAAGCCACAGTGCAATTTGATAAATTTAAAATTGCACATGAATTTTCTTATGATTGTTACGGTACAATTTTGAAATGTGCAGTGCGATTTCATTTGGTACGGTTTCAGTTTCAAAACTAATTGAACATAAATAAAAAATTAAGACTGAAAAAATACAGACATCGAAAGAATCACTTAATTTTCAATTGCAGATAAATGTGTATAGAAGATATTAGAATAGATACTTAAGAAGAACTAAACTAAGACTATGGCGAATAGTTGTTTATAACTTAAAAGTAGATAGTGTATTGTTTATATAAGAAGACCATCATTATAGAATTTATTCATCTTCATCCACGTTATAATAAAATTCTGCAATTGCAAAAATGTCATTGACAATCAAACAATAAGAAACTTGATTAGCTAAGTAAAATTCACAATTAAAAGTTTCCAAAACTACAATTAATATTCATACGAGAAGCAACTGTAAAAGTTAATGATATACTAACAAAAAATAGGAGAAAAGTATAATAAATATCGTGCAATTTTAAAAACCAAAACAAACCAAAACGACATCATTTTGACCATTATTGGTGCGGTGTGGTTAACCGCAAAAACCAAAATCAAATCACAAATGCGATTTTTCAACCCTCCAAAAATCGTCATATACGAAGAAACCGTTGCTGCAATTTAGTAGATTTTTTGTGCGATTTTGGGGCCAATTTTAATTTTTTGATCACCCCTATGAGTGAATAATATTTTATGGAAAAAAAAAATATATTTAAGATTTTATATTGAAGGATGTCAAATATAATCTCTTTATATTATTTATAATATTGTTTAAAGAAATGATATTTTAAAAGCAATTATATATAAAATATTAGGGTTTGGTATAAAAATATTTAAAAGTTGAGGGTTGAAAAAATAATCATAAAAAAACTAAGAGGTACCAAATTGAACTTTGCTAGAATTAGACTTCATCTTCATTGTTTGACGACGCCTTCCGATTGACGACTTTTTTTTTTATAAATGAAAATTACGCTCAGCCTTGATATAGGAGTTACACAATCTTCAATTCTGGAATTCAATTATCACCAAAAACTAAAAAAATCTCGAGATAACGCACGAGCTACAATTAATTATCACCTTATTCGGATACAATTATTCAGGTTCTGATGTCAATTGGCGCAGCGGAATATAGTTAGATTGTAACTGTAATAACCCAAATGTTTTTAGTCCCACATTGCCTAAGTTGTTTTTTTTTTCTTAAGCCTTTAATCTCACATCAACTAAATGGGAAACCACTTAGCCTCCCTTACACTATAAATAGAAGTGTTTGCCTTTGTTTTCTTTCACCACAAATAAGACCTCCAATTTTGAAAGGCTTTGTGGTTGGAGGGTTTTTAATAAAAGACCTCCTTAGTTAAAAATTTTGGTATCGAGGGCGTAGGCAATCTTCGGTACTCGTATTTTCGGGATCTGTTCGGCTATTAATTTTGTGTTCGGCGATATCGAGGTAAGTGACTCTCCGAGCTGTTTAGTATTTTCGAACTGTATAGTGTAAGTGACTCTCCAAGCTGTTTAGTATTTTCAAATTGTATAGTGTAAGTGACTTTTTGAGCTATTTAGTATTTCCAAAATTATATATTGTAAGTACTTTTTGAATTGTTTAGTATTTTTGAACTGTATAGTGTAAGTGATTTTGCAAACTATTTGGTATTTTGAAATTATAGTATGATTTAGAAATTACTCGGATGCCCAAATGTATTGTTTCAAAAATTGTTATATTTTATTAAGGCCTTTGTTAAAAACTTCGGATCAAGTATTTATTTTTGAACTGTGAAACAAGTATAGTTTCGAATATTGATAATGTTTAGAAATGTTTTGAACATGGATAATATTGGGAAATTGATTTTAGAAACCTCAGTCCGACTATGTATTGAACTTCGTTAGTGTTTCACGTTAGTTCCGGAACTATATAGGACCTACTAAGGTGCACAACTTTAGATACCCTTCGGGGGGCACCTTTCGGGGTGCGTGCTTCATCGATCCCTTAGTAGGGTGCGTGATCATTAATTTTATCAAACATAAGGGCCGTGTTACAGGGCTGCTATAACCTTAGTCGTTCTGTGGATTAAAAGATGCATCGAATATATTGAACTTATCGAAATCGTTGATCGAATATATTGAGCTTATCGAAATTTGTCTTTGAATTGTGTTTTGTAATTATTGATTTTGATTTTGAAAGTAAATATTGACTATTGTTATTGAACAAGAAAATGTTATTTCAAAAATGTATATTTATTACTGTTATTGAACAAAAGTTATTTCGAAAAAGGTTTTGCAAACTGTACTTGATCCACCTAAATAGTAAAGATTGTTACTGGGCTTTACCGCTCACCCTTACATTAACTTTTACAGGGTCCATTGTTAAGAGTCGAACAATGTGGATGCTTTTGTGGATGACTGAAGTCCTTTTAGTTATGGCGTTATTAGTATTTTGAATTTGATAAGACTTTTATTTAAGGGAGCTGCGTCTCCGAAGTTGTGTTTTCGATATTTAGTTCTTGAACTCTTTTGTAAATTTAATAATAAAAGATTGTTGGTTTTTTTAAGTCTAGTATCGTTGTGTTGTTTTTGGGCTGCGCTATTGATATTGTTGTCTTGCGAGCTCTTCGGGCTTGCGGCGTGTGGCATTCCGGACAAGTGGTTGGTTCGGGGTGTTACAGTAACGCTCTAATTCAAACGTTATTTGTAGGTTTAAGCCTACCAACAATAACATAAAATAAACCCTTGAAACCACAAGAAAAATAAGAACTAAAAAAAAAGATATAGTAATATTAATTGATCAAAAAGGTTCCTATTAACAAGTCCTAATAACATATTTATAGTATTAACAACTTTCCTATGACTAATTAAAAAAGAAAAAATACTTAAATCCTAGATTAAATAAAATTATTAAAACTAAAGCCCAAAACATAAACGAGCTAGATATAAATTTAAACTACTTAATTTTTCTAAATAATAAATAAAAATATATCAAGTACACTAAAACTCTACGAAGAATAAAATATATGAAAATTTGAATCTTTCTTATTTTTTCTAGTTTGATTTTTTTTTTTTCAATCTATAGAGTCTTTTTCTCTTAGTTTGGGATTTTCCCTCCATATGGAACTTATTTTTAGATTTATGATCTCTCTGTGGAGAATGTTTGATTTGCATTAATTGATAAAAAGAAATCTATTCAAATTTGTGTGTTGGGTTATCACAACGGCATTTTTTTCATTATTCGTGTTGAAAAACTGTTCAAATCTGTTTATTTTTTTAAATTTTTCAATAATTTATATGTTCTTGAGTTTTGAGTTTCAATTTAGGACTGAAGAAGGTATCACCTCGACTATAGTATTTTGTAATTCGATTCATTTATCAACGAGAATTATTCCGTATTCTTATTCTAGGGTTTTGTCACAAAAAAAATCTTCTTAATCCATTTTATAACTACAGATATATTTTTATTTTAGAACTATAAAATGACATGTTATAATTAATTTGTTATTACTTTTAAATTATCACTTTTATTAGCATACCACCACCACTACTGCATTCTTGAACAATACTAAAAATACATATGAGAATTTAAAATTATGTTTAAAAAAATTTATTTTACAAATGTATCAAAAAAATTGAAATGGAGAGTAAAAAACTAGAAGTATAAATAAAGTTTTTTGGTTATTAAAAATGTTAGATGTCCTTCAAGCTAAAGCATTAAATTGAGGACGGGACTTCATATCACAAGTGAAAAATTTAGTTTCGTAAAATCTTTTCTCATATGAAAGTGAATCATTTTTATTAGTTATAGAGAGAAGATTTATAAAATTAATATATTTACTTGTGAAAATACAAATTAATCTTTCGAGAGTCTCTAAAGCGAGTTATAAATTCAGAAAAGGCAACGCCCAAAGGTGTTTTTTTGACAAAATGGAAGTACCGGTAAAAATGCACAAAAAATTTGTGCCCCGTAGGCCGACTTGGTACGGTTTGGTCAAGGTCTGACCCGTTTTGGCCCGGTCTGCAAGTTTCAAAAAAGGCGATGTTTGAACACTAAAACTCTGCCCTGGCTTACAGGCCGCTGTTATAAAATGATCTTTAATTAATTTGTTATTATTGTAAATATTTCTTTTATCTTTGAAATGTTTGTCTATTTTAAGTCAATAATAAAATAGTTATCAATTTACTCAATTATATGTTTAAGATATTAAAAAGGTAGTCGACCTACCTATCTTTGTCTCAAACTACAAATAAAATGAGTGAGGGAGAGTAAAACAAAAATGAAAAGTTAAGATATAAGAATTTACCCTTTAAAAAATTAATAAATTATATGCATTCTCAAGGAGACTTGCCTCGTAGTTTGTTTCTTCAAAAAATGTTGTTCTACTATCAAGTTTATATATAATTAGATTACTCTAAAGTTCTGGTTATACAGAATCACAGAAAAATAATTTGGACCAAGACCTAGCCTGCAGACCTCAAAAGACCAAATTTTTGTTGAGAGGTCCGATCGGGCTTGACCTGTAGGTCCAAAAGTCAAAGTCTGGCCTGACCTGGTCAACGGTCAAAGTCTATTAGGCCAGGTCAGATCGACTTATTGTGCATTTCTAAGTACCAGTGGTAAAATATACCCCCATAATCCATTTTCTCTTTGAAAAATTCTCTTTAACTATTTTAATAATATTGCAATATATAAATTTCCTAAATTAATAATCTATAATGAAGATTGAAAAGATACTATCTTTATCTCGACATAAGTATTGGTGTTGGCTTTGTAAAATAATATATACTCCCTCTTGTTTCAAAATATTTCATTTTTACCTTTTAAAGTGAATGAACTCATTTCAAATTATTTTCAAATTTAAAGTTGATATTAATTTATTTAATTTAAATTAATAAAAAACAAATATAATAAGCAATATAAAAGATATCCGTAATTACAAGTTTTATTATTTTTAAATGAATTAATTTTTAAATTTGAATATGTTTTAAATTGATTTTAACAAGTGTTACACTTTATTTTCAAATAAGATTTTTTTATTATGAAAAAAGAAAATCATCATTGAGTTTCCATCCCTCCAAAACCTTCCACTTTTGAAAGGAAAGTTTTGAAGAGGAAGTAAAATCAATTTTATCTACAATTACTTCATCCCGTATTATCCCTCAAGATAAAACTCATAAATTAGGTGTAATTGGGTCTAATTGAGAATAATATCTTTTTATTCTAGCTAGAAATCCTAGCTTCTAAAATTTTATATTAGATTTGGGAAGGGTGAAATTCTCTCTCCTACATATTTTTATTATAATTATTAAGCTATTATTTACTTGTTATTTCGTTTTTGGATTTTGTTTTTTCTAATTTGAGGTGTGAAAATATCTCTCTTTTTAGAAACTTGAATTCTCGCTACGTAAATAACTGTTTCCATTTACAATGATAAATGATTGTAGATATTTTAGTTAGGCGAGACATGCGGTATGCCTCAAACAATTATTTTTGGATTTTTTAAAACTTTTTTATTTAAATTATAAAAATTTATAATTCGAATTTTATTTTTATAAAGTAGATATTCTCTGAACTCTCTAAGACTAATTGGTATATATATTCAGTTGAATGGATTGATCTTCTTGATATTATTCACACGGCTTTTTCAAAAAAAAAAAGAAGTTATTGACGAGAAGTTTTCTTGAGGAAAAATTATTATATGTTCATCTGTTACGTGGTGGTTCACATAACTTATATACTGTTATTTTAGTATTTAAAATAGGTCGTTTTATTTTAAGTGCTGAAATGACAGCACATGAGTGGTGTGAAGTATCACGTGATATGTGATTTAAGATCATTTTTATTTTAAGTGCTGAAATGATAATATATGAAGGATTTTCTTAGAATGTGTCCTAAAGGCACATGCTAAGCGCGAAATTTAATGTATAATATTATTTGTTTATGTATTTGCACTGAATTCAATGCATAAAAAAATAATATATTAGTGGACCCCATGTATTGAATTCAGTGCAAATATATAAAAAATAATATTTAATGGAGTTCATCTCTTATTTTTCACACTTAATATGTGTTTTTAGGGCACACATTAAATAGACCCATACATGAATAATGTAAAGTATCATCTTATCGGTGATCCAGAAAATAATTAATTATTGAGGGTAGTTGAATTCGAATATTATCATTGGGCCTATGTCTGACTTTAGGCAGTGGTGGGGAGAATGACAATGACTTTTTTGCGCGTGCGTAGGTAGTATATGAATAGAAGAGGAAGAAAAGGACTAACAAAGAAGGACAAAGCTTCAGTGTTAGCTAGGAACAGTAGTACTCCATTATGGAGCTCAATCGTCTTTACTTATTTTTCTCTCTCTCTATTTTTCTTTTCGCCGGCCTCTGTGCTTCAAGTCTCTCTCTCTCTCTCTCTCTCTCTCTCTCTCTTTATTTACTTCACTAATTTGTATACTCCATTTTGTTCCTATATTCACTTTACTAACCGTATGTTACTAATAATTTACTAGTGTTTTATGGTGCAGATGATATCTTTGGATCTCAAGCTTTAATTGGACGTAACTTGCTGCAGGCCAATAATGGTTCTTTTCCTTGTGATTTTATACTTATATTGAATGTCATAATTGTAATTGTTAAATTTAAGATCGAACATTGCAAACAATCTCATAGAGATTAAAAAGAATGGAAAGAAAAACGACACCAGATATGCTCAAGTTTACCAACTCGTGGATAGTCATGATATATTCATGCGTCTCACACTAAATCATGTTTATATAGTAACTAAAACCGATATAACATGACTCAAACTTATAAGGCCCAAAATATTAATCAGATCTAAAATTGGACTGCTAAAAAATCCTCAAGCCCGAGTACTCGTATACTTGTCGAGTTGCTAATAAATCCTCAAATCGACCATTGATCGGACCCATTGAAATATGAGTCTATCCCAACAGTAATCATATACTTGTCGGATCAATGAACTTTGAATAAGAAAAAACATAAGAAACCAAAATGTTATTGGAATTTTAGCCTGTATTTGGATGTTTTTAGGTGTGATTAGTATATACTATCTCTGTTCCAAATTATAAAATTATTATTGAGTTTTGAAAGTCAATTTGAGATAATTTTCAAACTTGAAATTAAGATAATTCATTACAAATCATAAACAATAAATCTTATAAAATTCACAGTATATATCATTGTATTAACTAAAATTAAAAGAATTCATGCCAATTTAGAGTTTGAAAATATCTTAAATTGACTTTAAAAAGTCAATAATTATTTTATATTTTGGAACAGATAGAGTATTTGAGTTTGGTGATTTCTCCTAGCTCCAATTACATTCCTCAAGTTGTAGTTCAATTTAATTCTCATTAAAGAAGCTAGGAAGGGTTTAGAAATCAAACTGTCAGTTCAAGATTAACAAAAGTAGTAGTTAAGTAAGCAGGTTCAGGATAAGAAAGGTGAGAATAAGGTCTAGAATTAGCCCAAGTAAGCTGAATAAAGATATTTTATATATCTATACATCTTCTTAATGTTTCAAGAGCTTATGCTCTGTAGCATGCTGATAACATATAGTATTCCCAGAACACTATCAGTCAGTCAATTTGCTCTAACAGAGTTGCGTTGATGATATTCTTTTGTATTACGTGCAGCTTGCCCAATTCAGTTCGAGTTTAAGAACTACACAATCATTACTAGCAAATGCAAGGGACCCTACTCACCCAAACCTTGTTGCCAGGCTTTCAAAAAATTTGCTTGCCCTTACGCAAAGGAGTTGAATGACTTATCAAATAATTGTGCTGCAACCATGTTCAGCTACATCAACCTATATGGAAAGTATCCACCTGGCCTGTTTTCCAGTTTATGCTTGAAGAAAGGGAAGGGGATTGAATGCCCTGCTTTATCACCATTCGAGTCGGCTAATGATGCACATGGGGTTCAGACAATACATACATACGTCACTCATATATAGTATCGCTCTGCTGATATTATTGTATTCAGTGTTACATGAAGAGCGGTTCGTTTGGATTCGTAGAATCGATACAACTACGCAGTATGCTATATGAATAAAATTTGGTAATACATTAAGGGTATCTTTTTATGAGTACTCTTAGTTTGAAATTCTTACAATATAAATATAATGAACTTAAGTTTTATAGATAATTTTTAATTGAATCAACATGTTGATTGTTCAATGTCTACTCACATGTGCAAAACATGTGTGTCATTGCGTACACGTAGCCCGCATGTTGCTCGCATTCAATATCAACTCGATGATAATCTTTGATTGATGCAAGCTATCAATTTGTATGTTAGTATTGTTGTTAGGGGAACCCAGTAAGACCCCAACGCCCCGTTACGCATAGGCCAAGGAAGCCTGTCCATTGTTTGATTGGATTTCACGGACCACTCCTCCCTTATAATAGACACTAAAAAAATATTTTTTTAAGTGTCACCAACAAATATTCAGTGTCCTTAAATAGTCATAATGTATACTCCCTAAATATATCCATATAGCTAGTTGCCTTGTCCACGATGTCTTGCCCACACAAGTTGAGTGTCAAGATGAAGTCTTGATACGCTGTATGGCCATTCAGCATGCCAAACTCAATGTCAAGCCAACAAGAGTCTAACACCTGCCTATATATGAACAGAAATCTATGAATGAAAAAATATTTCCCAATACATTTAGACAAAAATATCTATTTATTGCAAACCTAAAATTCCTTGTTGCACATTTTTTAAATATTGGAATTTTTTCAGTGAAATAATATAAGGCATTATGTATGACACCAAAATATATGTATAGAATGCAATTATTAACCTAGAGGGGACATCAAGTTTTCAACGCCTTTTACACGGGTTTGATTGCTTTATTCGGCTGTTCTTTTTTATATTTAGGCCTATCAGATTTGTCTGAGAAATTTACAGATTTGGGACAAACAAGCATATTTGGGTTTGATAATTTATTTTTTAACAACATACACAAGGCAATAATTTATTTTTTAACAACATTCATAAGGTAATCCTTTAACCAAGTTTGATTAAGTTTATTTAGTAAAACAACGCAATTTTATCTCTTGGTGTTAAGATTTTCATTTTCGGGTATTATATGTAAAAAATTATAACTTTAAATTTTATACAAAATTATGTCATTTTGTTAAGTAACATCAACTAAGGCATGTTTTTTGTTACTTTCTTTTATATATATATATATATATATATATATATTCACTCCTTCCGTCCTCAAAACAGTGACTAAAGGTATAATTTTTTTCTTCTAAAAGGATGAATAAGGAACATAGGCTATTGTTGTTTGTAAAAATTTTGTTTGAGATCAAATTATTTGTATTAATTTAATACTATTTCGAATTATTTTATCCTGTAATAAGGGATTAATAGTCCTTTAAATAATCATATGAACTATTTTTTATCATTTTTAATGTTATTTATGAGGGATTATATATATCTCATGATAAAATTATGATTAATAGTCTTTATCATTTTAAGCTATCAAATGGCTTTATGGGACTAATAGTCCAACGTTAAGGGGCAATCCAATATTAGGGGACTAATAATCCCTCTTAATGAGATAAAATAATTCGAAATAGTGTTAAATTAATACACATAATCCAATCTCAATTATATTTTTTGCAAACAAACATAACCATAAAAAAATTTTACTAACAGGGTGAACTAAGATACATAAAATGAAGTATAAGTATATCATTTAGTGAGGTCTACTAATATAAAAAAAAATAAAAAAATACTCATCACTTTATATAATCATGTGGAGTCATTAAAAATATTTTATTTTTTTTACTCTCTTTTATATATATATATATATATATGAAAAATATATTTTACTCTTCCTTTTAACTACAGGCGTGTATATATATATATATACATATATGAACCTTCCGCTTTTAGTTGAAAGGATTATATGACTAATGGTTACCGGGCATTTGATATAGGTAATCTGAGGTGGTAATTTTAATTCTCAGTAACAAGGTCGTTCAATCTTATGAAACATGTTTGAGGATATTGCTGTTTTTTGTGAGATTCTTTTGTTATCATAATAATATTTATTTTATATTATCAATAATCTTTTTCTTGGAAAATGCATGCCAAGTAATATAAATAAATATTAAACACTCACACTAATCATTATCAATAGTCACATTACTTAAATAAACGAAGAAAAAAATCAAATGTGACCGCTTCCATGGCTGAATAATTCTCTACATGCAATATTTTACAAACCACACACATATAAATCTATTCTTATTATGTTATTCGTTCACTGTATTAAATGTACATCTTTTTTTTAAAATTTTTTGGCTAACGAAAAAGGTATTCGGAATCAACTTCTCATTTCCATTATAAATATATGATTATAGAATAAAATTATAATTAAATAACCCTAAAGCATCATTACTTGTTAAAATATTAAGTGTATGTTTAATTACAAAATATTTAAAATTTTAAATGTACATACAAAATTTATTCAATCTATAAAAAGAGATACAAAATATATAACATTTAAAATTCTAAAATAATACGTCAAAAATAATACAGTACGTTTAAAGTTCTAAACGTAGCATGTGCTACGATCACAGTTAATAACGGAACAAACGAAGGAAGACGTACTTAGGGGCTCATTTGTCAAACAAATTACTAAAAGTAAAATAACGAGTGTAGATGAATATTGGTGGTAGAACCGTATGGGACATGGGGATGAGGCCATGGACATGAGTGGCCGGTTAAGTAGTGCCCCCATTAATTATATACTGTTATTTATATGATATTTGTATAAATTTTATATTTAAATTTATTAATTTATTAAATTTTATATAAATAATAATATATAATTAATGTGAGACATCAAGTGATCGTACTTCGTATCATTTAATAATTTTTCTTCAGCGGGAGAAAGTGATGTTTGCGCGTGTATAGCTGCTTTAGCTGTATTCTATTTGGTGCTCTCGCATGTTCTCTTTCCAATTTTATCTGCTGTCCGTTGATAATGCATGTACCTAAAATAATGCTAACTAATTTTGTTAAAATTGTTTAATTTATTTAAATAGAAAATATTTATTAGATGTAGTATAATATGATTTATTAATGTTTTATCTGGATAAATAAATTAGATAATTTTTATTAAATTACTTACCATTATTCATATATATAAATATATATAAATATATATATATATATATATATATATATATATAAATGTTTAGTCATTCATAAAATAAAAAAAAAAACAGATGGCGTAAATTTAATTTTTTAATACACTTGTTTTAAAAAAAATTGAATAATATTATTTTCCTAAACCACTCAATATGTGTTTAGCCTGTACCAAAACCAGCATTTGTATTTTTATGAATTACTCTCTCTCCTCCTCCCCCGCCCAATTCAAAAAATATTTTTGCTGTGGATTGATATGCCGTTCATTTTTTTTACGGTATGTTAATTTAAATTATTTTTAACAATTAGTTGTTATAGACAATATTTTTCTTATATATTGTTATATATATTTATGAATTTTCTTAGAATGTGCCCTAAAACGCTGAAAACAATGTATAATAATATTTATTTATGTATTTGCACTAAATTCAATGCATAAAAAAATAATATATTAGTGGACCTCATGTATTGAATTCCGTACAAATATATAAACAAATAAAATTTACTCTTATTTTTCGCACTTAGCATGTGTCCCAAGGGTACATGCTAAGAGAACCCTATATTTATTGCTATATTGTTATATTTGTTGTTCATATAATACTAATTAATATTTTTATTCTTATTCAGACAAACCCGTCTACGGTTCCTACCTAAATTCAAACCGTAAATTCAAGTCATAAGGAGGTTGAGGAGCAACCTTCTCTCATCTTTGGAGGTTGAACAAGAAGAAAGTAGAAAGAAAGAAAGAAGGAAGAAGAAGAAGAAGAGATCAGATCCGGCGATATTAACAAAGAAAGAAACAACTTTCAATATTACAATTATGGAGGGCAATTCTTTTTGCTTCTCTTCTTCGTCTTTTTCTTCTTCATTTTTCAAGATCCTATATCTCTCTTTCTCCCTTTTTGCCGGCCTCTGTTCTTCATCTTTCATTTCAGGTCTCTAGTTACTAATTTATTTACTCCATTTTCCTACTAGATTCACTTTACTAGCTCTAATTAAAGCATGTGATGCTAGTATTTTTGCTAGTTGTTGGTTAATTTTGTTAACTCTCTCTAATTGGTAAGTATTTTTTTTTATGGTGCAGATGATATCTTTGGATCTCAAGCTTCAATCGGACGGAACTTGCTTCAGGCCAAAAAAAGTACTGTTTTGTTTCTTCTTCTTTTTTTCCATTTCAAACTACCCCTTTTTAGTTAATTTATTTCATATTTTTATATATTAAATGTAGTAGTTTTAATGCATATACCTCCCGGATTCATGAGTTCAAAACTTTGAACATGTTTTGTGTTCCCCTGAGAAAGAAATCCCTTAACTTTATTGGGAATTTATTTGGCTTGTATTAGGATGTTTATTTGTCATGCTTATTTTTAGGTATGATCTTCCTGTGCCCAATTTGTAAATTTGACCTTTACATTCTTAGAGTTACAGTTGGATTTAGTTGTTATTAAAGAAGTTAAGAAGGGTTTTAAAATCAAACAGATGAAATAAATGCAAGCTTAACTGCACTAAGTTTTTAACTTTTCAGTGTTTCTCGTTTTGCTTTTGATTCCCATTTCAAGCTTCATAACTTTTAAATTGAATGGGCGATCAGAAGCTTCAGGATTCTAACAACCCCAGTAGCTCTGCATCCCGACACAGTTCAACTTGACAGAATTTCTGGGTCAATGAATATATCATGATTCACACACCAAAGAAAATAATTGAAACAAATTAATGCTTTATGAGCTAAACATTCTTTAGGTTAAGGTAAGTATCACTTTGGTACTTCCAACAAGGCAACAAATATGATCCTTCTAAGTACGGTATAGCATCAACAATTCAGCATGATACATTAGGCCTATGGACTCTTTGTGTTTTCCTTTTCCTTTTTTTTTTTTTTTGGTTTTTTGGGTGCGCTGAGATGTTTAGGGTAGTGTACTTGGCGTTTGACACCTGAAATTTCTCATGTTTCTTAGCAAAAACGTGTATTATTTCAAATTATTTATTACTGAAGCCTAATTAGATGCTGGTGAATACAATCTGAAAACTTAAGTACATGTTTAGATTCCCAAATCGAGTTTTGTAATTCAATTGAAAGCTTAAATAATTGTATATCATCATCTCATTTCGTAACTTAATGAAGCCAGTGGTTCTCAAAGATAAATTTGACCCTTTGAATTGTGCCATTAGTTTATGCAACACTTAGAAGTTTGTAACTTTGTATATGTTAATGGTTTCCTAGAAATTGGATAAATTATATATTGTTCGTAACTGTTGACAGAAGGCTAAAGCCTTCAAAGAAGGACCAACAAAAATGATGGAGTAAATTAGTTGATTACTTGTAACAGAAGTGGTAATCCCAAGATATTATGCCTTAATTGTCGTTAATGATCTGATCAATGTAACACTTCACTGCAAAAAGTTCAATTCACCAACTTCAAGAGAATTATCTCGATTTTCACCCTAAACCCTGTCTCATTGCTTAAGCAGTTTGTAATCTGTGATGTCCTCAAACTTCTTGTGCACGCATTGCATTGTAGTCTAATTTTGCTCAACCTTTTGTAAGTGGCTATAAAATTTGCTACTGATATCCATCAGTGGTGGCTCACTTTCATGGTACATCCTGCCATATGCTTGTTGTCTCAAAAGTAGAGTTGTAACATCTATCCAATCAATTATCAGTACTAGTTCTCAGTTTTAGGCTAGATGAAAGCTGATCACAAGCAGTTATAAAGTAGAAATACAGGATATGCCGAGCTCAGGTGAATATAGAAATTTTATGTACCATTACATCTCCTTATTGTTTCATGAGCTTATGCTTTGTATCATTATTATAATATGTTGTATTTTCGGAACACTGTCCAAGTCAGTTTGCTCTAAAAGAGTTGCTTTAATGATAATGTTTTGTATTATGTGCAGCTTGCCAAGTTAATTTCGAGTTTAAGAACTACTCAATCATTACCGACCAATGCAAGGGACCCCGATACTTACCCAAGCCTTGTTGTGGCTCTTTTAAGGAATTTGCTTGCCCTTACGCGGAGGACTTGAATGACGTATCAAATGATTGTGCCTCAACCATGTTCAGCTACATCAACCTATATGGGAAGTATCCACCTGGCCTTTTTGCCAGTTTCTGCAAGGAAGGGAAGGAAGGGCTTGAATGCCCTGCATTATCACCATCCGAATCGGCTAATGATGCGAGTGGGGTTCAAAACATACATAATCCATTTCATTTATTGTTTCTTTCAGCAGCGTCTCTAGTGCTGTTATTATGGGTATTCTGAATGCTCATTAATATCCTTCCGCTAATGTTGTTGTATTTTCCTGGCCTTGTGAAAGTTCGTAGGTCCTTTGTTTCGTCACACGAATTGGAGTTAATATTCTCTTATTAAGAAAATTTTATATGTAACGCAATACTAAAATATTGGTTTTGACCAGGATCATTGTAATTTTCTCTTAGAATACCAATTTAGCGCAGATAAAATGTCTGAGTGTGCAATTCTTTGATTGGATATGATTTATGTGGTTGTGGATGTTGGACTATTTTCAGCTAGAGTATCATTTCCCTTCTCCAACATACCTATATGAACAGAATTCTCTGAATGACAGATTTGTTTTGGTTAATTCAAACAGAAATATCTATTTATTGCCAAACTCAATTATCCCTCTCCAATAATGCTTGTTAATTACATGGCTTCTTCTTCTTCGATAAATTCATCTCTTGCCGAGCAGAAAATCTTTCAACTCCCATTGACAAGAGCAAAAAGAGTTCCAACCGCCATTATCTTGCTAAAAATGTGCCAAAACTTGCAGGAAGTTAGACAATTACATGCTCAATTGGTTGTGTCAGGACTGATTAATCAACCCCTGAATCCAGGAAGGCTCATTGAATCCTATGTTTCTGTGTGCCAAATCTACCATGCCTTGTCTGTTTTCAAAACTATTCCTTCCCCTGATGTATTTGCCTACAATACCATTATCAGAGGCTTAACACAAGCTAAGTGGCCTAAAGATTCAATCTTGCTGTATAAAAAACTCTTATTTGGTGGCCTAGTAGCACCAGACACCTATACCTTCACCTTTGTTTTGAAAGCTTGTTCTCATTTGGAAGCCCTGTTTGAAGGTAAACAAGTTCATGGTCAGATAATCAAAGCCGGAATAAAACTGAATACCCACATTCACAGCTCATTAATCCATATGTATGCGATTACTGATTGTATGTTATCTGCAGAACGCGTTCTTAATGAATTATCTGAAGAGAATGTACTTGCCAAGAACTCCATGATTTCTGGTTATTTGAGCAAGGGCCATGTCGAAATTGCAAGACAGATGTTTGACAAAATGCCCATAAAAGATGCAGCATCTTGGAGTGCTATGATAACAGGATATACCAAGCTTGGAATGGATACAAAGGCATTGGTGATATTTCAAGAAATGATAGCTTCTAAGGTTCCGTTAAATGAATCTACACTTGTGAGCGCACTATTGGCGTGTGCCCATTTGGGGGCACTAGATCAGGGAAAGTGGATACACAGGTACATTGGCAAAAACGAGCTTCGGATTAGTATTACTCTGGGTACTTGTCTTGTTGATATGTATGCCAAATGTGGATGCATAGAGAATAGCTACCAAGTGTTCCTGAAAATGCCTCACAGAGATGTTGTCTCATGGGGAGTGATTATTGCAGGATTCGCCCTACATGGGCAAGCTACAAAATGCTTCAAACTGTTTGATGAAATGGTAGCTAACAATGTCATCCCAAATGAAGTCATCTTTGTGGCTATCCTTGGTGCCTGCTCGCACGCAGGTTCTGTTGAAATGGGGTGCCACTATTTTCATCAAATGGTTCAGTTTTACGGAATTAGGCCTTCCGTTGAGCACTATGGATGTATGGTAGACCTTTTTGGCCGAGCCGGACTGTTGGAAGAAGCAGAAAACGTCGTAGTTTCATTGATGTCGGATGAACCTAATGCGGTTATATGGGGTGCATTGCTTGGGGCTTGTAGGAAGCATAGGGATTTCGAGAGGGGGAAGCGTGCATTCGAGCAGCTTATAAAGTTGGAGCCAAACTCTGGTGATAGATATAAGCTAGCAGGGAAGTTGTTTGCTGATGCAGGAGAGGCTGAGGCTGCAAAGGAAATGAGAAAGGTCATTGGGGATAAAAATTTGGAGACAACATGTGGGTTTAGCTTAATTGAGGTAGATGGGCAACTTCATAAGTTTGAGGTAGGGTATATTGATCATACTAGGTCTCGAGAAATCTATGAGATGATGGAGGGGGGATAAATCAAATGTCATAGAATAGTAGGCAATTATTTTTATTTTGGTATTTTGAACCCGCACTTTATAGGGGTTAAATGCTTAATAAATCACTATATTATATTTCAACTCAAAAGTAGCCAC
This sequence comes from Hedera helix, assembly GCA_947179155.2. Classification (NCBI taxonomy): domain Eukaryota; kingdom Viridiplantae; phylum Streptophyta; class Magnoliopsida; order Apiales; family Araliaceae; genus Hedera; species Hedera helix. The sequence goes on along the minus strand of OX359265.1, from coordinate 9,008,754 downwards.
ATGACAGCATAAAATTTTTCATGACAGCTTTCTCTCTCTTATGATGTGATAAATTGCCAAAGTCAACATGATTTAACGGATTTTCTAACCGTTCGTTAGAAAATTGCAGTTTAATGAGTCGATGTAAAAAAAAAAGTTTAATTACTCACTTATAAGTTGGCATAAAGTTCAGTGACTTATTAAACATTTAACCCCACTTTAGAATAATACTCCAGTCGTTGCTTTTCTTTTTGCTACTTCGAAAGTAGCTGCTTCAGTTTCAGCCATACAATTAAATTATATAATCAAACATTAAAAAACTCTTGGTTACAATATCAATAAACTTTACATGAGTGAGAATACAAGTTTCACAATAAAGAAGAAAAAAAATCTCCTAATAAGAAAAAATATAAATCTCACAAGGGTGAAAATGTGTCTTAAATACACTTCAAACCTTGTAAGTTTTTCATTTTTTACTGCTTAAACTTTAATGTTTTACTATAAGATCAATATTAACTTTTGAAAAGTCAATTTCAAATATTTTTAAATTTAAAATTGACATGAATTCGTTTAAGTTTTCAAAAGAATTTTTTTTTATAACTAGTAATACATTTTACGTAATTTTTTTCTTTTAAAAACTTAAATAAACCATGTCAATTTTAAATTTAAAAATGTCTCAAATTAATTTTTTTTAAATCAATAATAATCATATAATTCAGAATGGACAAAGTACAATCAAACAACTACTCTGTGACGCCCCCAAATCTGGGCCCACACAGCCCAAACTTGAGTCGTCAAAAGACTACAACAAAATTATTACAACAAAGTACAACGTACTACAATACAGTGTATAATAATACACAACTAAGTCTTCACTATTATTGCCACACTATTTTACAAAACGTGAAGACTATGATAACTATTCCTCGGACCCTCACTCCATTCCCCGGCTAGACCCTGTTATGTTTTCATCTCCTGTTGAAAAACAATGGAACAAAAGAAAGGGTGAGCTCAAATAGCCCAGTAAAGAATAACATGACTAAGATAATGACGAATAAATTATCATTAGTCTTCAACAGTTGAGTTCTTGATAGAATACAATAGACTACAAGGTTTATATAAAAAACTGCAGTTAAATTCTTAAACAACGTTCAGATCAATAATAGCAGCGGAATGAGTAATCTATTAGAAGAATAATGCAGACTATAATGTCCACTCGGTTCTCTTTTTAGGAAAAACATCATCAACTTTTATCATCTGAAATATCATTAGTCAAGATAATACAAATTCACAGTTCCTGATCATAATCATGCAGATCAACAGTTCATCTTTGTACTACGGGCCAAAGATATTCAATATAGCACCAACGGTCATGATTATACCAGATTCAGCCTTTGGTCATAATCATACCAAACAACAGTTCATCTTTGCACTACGGGCCAAAGAGAACATTCACCACGTGCCATAAAAGACACCGAACAGATGTATCGCCTTTAACCTATTATATCGCCTTTAACCTATCATCTGTTCAACAAATATATCACATCTGTGCCCCCGGCCACAGATATTCAGAACAACTTGATTTTTGGATGATTAGAATGATATAAATGATGAACAGAAGAAATAGGATAACAATAAGTATCGGAAGTTTACTTTGTACAGATTCAAATAATGTCCAAATTGTCAACATGATGTGGAGTGAAATTTAAAAATGATATTCAAGATCCACAGTTCAGAATAACGGTTACAATTCAATAGAAAGGTTCACGTAAATAGGAAGGTTCAGTTGAAATAATGAAGTTCAACTATTATGGAACATATAATATTTTCAGGAATTATAGAAGCAATAGTTCCATAATAAATTTCGATTTAGGAGTATGAAAGAAAATAATATCCCTTACCGTAGCAGGTTTGATTAACAAAAGGTGAAGGAAATTAATACAAAGGGTTATTCACCAACAGGCGGCAATCCGCTCCGTAAGGTTATTCCCACAATTTAATAGAATTTGAGTACAAAGAGTTATTCACCAAACAGGCGGCAATCCGCTCCGTAAGGTTATTCCCACAATTTAATAGAATTTGAGTACAAAGAGTTATTCACCAAACAGGCGGCAATCCGCTCCGTAAGGTTATTCCCACAATTTAATAGAATTTGAGTACAAAGAGTTATTCACCAAACAGGCGGCAATCCGCTCTGTAAGGTTATTCTCAGAGATTAATAATGAATGAATACGAAAGGTTATTCACCAACAGGCGGCAATCCGCTCCGTAAGGTTATTCCCACAATTTAATACATGGAAATAAAAGGCACGTCTTATGAGTAAGGAAGAAACAATATTATTATCGAGAATCAAATAATGATAATCCCTTACCATAGTATGTTTGAATAATGGAAGATGAAAAAGATGGTATCCCTTACCTCAACACGTGACTGGATATTGATTTAAATGAGGTTGATTAACTTGAACAGTACACGTATACTTATAGATCTTCACAAATACTCAAGATGACTTAAGCACACTTAGAGAGAACTTTCACAAGAAGTATTTAGAGAGAGAAAGAAAGAACAAGTAAGGAAGTTTATGAAAAATCCTTAAGTTAAGGCTTCTATTTATAGCCAAAAATCTTATCATTCATTTAATCTAAACCATTCATTTAAAGATCATCTTTTAATCTACACCATCCATTTCAAATATTATATTATCTTTAATCTACACCATTCATTTCATATCACCTAATAATCACCTAACTTTATATTATAAACAAATCAATTTAATTATTCAACAATAATTCACACTTTAATCTACACCATTCATTTCATATCACCTAATAATCACCTAACTTTATATTATAAACAAATCAATTCAATTATTCAACAATAATTCACACTTTAATCTACACCATTCATTTCATATCACCTAATAATCACCTAACTTTATATTATAAACAAATAACTTTATCAATTCAATTATTATGACTAATTGTTATAAATACAGTATAGTTAGCTCTTAGATATCAAGTCAATAAATTAATGAAATACAACTGTTTAAATAACATCATAATAGAGATAACAATAATGTAAAATAAAGCATACGTTACTGTATAATGACAATTATTGATTCAATAATGTGAATTAATGTGCATATGTTACTGTGACAATTATTAGGTTCAATAATTTTAAAAACAGTACAACAACAATTATTGAATTGATAATATAAAATATTATGCAGTGACAATTATCGATGAAATGATGCGTAACAGTTACGGTGTCAATTATCAGACCAATAATATGAGACACTATGCAATACCGTGTGTTACTGTAGAGTACCGTGTGCTACAGAAAATACCATAAACTACCGTATGCTACTATTCTTTTATCACCGGTATTTTAACAGTTCCGTTGACTATTTTTATTTAAAAATGTTACTTCTGTCGTTTTCTATATCCGACAAATATTCCGTTGTGGGGTCCACCAATAATTTATTATTTCGGCGCCGTCGTACGGCACGAATATTCCCCGACCAAACGAATATTCCCCGACAAAGCGAATATTGTCCGACAAAATAAAATTTGCACATAACATCCTTAACTTTCAATTTTGTTAATTTAACCACTTACTGTTTCAAAAAAAATATATATATATGAAGAAAAATTAAATTTTGTATTTCATAAAATTCGGGGTCTTACATACTCTTTATTCTTTCTCATTTTTCCAATAAAAGATAATAGTGTCATTTTTTTCTTAAAATTAAGCTATTAACTATTATCCTTAATAAGAGTGTAGAATTTTTTAGTGACAAATAATATGAAATGGAGAGAGTATCGAGATGCTAACTTCGATGGCCAAAAGGTTTAATTTGTAAAAATGTAGAGACATTATGATTTAATGTTTTAAAATTGAAACATTAAAATTTTAAGTCGTAAAAAATTAAAAAAATATATTAAAATTTAAAATATATTTAAACGGTGAAAATGTAAAATATCAAACATCTCCTAATTAATTACCAATAAAAAAACTAGAAGAATGCAAGTAATTTAGCCTATAAATTTGGTTGGAATTGTTGAAGTCCCGCCACTTAGCTTTTATGCCCGACAATTCGTTGCCCGGCATTCCCACCTTAGAAATCAGACTACGCCGACGCTGATGCAGATGACAGATGAGTTTAGAACTATGCACATTTGACGGAGCTAAAATAATTTTTTGAGTGAAAAAAGTTTTTTTTTATAATTTATTTATGTGCAAGTGTGATCAAATCTAAACTTAAAACAACTAGCAAATACTCTCTCCGTTTCAAAATTAAAAATACACTTGTAAAACGACGATTTCTAAGAATAATTTTATGTTTTCAAGTATAACTTTAGTATTATCTAAAAATTCAACTTTAATGGTTTGAGTCTTCGTATTATCTATAAATCCAGTTTTAATAGTTTGATATTGAAAATAATAATAAAGAAAATAGTGACCAATTAGAAACATCACGTTACTTTATAATCTTTAAAAAAAAATAAAAAAATCTAATTTTAGATCAGACTAAAAAAAAATGTACAAGTGATTAATAATTTAGGCCTTTTACAAACTTGTATTTTTTATTATACTACTTTCTATACTTAAACGTGGACAGCTCCATAAAAAGAATGCGCACGCGTATATATTTAAAATGCCTTTTATTTGTAATTACTTCTGTTTTATTTTTTACTCTTTTTGTTTCCGAAATTTTTTTTACTATACATAATGATCTATACAATAATCATATTTGTAAAATAATAAATCCCATATTTTAATTGCCTTATGAGACCCGACATTTTATAAATGATCATTATATAAATCATTGTATGAATCATTACGTATAACAAAATTATTCCAAAAACTATGTCAAATTAGGGTATGTTTTTAAATGACAGGAGCAATATCAAAGAGAGAATATTTCAAGAGATTATATTTTAAGTAAACAAAGAAAAATTGGAATCAGTCACACAGACGCAGCCCATCGAGGGATTTGATGAACTTGAAGAATATTAGACTAAGCTCTTCAGGGTCCCAAGTCTTTGTACTGTAGCACAGTGAAGGACTTTCTTTGGTTTTATCAAGTTATGTCTAGGGTATCAAGATTATAATTATAGTGCATATGACCTGTACACCAATGGTATAGTAAGATTGACATCTCAACCAAAAAACAATAGAGCTAAGAAAAAAATTAAACACTGATGTAATGGAGGTTAACTAAAGTGATACAATAACCTGAATTCATAGTTATACGAAAGTCTACTAAAAATCCCCAACTTATGATTTATTTTGCCATTATCAATTGAACTTGTAATGATGGCGCGCACGGTTCTGGCCAAGTTTACATACATAAATATGGGATAAAACAAGAGAATTCTGCTTCAAGGATGCTTACAATTCATAGTTAGGAACTTCCAGGTAAATTCACCAGATAATTTAGAACTCAAGTTCATGTCTATGCAAACTTGGTACTCCAAATCAAATGCAGGTGCTTCACCATATGAGGTTGCGTCTGGAGTTGAATCGGAATTGCTTTTTTGTCATGCACCAAGAACCTGGGAAGGTGCTCAACTGTACAAATACAAAGAACTTTTACCATGAAGTGAAGATAATGAAACTCCGTGAAACTAATTATCCACGTTGAACCATAAAGTCAATGCAATATGTAGAGTCTGTGTCAACTCAAAAACACGTGATCAAACCATTTGTGAAAGTTTTAAGATCTGTTTTAGTTCTTTTTGTAACTTAATATTGTTCCACTCTTACACAAGATTGCCGCTTGGTTTAAGTTTAAATAAGTTCATGGAGAATAATCCCTACGAATACAAACGACTAATTAACCAACTGAAAGCAGCAGTATATAATGATCACAACACGTGATGTTCAAAATGTATTTGGTGATGTGGTACAGTAACTTACGTTGCTGACAAGCTTTGCCCCGTACCATGCAGAATCTACACCATAAGGAGGGGGAATAACTCGGATTCCATTAGACATGTAGGAGGAAAAATATCCATGAAGTTCCTTCTCTAATCTTTCTGGAGAAAAGAAAAAAGTGAAAAGAAAAATTAACCAACTAAGAAGCAGCTATGGTTCAGTATTTTAGTCTCGTCAATTTTATTTTGAGTCTATAGTACTACTTTGCAATCCCATCACCTAACGTTACAATTATTTAAAGCATTTGCTACTGGGAGTGTAGGACTAGAAAGTAGGTCTATACTCCCACCCTTCCAAAATATAAGATAAAAAATCAATTTGAGATAATTTTAAATTCAAAATTGATATGATCCATTTAAAATTATAAAATAATAAATCTTATAATTAATAGTACTTCTTACGTTGTTTATAATATTCATTATTTTATTGACTAAAATTAAATGAAGCTATATCAATTTTGAGTTTGAAATTATTCCAAATCGACTTTCAAAAGGTTAATAATAATCGTATATTTTGAAACCAAAGGAGTATCTTTCTTTATATTTTTAATCATCTCGTTTAATAAAGTTAATTCTTAAGCTTATTACATATATATATATATATATATACATATATATATATATAGGAGAATGATTCATTGTAAGTGTTTGTTATATCTACTATTTGAGCAAATGCATCTAGTACCATTTAAATAATAATCCAAGGGAAGAGATATATCTGTAGCTGCTAACTTAGTTAGTGGGCAGGAGAATAAATAAAATAAAATAAATAAATGCCGCTAATTAAGTTAACGGGTGGAAGAAATATATTTTCCCCCCCTAGCCGTTAACATAGTTAACGAGTGGGATTTGAAAAAAAAAATAATAATTTACGTACTACCCGCTAACATAATTAGCGGTTGGAAAGATTTTTTTTTTTTCAACCCGTTAATTATGTTAGCGGGTGGAAATTTTTTTTTTTTTTTTTAAATCAACTTTAACATGAATAAAAAAAAATCTCCTCCAACCTGTTAACTTAGTTAGTGGGTGAAGAGAAATATAATATATATATATATATATTTAAAAAAAAACAATTTTAAGATGCATGAAAAAAAAAAAAAAAAAAAAAAACTCCTCCAACCCGTTAACTTAGTTAACGGGTGGAGAGAATTTTTTTTAAAAAATTTTTAAAATCAACTTTAACATTCATAAAAAATAAAAAAAAAATAAAAAAAATTCTCCTCCAACCAGTTAACTTATTTAGCGGGTGGAAAGAAATATTAGTTTTTTATTTTATTTTTAAAAACCAACTTTAACATGCATAAAAAAAAATTCTCCTTCAACCCGGTAACTTAGTTAGCGGGTGGAGAGAAATAAATTGTTTTTTTTTTTAATTTTAAAAACCAACTTTAACATGCATGAAAAAAAAAAATTCTCCTCTAACCCATTAACTTAGTTAGCGAATGGAGAGAAATTTTTTTTTTTATTTATTTTAAAAACCAACTTTAACATGCATAAAAAATTAAAAAAATAAAAATATATATATATTTCTCTCCACTCGCAAACTAACTTAACGGGTTGGAGGAGATTTTTTTTTTTTTTTTTTTTATGCATGTTAAAGTTGATTTTAAAAAAAAATAATAATTTATTTCTCTCCATCCGTTAACTAAGTTAACAACGGGTAGAAGGAGAATTTTTTTTATTTTTTTTTAGGCAAGTTAAAGTTGGTTTTTTAAATAAAAAAAAAATTTTATTTCTCTCTACCCGCTAAGTTAACGGGTTGGAGGAGAATTTTTTATTTTTTTTATGCATGTTAAAGTTCGTTTTTAAAATATAAAAATATATATATATATTTCTCTCCACCCGCTAACTAAGTTAACGGGTTGGAGGATAATTTTTTATTATTATTATTTTATTTTAAGCATGTTAAAGTTGGTTTTTAAAAATAAATAAATAAATAAAATATTTCTCTCCACCCGCTAACTAAGTTAACGGGTTGGAGGAGATTTTTTTTATTTTTTTTTATTCATGTTAAAGTTGGTTTAAAAAAATAAATAAATTAATTCTCTCTAGCCGCTAACATAGTTAACGGGTTGGAAATAAAAATTCTCTCTAGCCGCTAACTATGTAAGCGGGTAGTACATGAATTATTTTTTTTTATTTTTTTATTTTTTTCTAATCCCACCAGTTAACTATGTTAACGGCTAGGGGGAAAAATATATATATTTCTTCCACTCGTTAACTTAGTTAGCGACATATATTTATTTTATTTTATTTATTCTCCTGCCCGCTAACTAAGTTAGCGGCTGGAGCTATATCCCCTCCCTTGGATCATTATTTAAACGTTACCAGATGCATTTGCTGAAATAGTAGATATAGCAAACGCTTGCTATGGATCATTTTTCATATATATATATATATATATATATATATATATATATGGGGACTGATTCATTAACAACGTTGTAAATGAGAATCTATCCTTACAACAGATATCAATCGTTTATATTGAGATCTGACGGTTTAAGTAGCCCTCATCCGCAGTATAATATCCAGGTATCCGCAGTATTATACTGCAGAGAGGTAAAAAAAAGAATTAATTGTACTGTCTGCAGTATAATACGGTAGACGGGTAAAAAAAATAAAATTAATTATACTACTGCGAACGGTACATGTACATTTACCGAATTTGGCTCAACCCAATTTGGATTCTAAGGTCAAAGAGTCGTTTCTTCCTAAACAAAAGAAATATGAAGCCAAACAAGCATAATCTACAACAAGCAGAAAGTGGAAGCAGTGGAGGAAACAATTATTAAAAAAGAAAAATGTAGAATAACACTAAAATCTATAGAGGAAGAACGAAGTTATATTTTTTTATATATAAATTACAAGTTCAAATAGTGTATCCAAATTTGAGAAGAGTTTTTTAGGAGAAGAAGAGTTTGGGAAGGAAAGACAGTTTGACCTTAGAATTCAAATTAGGCTTAGCCAAATGCGGACGGATAATAAAAAAAACACAGCCCAAATTGAAGTTGGGGTTATTTTGGTCATTTAGCACCGTCCGCAGTATAATACTGCGAATATCTGGATATTATACTACGGACGAGGGCTATTTAAATCGTCAGATCTCATACTAGATGGTTGAGATCTGTTGAAAAGATAAATCTTCATTTACAACGTTGTCAATGAATCAGTCCCCTATATATACTTCTTTTAATATTTCAAACCTTTGTCATGGAAACTAACCAGTTCATGTAAAGTATTGATTGTACCTGCTAGTCCCGGTAAGCATGCACTTCCCCCAGCTAGGACTACAGTCTTGAACCAACCTTCATCAGCTGTTAATTCTGCAGCTTGGCAATGGTCCATGCAAAGTGCTACTGCCTGATGCAACCCCATCGCACGCCTATACCAAAGGGACAAATTAAAGTTTAGCAGCACCAGAAAGAAGAAAAAGCTTCATTCAGAATAACATCGGCATCTGTAATCTAATGTAATTAACGGGAAAAGAAGAAAAAGAAACGGGGATAATTTACAGCAAAAGAAGTGAATTCGCATTAGCTGTTGTTTCCGGTCAAACTTGATGGCAAAAAGCATGGACCATTTACTGTTGGCACTTTCAACATGTTTTGGGTTGTGGCAAGATGGTCTTAGATTTGTTTTTCAGTTGTAGTTTGTATAGGAGGAAGAAGAGAAATGAAGGAATTCGGGAAGCTTCTCCTCTTATGTATCATGTGGTGTATATGGAGGGAGAGGAGTGAGAGCTTTTGATGGGAACAACTGCCCATCTTAAAGTCAAAATTGGTCAAGCTAAATGCCTTTTCATTGAGGAGTTGAATAAAGATTAGAGAAATACATAAATAGTCTGGTAGTTACTCTAGCAACCATCTCAAGTACAGAAAAAATTATTGCATGCTCCTGGGGCACCTGCCACATGGTGCCCCACACTATTCATGTACTGTCATTTCAACACTTAAAGTAGGTTATTTCATTTTAAGTGCTCAAATGATAGCACATGAATAGTGTGAGGCACCATGTGACATGTGCTTCAGGACCATTGAATAATTACTCTTCATGTATATGGATTTTTCAAGCACATTATTGGTGCCTTCTATATTTATTTTTCCTTATCAGAAGAACAAACTACCAATAAATCATGAACAAATGCATTGAGTTCCACTCTCTGTTTTTCCCTATTTCCTTAGTGTAACCATTTGTAGTTCTAAACACCAACCTCGATCTTATCAACTCTCATCAAGCCCTTCATGAACATCAACCCAGATCAATTCTCCACCGAAGAACATGCTTTTGTTACAATTTTAACAGATGCCTACTATAGAAACGTCCCTCATATTGAAACATCAAAAGGAAAAAGTAGGCAAAAATGATACTTATGCCATTGTAGTTGGCAGGTTTTGTCTAATAGGTCATTGAACTAAAAAAAAAACTGCAATTAACGAACTTAACTTCAAAAAAAATTGCAATTTACCAACTCCGTTAAATTAATCAAACAGCGGTCTAAATCAGACTTAATTTTCATACATGGCATGCTGAAACAAAAAGAAAAATGACATGGAAAATAAATAAGCAACCAAATGAGATGGTTTTTTCGTCATTTACTTTCTTCTCCATCTTCATTTCTTCTTCCTAGGGTTCTTTTTCTCATCTTGTTATTTTTTGTAAAATTTTGTTCTTCTTTAATCTTCTGTTGCCATGTTTATGTATATAGTATTTCTATGTATGGATGCTTGGGTGCGCGGCGATGTGATATGGATCTGCAATTGGGGTTTCTTTGAAGATGAGATGTAGATTGTTGAGTATGATAATTTGTTTCTGGGTTGCCTTGATCTGATTGTCAATTGTTGGGTGCCACCATGATGATGGATTCCGGCAATGGTAGTTGGTCCAGCAATGGTGAATGCTGTCATGTATTAGATTGCAAGCATCAATTCCTAGATAAGGCAGCAACAGTGAGAGACTGCAGAGAGAGAAAAAGAGGGGTTCTAGAGAGAGAAAGAGGGTTTTGGGGGAGAGAGGGGGGGAAGGGGATTATCATGTATAGTAACGGAGTTTAAAAAATTTAACAGAATGACTCAATTGCAGCGTTTTTTTAATTTAGTTATATAATTGCAATTTTTATTTTATTGTAGTAGGCTATTGCACAAAACGCGACAACTTCAATGGGTAAAGATTATATTTGACAGAAAAAATCCTAGAAGAAATTTACCACAGTATTGTTATAAAGTAACAAGTGTAAGGAGACGCGAACATACAATCCTGCAATATGTGGCTGAAATAGAATCTCTCCTGTTTGAAAGCGCTCTTTTGAAAGAGTAAACCAACCTTCTGCTTGAACTTCAAATGATGCTTTTGCATCTTTGGATAACTCAGCTTCATAATCAAGAGCTACATAACACAGGTTCTGTATGCCATCCAACCAAGAAACATCAGGCAACATGTAAAGAAATGTCCCGGTCAAATACTGTTAATAAATTCAGCCATGAGTACAACTATACACAAACATGAAATTAAAGAATGAAGAATGCAGCGTTAACGTTTGAGTGTGTCAAGAAAGATTTTGTTGGTTTTTGGCAAGCGCAGTACTCGATGCTTATTCTTCTCCACAACAAATTCACAAAGAAAAAAAGAACAGGAGAGAAAGGGAAGGAAAGCAAAACTATATGAATTACTCAAGATATAAATGAATAGAAAATAAGTTATTATTGGTTATGCATGTGCGAAATGACATATAAGGTCATCCTATGATCTTTTATAGAGAGAATCTTAATACTAAGTCTGGAGTATTCGATTTTGATTCAAGTCCTTAGTTATGATTATACAAGGAAGGAGATATTAGCATGATGTAGCAATTAACAAGGCAGTGAAAACAATAGCAAAGAGAAATCAAAAGAGAAAAAAAACACAAGATACAAAATTTGCGTAGTTCACTCAAAGATAGTTCTACGTCCGTGCTCGAAGATAAATCAATCTCATTATCTCATAAAAAGTGTACATCATATAGTGTAGTATCCCCTCCTTATATACTGTGATAAAGAAAACCTAATTCACCTAGAAAATCCAAAACTACCCTTAAAAATTTTGGGGCCTCCATTCCAGGAAAGGACCAATTGTCTTGAGTAGTTTTATAATCATTTCTGAATTAAGTCATATTAGGCTTCACCAATAACAAGAGATTGAGGGATTTGAGCCTTTTCAAACATACACGGAAGAAAATATTCCTTCCAATCAGATCGATTCAAATTGGACATAGATCCCACAAGATATAAGATAATAGGAACCAACCAGAAGGCAAGAATAAGATGAAAAAGAAGACGAGCAACACAGTAAATTAATATTTTACATCCAAACTTGCATAGAGATCAAGACTTTAAGAACTCGCATTACAATCAATGGCCATGCCTTTCTGTGTACCACTCAAACCCACGTAAGCCCTTTCTCTAGCCTTTCTAAAGATCCTAAACTCTCTTTCACTATAAGGGTTTCCCTTGTACTCTCTGTTGTCAAATTTAGACCCTTGGATCCCCCTTTTGTAAGAATCCATGTGCAGATTGTCATAGAGTCATAGTTGGCGGCGATACTTTAAGTTGACACATATTGCTAAAAAACTCAATCTGCATCTATGAACCGAATACAAAGCCAGAAGGCTCTTATGTTCAAAGCTGGATGGCTATGGCAGCTTTAATCGGGTGACTCCAAACTGCTACTTCAGAGACCCGAAAGCAGACTTCTGAGAAATACCTGAAATCTTAGCAGGGCAGATTCCCACTGAATGACATATTTTATCTCATATTCTAACAGAGATTTCATATATTCCCTCCGTCCCCAAAAGGATGACTAAAGGTACAAAAAATTTTGTCCCCAAAAGGATGAGATAAAGTATATAAACTGAAGGGTAACTAAGTCATTTAGTGGGGTCCATTAATATAAGAAAATAAAAATACTCATCACTTTATATAATCTTGAGGGGTCACTAGGGATAAATTTAAAACTTTTTTACTCTCTTTCCTCTACTTTTACTTTTTTTAATGTGTGCAAATTGTACTTTGCTGATCTTTTTGGGGATGGAGGGAGTAGAAGAAAGGATATATCAGGACCAATCTACTTGACTAAATCTTCAAATCTTTTGTCGAAACCATAAATTAGATTAACCTAACCCTTGATATAAACCTCGTTTAATACATATGCTAAGATTTTCCTTAATCTTTAAAAACTTTAGTATGATAAGTGCAGCAAGGATTATCATTTACATCCTGAAGTATGTAGAATTATATTGTGGCAGAGAAGATCAAATGGAGACCCATAGACCCTATTTTGGTATTTGATTTTGTGTATTCTACATAATTTTCTTTTTTAGAAAAATAAATTTTATTAGATGAATAGAGAATAGAGAATAGAGATAACGAAAACGAAGACGAACCCGAAGCCGAGGCGGGGGCGGGGGGTGTTGTGAAGGAGTCCACCCACCCTCCCTAATTATGTGTATGCTACATAATTAGCAAGTAACTCACTGCCAGTTTACAGAAATAAAGACATCATCAATACCTCTTTCAATGAGCGTACAGTATACAGTGATCCAAAATTTATATTTTTCTGTTGCAACTGCTCCCTAAGGAATCCAGTAAGCGTTAAAGCTCCAATTCCAACAACTTCCACACCAATCTTGCGCATTACTTTACCATGTAAAACTGTTGATGACAGTACAGAAGATTCAAAACAATAACCCAGATAGCTGATGCAGAATCAGGAATGAAAATCACAAGTATAGAGCAATCAATAGAGACAGGCACTGAACGATAAGCACTAGCACAACTTCATTCATATAAATGAAAATGCTGAAATTATAGTATCTGAAATTTGAAAAAACAAAATTAATGGCTCAATCAGAAAAAGAAAAAGCAAATTGTAAGTTTAAGAAATCAATTTCATTGCTGAACAAAAATCATAAAGATAGAACCCCGTTACACGAGAAAGAGCGAGGATATTTTTCAGTTTTCACATACCAGTGTCCATGTTAGGAAGAGGGGGGAGAGAGAGAGAGAGTAGCTTACTTGGAACAACAGATGTTTGGTGGAAACCAATATTAACAAGAATTCCAGAAGTTCGTCTTGCCGCAAACAAAGCTAAAGTTGCCTACACCTCTTACAAGAAATTGCATTACAGGGTAAGAAATAGAAAGGAAGTTGCTTACACTTATTCATACATACATAAACCTTTAAAATCGTCATTTGAATTCAATGCTTAGTATGTGATTATCTCTATGCTTGTGACCTCGTTACAGGTCTGACAATAAGCAGAGTTGTTAGAAAAAGAAAAAAAAAAACTGAAAGCAATAATAAAAGCCCTGTTTTCAGGTCAAAGTCTCTAGACAGTTGAATCAAATATCTAGGCCAGGGTATTGGTTACCAAACTCCAATTTAAATTTTAGAACATTGTATGAGATTAATTCACTTAACTTGCATAATCAGAATTCAACATTTCCTCCTACTATCAAACATGAAAAACACGATAATAGCTTTTTAAGTTATTAGGTTTGACACACTGACAGTTGAAATAAAATCTCTCATTATTATACCATAAACAACATTCCACAACTTGGCACTTTATTCTTAAGTAAATAGTATTATGAGTTTGACTTTAACAAATTAGGTGTCTGTATAAGAATGGAAAGGAAATACAGATTAATACAAGCACATCACAGAAATAAACTCGTAAAGGTATAGTGAGACTGCTTTCCTAACTAATATACGACGTGCAACCAACTTTCTCTTCATGAACGGAACTGATGCATGATTTTCAATGACAAAAACATGCTGGTCAATCTGAATTGTTAGCAATTCAGCTGGACCTCATGGAAGTTAGAAAGTTATTTTAAGTAGACTGAAAAATTGCTAGTTTCTTTTTCTTTTTTGAATATCTGACTAGCTGACTAAATCAAACAGATTCTATATAACTCATCAAAAGATCGCAGTCTTCGCAAAGTATGTAAACTTTGGAGCAAAGCCATTATGATGACTGAGTATAAAGGGATCTAGCAACAAAATGCGAATCTAAAAAACTAATGTTTTGAGGTCGTAGAACAACCAAGTGCATGACTCACTCGTTGCAGACAATTGCCACTGAAAATTGCATAGAACTCTTATAAATTATTTCCTTTTTGGGAAATGCACATCACTTTACCAAACATCCAAATTAGAAGTTGTAGTAGCAGCATACATAAAAACATCAAGAAGAAGACAAACAATAATAACACAACTAAATCATTTCATTTGTCATTGCTGCAGCTTCTCTATCAGAAATAACTAGAGTGTTACATGGAGAATGTTCTTGATAGATGTAGCCTCTGATTTGCTATGGTTAGACATGGTAAAGGTAGAGATAAGTTATATCACCTAACCT
Organism: Hedera helix; assembly: GCA_947179155.2. NCBI lineage: Eukaryota > Viridiplantae > Streptophyta > Magnoliopsida > Apiales > Araliaceae > Hedera > Hedera helix. The sequence continues at coordinate 8,993,439 of OX359265.1, read as the reverse complement.
TTTCACTTTAAATTTTCTTCTTGGAAACATCAATATAGGATTTTGCTTAAAGTAGAAGTTGGCTTAGGTAAAAGTATGCTTCACTCCAATACTTTGTCACCTAAATCCAAGCTTCTCAAATGAGATCAGTTTCCCTAACTGTTTTGTCAATAAATCACTCATTAGAATTACACGAATTGAATGACTCCTCCAAATTTCCTCCCAAAAATTTTTTAGTTCTATATATATACTTTAGAAAATGGAAGGCCAGCAGAATGTGATGGTAGAAAATGGTCAAACACTACCTGGTTGATAGCACAAATAGCAGGAACATCCATGCCAAACAGAGCTGAGTAAATGGCTTCTTTTAGCTGTCTTCTAGCTGCTTTAGCAGATTCTGTATCTGAAGCATAATAGATACACAAACAAAATAATAAGATGGAAAATCAGGTATGGTAGACATTGCATCAACAATTCAGAAAAGAACTACCCAAAGGAGCACAGGAGATTTTTTATTTTTTTGTGGGGGGGGGGGGGGGGGGGGGGGGAATGGAGAAAAGAAAATTAGGAGTATAGGACCACCAAAATTGGAATGATAGTTGTTTTCTCTCCATATAAATTGAGTAATTCCCTCCCTCCTTTTCTCTTCACTGACGGTGGCATAGCCACGTATAGGCGAGTGAATGCCACCACCATCACTGAACTTTGGGGGGGAAATTTTAAGTTATCTTTTGTCGCTCTCTCCTTTCTCTATTGTATCTCTCTCTCTCTCATCATAAGCTCATAATGCCAGTCTCTTTTTCTTTTCTACTCTCTTTAAATAGTTGATTTAATGGATGCTATCTAATCCCCCCACACTCTCTCATCACACTAGTTATACCACTTCTGGCTATGCACTGCCCATAATGCACCACTTCCAGCTTCAGCTACCCCAAATGTAACTTCTTCTTTTTTCTTTTGGGTTTGATTATCAAATCTTAATCTGTGTTTGCTAAATGAAATGTAATTAGTTGCATACACTAAACAGATTAGTAGAAGAGTTTTCTACCCAATTATCTCTCTCTCTCCTCCATAATCACATGGCCCACTTTGCACACTATTCTTCATAATTCATTAAGAAATGTTGCACACAATTTCTGGCTATCCATATGTCCTGACATCAACTGCACTTCACTCTTTACTAACCAAACCCTAGCCTTTCATTCCAAAACCAAATCTTACCATTAAAACCCTACTATAAAACCCTAGAAAATATAAGCGGCTAAAGTCTGTCCTGCATCATTTTCTTTTCAAATATATTCAATGAGGCTAAATTATTTAGAACCATCATACTGAACACTGTACAAATATCAGCAAACACCAAACAATAGACTAAAATCTCAATCCAACACAAAGACAAACTAGTGGATCTCTGACTCATTTGCTTCTCACAGAAATAAGAATGTCCTATCATTTCCAATAATTAAGTGTTATCACAAATAAACAGGTGCATATAGTGATATCATGGAGGAGTAACTTAATTAGAAACTGACCATCATACTGACATATTGGAACCGACACAACAATTGGCTGCCTTGATGACTTTACCTGCATCCTGCATATGATCAAGTCTTAAATAAATAAATATTAAGAAACGAGCATCAAGTGAGGATGTTATTAAAAAAATTAATTACATACAAAATACATTCATTTTTATATTGTATTCACTTGTCAAATATCAAACATGTAATTGTAGTTTTGAACCCTTGGCAATATTTATAGATAGGGCTGCAAACGATCCGATCCGATCCGAAATTTGATGACCTCGAACCAAACTCAAACACTATTAGTCGAACTCGAACATATTCGTATAACATGATCGAACCAACACACATGTGCGAGTTCGGATCGTTAGCTGTTCGTGAACAGCTTGCGAACATGCTCTAGTTCGTGAACACTTAGCAAACTGTAACATCTAAATGTTCACGAACACAAACTCGTTCGCGAACAACTCATAAACATATTCGAACTTGATCAAGTTCATAAACATTTGTATTTAGAACAATTAAACATGTAAGAAATACAATTCGAACTCAAGCATCTCACGAACTACCCGCGAATCAATCGAACCGAACCCGAACAGTTCACGAACAAAGTCGAATCGAACCATATAGCAATCATACGCAATATCATGTGCGAACTCAACTCGATAAGTTAATCAAATTGAACCGAACTTGTTCGCGGTTCGTTTGCAGGCCTATTTATAGGAGATTGATCAAGATATGTAATATTAAATTATGCTGCATATAAACTCCAAAATATGCAAACGCAATGCTGTATAACCAGATACAAACCTGCAATAAATTGTTGCATAGAAATTTTGAAGTCTAGAGTACATTGGAGACTCAATGTTACCAAATTCCTGCATGTTTTTTGTAGAGGTCTCAGACAAACAAGTTCATAGAGACTTTTAGTAAAGTCGAAATTGAATGGCATTTTCCATGTTCACAATATTCTTTTGTGAGGTCCTGAAAAAAAGCAGGAAGCTCACCAAAAATGTTGCTGACCTCCCAGATGGAGAAGCATATTTGCTCCATCCAAATTTGCAATAGCCTGAACCACCTTGGTATACATAAGAGAAAAATTAAAATACTTCTTAGCATATGGTAATATCCAAAATGACCAACTAAATATTGCAGAATGAAGACTAGGGAGTACTATTTGAGGAAATGATACTAGGGTTTTGACGTGTACAGTGAATTAACAAACCGTATTACTTAAACATATAAATACTCCCTCTGTCCCATAATTAGAGTTCTCATATGAAAGCCTACTGTCGCTTTAGGACATCTGATATCAAAACTTAGTGAATATAACAAAAGTAAGACTTCTTTTATATGAAGCGGGTGGAACATAAAATAAAGACAAGCAAACTTTCAATTAGGAGAAGTACTACAAATATATTAATACGCACCATCAATGATAACAGCAGCAGGAACTCGTGTGCGTTGGCCATATATATGCATGAACGATAACTCTGGCATCACAGTAGGAAATGTTCTACAATCACATACAACATTGTTAGCATCGGAAAAAATTGAAGTACACCACTATGACCATAAGAGAGTGGATCAAAAGAACAGTACTAAGCTACAGCAGTACAGCCAAAATGTACTCAAAAAATTAATCATTTCCTTTCTCTATAAGAATAACAAAAATATTCACAGTTAATGACCCTTTGGGATTAATGGGAAAAATATACAAGCCCTTTACATAATTCTTTTTACTACTTATATTGTTTTCAATTTTCAAGTATAGTTCAAGTACTGTATACAAGTTCAAGTTTTGTATCTTCCCTTTTCATATCAGTTATAAAATTTATTAGTAGAAACAGCTATTTCTGTAAAGGAAACGTATAAATTAACTTTGGGACAAAAATTTATAACAAAATTGAAGGGTAGTTTCCCAAAATGGCTTAAAATTCGTTCAAGTTTCTAAGATACATCCACTTTATTCAAGTTTTCTGAAATATGGCCTCGACGTCAATTCAAGTGGCGTTGAGTACTTTTTCTCAACCCAACGCCAATTAAATTGGCATTGATTGTTAATCTTCAAAATTTTCAATTAAGCCAATTAAGCTTTAACTTTAATTATACTTAGCTAAACCAAATTAAAAAATGAAAAGAAAAAAAAAACGCCAATTGAATTAGCGTCCAACTCTGCTAAAAAAAAGGAATTGGCGACCAATTTTGACTACCAAAATATACTGTTGCAAGAAAGAAACTGAAAAAGTCAATTGAAAGAAAAAACAAAGCTGAATCAAGCAACAAAAAAATTTCAACGCCAATGTGAGCGGCGTTTAACTTATTTTAATTTTTTTTTTTAATTTAAAAAAAAAAAGCCAATGCCAATCTAATTGCCTTCCTTAGTTCAAATAAAAAACAAAAACAAATTTAACTTAGAAAAAAAACAACGGCAATCTAATTGGCTTCCAAATATTCTTTAGTTCAAACAAAAAAAATCCTCCAATTTTTTTTTGTTAACTTTAATTTGGTTTGAACTAAAGAACAATCGGAAGCCAATTAGATTGGCGTTGTGTTTTTTTTGTTAATTTAAATTAGTTTTTTTGTTTGAACTAAAGAATAAAGAACAATTGGAAGACAATTAGATTGCCGTTGGTTTTATTTTTTGTTATGTTAAATTTGGTTTTTTTTGTTTGAACTTAAGGGACCCAATTAATTTTTTGTTAAAATTTTTCGTTTATCCATTTTTTAAAGAAAATCAATTAGAAAAATTCAAAAATTACAAAGTACCCATTTTTATAAATAAATAAATAAAATAAGTTAAATGTCAGTCACATTAGCGTTGATTTTTATTTTATTTTTATCAAAAATAAAATTTTCGTTTAAGAAAAGTTAATTCAGTTTTTTTGTTTAAGCCTGTGACTGCATTGTTACTTGATTTAAATGAATTGATTTTATAAGCTTTTTTTCTTTTTTGGGTACTTGATTTAGTTTTTTTGTTTTTGTTTGCTTAAACTTGTGTGAGCTTTTTTTTGTTACTTGATTCAGCTTTGTTTTTTCTTTAAATTGGCTTTTTTAGTTTCTTTCGTATATTTTGGTAGTCAAAATTGGACGCGATTTTTTTTTATTTTTTTTTCAGAGTTGGAGGCCAATTCAATTGGCGTTGGCTTTTTTTTCATTTTTTTAATTTGATTTAGCTAAATATAATTATAGTTAAGCTTAATTAATTGAAAATTTTGAAGATTAACCATGCATGGGCTTAAAAATACTCAACGCAACTTGAATTGGCGGTTGAGGCCAGAAACTTGAACGAATTTTAAGCCATTTTGGGAAACTACCCCAAAATTGAAACTAAAATAAGGGAAATTAGGGAAACGTACTGGAGATGATAACCCGAGCGCAAAGTGGTTTCAGCAAAGAAGATAGAATCCCAAGGCTCTTGCTGATTCTGAAGAAAGTATACCCACAAACTATTATCCGATACAATGAATTTCCAGTATTTGCAAACAGCGCTCAATTTTGCCGCCTCTTTGGGTCCAAGAAGCTTAACAATTTGTAAGAATATGTCTAAAGGTATTCGATCAAATGCCCCGGTGGATGAAGTTTGGCTACCCATCAGCAGAAGATGTTGATCGGGAAATTGGTACGAATTGGATCTCGAATTTGAGCTTGAAGTGGATGTGGGGGTGGAATTCGACCGGTTTGAGACCGATTCCCAGACTTTCCGCAGCATCGTCGCCATTTTTTCTGATGAAGAATTGAAGATGCATAACCAGAAAAAACAAATATTGGGTGATGGATTTTTTGTCTGCGGAGGTAATTTTGGTGACGGGTGGCGAAATCAGAGTCGGTGATTTGTGTGGGCTCGCTGGAGAATTGTGTTCCTGTCTACTTGCCTCTCAGTATGTTACCTCGAGTAGGTGGCGGGGGACCAAGGTAAATAAAATATATTAGGAAAATTATTTATATCAATAAATTTTATAACAAATTTAAATTGCGGTAAAAAAAATAATAATTTAGAGTTTGGTTATATAATAATAAAATTATATTATTAATCAATATCCACGTATTACATGAGATATAAAAATATTAAAAAAATTATATACTAATTTATTTTATTACGTATTTGTCGCAATTCAATTTTATAATAAAATTTATAGATATATAAATCATATATCAATATAAATCGAAAAATCTCATTACAAATTTAAATTATCACTATCGTAACACTTTAATAATTTATATGTCGATAATTTTAATAATAAAGTTAAATTGTGATTAACGTATAACTTTAAATGATAAAATATAATGAATAAATGTGGGTTTCTTCTTATTTTATTTTTTATATCTAATATATCTATATACGTCAATATTTATTATGAACATAAACTTATTATCATACATAATATTTAATATAGAATAATAATATATAAATCCTTTTTATATTCCTTTCAATCCCATATTTCCACATATGCATGAATTTAATATCAATTTATATGTAGCAACATTCAACTTATATAGCTTAAAAGGTAAGACTCGCATTCTATTTTTTCTCTTTATTTTTACACAACTGTTTGTATATAGAGTTTAATATATTTGGTTCACCGAAAAGTTATTGAGTAATTAAACTCTTAATAAAAACTAAAAAAAAATAAAATAGAGACTTAAGAATTATATTCAAAATAAAATTCTATTGGAGTGTCTTATTTACTGAAAAAAATTTAATCTAATCTGTGTACACATGTGATGTGATCGCTCCATTTCTATTTAAAACTTTATATTTATTATTTTCCAAATACTTTAAAATCCCTAAAAATTAATATTGAGATATATAAGCATTTGTTTTAAATATGTTTTTCGGCTATAAAAGGGAATTGAAAAAATAAATTAAGAAATTGCATTTGATTGTTGTACATGTACGAAATGAAATAGACCTGTACATTGTTGTTTTGGGTGGGAGAATTGTCGGAAAAATCTTCGGAAGCAGCATCCATTGAGCAACTATGAAATAAACCAAACAGAGTAATTATGTTCTATAAGCTGCATAAAACTTGATAAATGTCTAAAACAAATGGACGATGATCCTGCTTGAAGATAATATATTTTGGAGTTTCAAATGCTACCACTAAAAGAACTTAAGTAACTTGTTACATAGTCTAAAACAGATAAATGGTCGCACTCTATGACAATAGGAGTATCGGAATTTTCACCCTTTACCTGAGCCAGTAATTCATCCGGGAAGTCCCCTATGAGAATTTGAACCTTAAACTTGAAGTTGATAGGTCTGCACTCAGTGAGTTCGAAAAATTGCTAAAGCTTCTTATGATAATGAACGCACCTAAGCTTCTTATGATCCTCTCTTCCATGCTCCGTCTTAGCATGTCTACGCTTTCTCTAACATTTTTCCTTACAGGCAACATGGCGAGCATATCTGTCCATAAATAGGGGCAACAGTATGACCTTTTTCTTTTCGGGTGTATCACGAAAAATATGAAGAATAAAAAATATAAGATACATGCACTTTCGATTATAGTATACATGCACCATTAATTAAGATCAAAAAGTATATTATGTTATAAATGCAGCATTAAATGTTTAGGATATATAAATGAATTAGCAATTTTCAGTTAAACACATATTCCAAGTCAAATTCAGTAACCAAATTGACTCAAAGGAATGGTCCTCTATTTGGACCTTTTCTTCACCTTTTTAAGAGTAACAACCTCTATTTGGAATAGTTAGACTAACCAATGAAAAGATGATAGAGGAAATAGATTATAATTCTTATCTCAACCAAAAAATAAAACTACTACATTCGTATGTCATTCCAGGTTTGTAAACCTTTCCCAAATGCATATTGTGAAATTAATAAAGATTTTTTCAAACTAAAAAGCCTTACTCAAATCATATCTAATTGGAACATTATATGATTGAATTGATTGCAAGTATATTGATACAATAACAAATTTTCACATGCTTAAAGGATTGTAAAAAAATAAGGCATTGTGACATTATAAAAAGATCACCTTAAATTAGTCTATGATATTCGATGAGAAATTTCATTAAACAGTTGATAGACATGAGAGTCAATCTCTGACTGTGCTTAACCTTGGTGACTTATGAGTATCAAACTCCGAAGATCTTTAGTTTCACAAACAAAGAAATTGAAATTAAAATGATATTTGCAAAATTAGATACAATTTTACTGAAAAATTGCAAGTCAGTAAAATGAAACAAAAGCTTCAAAATATCCCAACTTATACTTGTTGGTGTGAGAAAGAAGCAAAATTACGATTTCTTAGCTTGGTCAAGGAAACGGGCGTGGGCAAAATTGAAGAGGTCTACTACACTCGATCTGGTCGAACATTTAGAGTGATTAAAAAGTCACTCTTACTCCTCTCTTCTTCACTCTCCATATTTTGTCTGTAATTTTGTTTGATGGGAAGAAGGTTTGTTCCTTCCCCTTATAATACAAGCATGATGGGATCATCTACTACTGCTTGAAGCCATTCATGGTACAATTAAATACTTTATATTTATCAACAAACTTACCAAAATTATGAACACAATTGATCTATCCACAAAAGGAACTTGTCAAAATGTATTCACATGTGTCAATATTGCATTAAAACATATGAACCTTTTCATGAAACAGAAGGTCAGTAAAATCATTTCAGTTGCGTACTTGCATATATTACCCCAAAAAATACATCAAGTTAGCATAAATTAATATTATCTATAGATTCAGAGTCCTCCAATTTTGAAATACCAACACCTCAACTCTTGGCCCATGTGTACACCGACACATATTTACACCTCAACAAAGTTAACAAATTTAAAAGGATATATAAAATTGATAATAAAGTGAAGTATATATTAAGGCAGATTATAAACCTGAGAGCTTATAGAGAGAAACTCATAATTCGAAGGGAATTGCAAATTGATATTGTAGAAGTATGTGTTGCCGTATTACTTCCCTGACCACAATGCGTCGTTGTGGGCGACTAATTTCTTCTTCTAATCGGTGACTCTATTTGTTTTCAATTTCCTGAAGATGGTTGACATTGTTCCGAAACAATACAGTTGTACAAACCCATTATGCTAATGAAGAAATTACTGAAGAAAAAAAAGAAGATGAAGAGACAAAATGCTGCATAAGGCTTAAGTTGAATTCAATAAAAGATTTATCGTCTCTTTGATGACGACATAATTAAAGAAAAAATGAAGAAATGATACATAAATAACCGAATTGAAAGATCGATCAAACTTATCACTCGAGTTAATGTTAATTAATTAAGAATTGACTCAACTTTTTTTAAAATTGAACACAAATTTCTTTAATTATGCGAATCGCGTTTCCTCCTTGTATATATAAGAATCCTCCTTTTATATTTAAGAATTGATATATATATATGAATCGAATATTTATGTTGGTATCGCGTAGCTCGGTTGATTTAACCATCCAACCCCACACACATACGGCCGTAGAACAAAAATGGCAACCTTGTGAATTTGTACAAAGGGTCAAAGGCAAAGGCAGCCTCCAGAACCTACGTGTATAATTGCGCAAAACCTGTCCCTTTCGTCCGTTTCTAAATCTGAACGTCGCTCGTAGAACCTATGGATAAAAGTAGATATTGAGCACAGCCTTCTACCCGCTCCTCTCTCTCCTATTCTTTTTTTTCTAATCTCATCACGATCTGCAAAATGAATTTTCCTGCTAACTAGTCATGCTTAATTTTCCATACAAGGAATTGTAGATCGAGATCCGTGGAGCTTCTCATATTTTTGATCCTCCGAATTGACCAAGGTCTTAATTTTTCTTCAATTTTTTGTTCTTGGAATGGTTATGTACGATGAAATGTTTAGTATGTAAGACCGCATATGAAATTCCTGTGCTTTTTTTGTTCAGGGTTCTGTCTGTGTAATTTTAGGGTTTATTTGTATTAATTCTTTCCTTTTCTTTGCAAACGTGGGGCATTTTTCTATGTGTGTTAAATAGGTATAATGGGTATATGTCTCACAAAAGTTTTGTTCTTTCTAGGGTTTGGGTTTTAGTTATTTATACGTCGAATTAAATTATTTATAGTTTAAGATTAATTATATTGCTTGGGGTTTAGATGTTCGTTGAGGCGTTATCATTGTTAGAAGGTTTATATTGTTGAAATTTGATTGTAATCTTAGGCAGGACTTTGAATGACATAACACTCTTGTCATGTTTTCATATGTTTTTCTCACAGTTTTGTTTCATCTCTGTGTTTTCCTGTTGGAATCAAATTGTAACTATGAAAGTTAAACAAAAATTAATGTACTTTCCCTTTTCCAAGTCACTCTTTTACATTTAATATGCCCATGTTGGATATTATAGCAACCTAAGTTGAATTTTTGACATAATGGTGTTATTATGATACTTGGAACTGAGTCATTTTAATTATGCTTCATAAAGTGGTCATGATTACCTGATGTACTCATTTAATTAGTTTTCTAAGTGTGGGTCAGTTTCATATGTTTGTTGCTGCTGCTAATCTTCGTTTTTATTTCCTTTATTTTGAGAGGGAGTTTGGGACCTGGGGTGGGGATTGTTCTAATCTGGCTTATTGCAAGGGATGTATATTTTGGAAATGTGGAAAATGCACGTGATCACTTTGCTTTTGTTAAGGTGTTCTGCTTGAATCTGTTCTTTCTGGTGAAGCAGATCATGTCCCATTATCAAGGGGATGATGCTGATTACATGGCGGATGAATATGAAATGGAAGATGTAGACGACGACATGGATGAGGAGTTTCGTGGCAACAGAGATATTGGTGGCTCGGACTCTGATGTTGATGAATATGACTACATGGTACGTGCAAACTAAAAGCATTATTTTTAGCTGTTCTATTTGTCAAGAAAATTGATTTCATCTCTTGTTTGATTGAGTTTTCATTGTTGCATGAAATGTTTTATCTCAAGAAGCGAAAAAAGAATGTTTCATCATTGATGCTGTTGCGCTTGGCTAATGACTGTTTGTTCTCCTGTAGAATAATAAAATGGCAGATACTTCTGCTGCTCAGGCTAGGAGAGGCAAGGATATACAAGGAATTCCGTGGGAAAGGCTTAACATCACCAGGGAGAAGTATAGGCAGACAAGGCTAGAGCAGTACAAAAACTATGAAAACATTCCTCTATCTGGAGAAGGGCCAGAGAAGGTAAGAGTGTCTTCTTTTTGTTTTTCCTTGTTATATGAAATCTTTGGGTGCAAATTTCATTTTCCGTCTATCATTGATTATTTTTGTTGTTGATAGGAATGCAAAATTACAAAGAAGGGGGGCCTTTATTATGAGTTCAGGCGCAACTCAAGATCTGTGAAATCATCTATTCTTCATTTTCAGGTTTGATGATATATTCTATCCTCCTAGCCCCTCCTATCCAAACGAGTTTTGATTAATGAATTAAGGATTTTCTTGTCCCCATTGATCAACCTCGCTCTTATCTTTTCTGTATTCATTTTGTTACAGTTACGTCATGTTTAGTGGTATTGAAGTTGTAAAAGAAATGTTTGTTTGCAAGTATTGACTGAAAACTGAAGTGAGTATGTTCAAAACTTTTGTACCATTTTTTAAAATTCTAAAACCCAAATTTTACTAGCTCGAATTGTTTCAAAATTTGATTAAAAATAATTGCTGATTACATGTAGCTAATATTTTAGATTTGAGTGGCTGAAACAGTTGGGTATGAACTAAGCTCAGTCATTTGATTAACCATCATAAATTAGGAATCCCTGAAATTCTAGACTCTGTAATTCTAAGAATGAGATCCACAAGGGGTGTGTGCATACCTACAAAGAAATGTTTCCTGGAACCAGCAGTGTGTCACTTTACATTGGAAAAACTATAAAACTATAATTGTAGATATGCTACAGGACCAAAGTTTTTTAGCCTGCGCTGCAGTGGAAATTTTGTTGCAGCTCAAACATGTTCGTCTGAGAAAGAAAAGAATATATCTGCAATGTGTGAAAATTGAGGAGAGGTACCTTGTTGCAGCTTAATTGGCTTGGAAATGAGGATTTTTCCAGTCAGATACTTTAGATATGACATGCTTGCTCATTGACTGAGTCAGGGCTGTCATTAATCTCTATTATCGGAGGACTTTCATGAGAATTTTTAAGTGAAAATGTAGTACTTTATCTTATTTCTTATTTTGAAGAATCAGTCTCACGTTTCCATACTTGTGGAGCGTAGATCATTAGTGTATATCACTAAGATATTATGAAAATAACTACAGAACTACCCCATTTTCAGACCACCTCCGGAAATCAAACAGGTAACTTGAAACTTCCGTTGTAGCTTCTTTATCAAGTTATTCACTACACTTGAACCTTAGTCTTCTCAATTTTTTCTCTCTAAAGTGTTCTGTGTTTGAGTCGGCAAAGCCTTACCCACGTTGAAAATTCTCCTGTGAGAGGCTGTGCTACATATTTTGTAGGTTGGGAGTGGACACTGACTATATGATGGTTGACTCGTGCTTCAATTAATAAATTCTCTTTATGTTTTAGATTCTGGTTCATAATCTTTTAATGATGGGCAGCATTGACTGATTTAGTAATTGGTGTTTGGCTATGCAGTTGAGGAATCTGGTGTGGGCTACATCTAAGCATGATGTTTACCTAGTGTCACATTTCTCTGTCATTCACTGGTCTTCATTAACTTGTAACAAGTCTGAGGTTCTCAATGTATCTGGACACGTGGCACCATGTGAAGTGAGTCATTTCCCTTGTATAAATTATACACCTTAGATTCTCTGTTTCATTCGGGGATGGTCTTGCATGAATCATGAAACTGATCAATCTGTTTTTCCATCTAGAAACATCCTGGAAGTCTATTGGAAGGATTTACTCAGACCCAAGTTAGCACACTAGCAGTAAAGGATAATTTGCTTGTTGCTGGAGGATTTCAGGGAGAGCTTATTTGCAAGGCAAGTTAGTTACTTTCTTTATGATCATGAAATTGGTGATCATTGTTTGACAAATGGTTGTCCCCTTGTGGTACCTGTTCTAGATTTTAAAGGGTTTATGATTCTAAATGTCGACTATGGGTGCTGGGTAAATAAAGAATATGATTTTGATTGATAAAGTAAAGATGTTGCATATAGCTGGCCAGAGGTAGGACTCCAGAGAGAGCTGAAAGCTTATGCATTTATGTTGCTGGTCCAAGTAATTGGAATAATGAGGCTCTGTTTATCTAATCAGCTTGTCTTATTCACCTTAATGGGACTGCTGGTGGATATGTGAAAGCCCCTAAACTATCTATATGTTATCCCCAATTTCGATTTACCTTTCAAACTGAACTAATTGCAAATAGCAATTTTAAATTGCGTTAGGCGAAGATGTTAGTGATGCCTTTTGCTGCTGTTCTTTCACAATTTTAGAATTGTGTTCAGTTAAAGTTGATGCGTTTTGTCTTTCATTTCACATGCAGAATTTAGATAGACCTGGAGTTTGCTTCTGTTCCAGGACAACTTATGATGATAATGCTATTACTAATGCTGTAGACATTTATACCACTGGCAGGTACCTGTGCTTTTATCATGTTGGTTGTTGAACTATTCAGATGTCATCATGGACAATGAAAAGCTTGTTTTATGTATTGCAGTTTTTTATTTCTTTGTTTGTTTTATGTTCCAGTGGTGCAGTTCACTTTACAGCTTCAAATAATGATTGTGGAGTTAGAGATTTTGATATGGAAAAGTTTCAACTTTCTAGGCATTTCCATTTCCCATGGCCAGTTAATGTAACTCTCTCTCTCTCTCTCTCCCCTTCCCTGCAGCCTTCCCTGCAGTTAAATTCTGCAATGTAGTGTGCAATTTGAAGGGACAGCAACGCATCAAATGCATATATCCTTGTTTTGGTGCTCCCTCCATTAATGTCTTTTCAGTGAGAAAAATTTGTTCCTTTTTATCTGTCGTTTATAAATTTAAAGGAATAATTAATTATTTAGTTTCCCATTTTATCCCTAAACATGATATACTACTTTGTTTCTCTTTCATCTTTCCAATGGATTTTAGAGGGGGCAACATTGAGATTTTATACTCAATTTAAGGTATTAGACAAAGCATTAATTACATCTCTTAATATAAATGGATTTCTCATAAAACATCAATTAAAAGGAATGGAGGGAGTAGTATGTAATTCAAGAGATTTCGTTGTGTTGGTAAAACAAAGAAAGAAGGAAAAAGAGAAACAAAGAACTCAACTCAGGAACAACTTTAATCCCCAACTAGTTGGTGTAGGCTGAAAGTGAATTCATATTTAAGAGTAAAAGCATAAAGGCAAGGAGAAAAATAAAAGGATACAACAGATAAGTATAAGAAAATTGTAAAACAGAAGATAGAAAAAATGAAAAGAAATAAAATAAAAACAAACCAGCATATAGAAACATACATACATATATATAAAACTGTAAGAAAATCTGAAAATCAGGGGGAAATAATAAAAATTGAAGGGGAAAGAGAAACAGAAAACAAAACAAACGGAATGGGGAAAAGAAAAGAAAAAGAAAAGGAGAAAAAGGTGGAACATCCTACTAGGCACCTGGTATGTTGTTTGAAATCCTCCACTCTTATCAAATGCCTTGATTTCAGTTGTATTCCGCTCCTAAAGGTTTCTATTATGCCTTCATTTCAGAGTAGGATGTGGACTTTTTTGATTGTTTAGAATCTTGTAATAACTATATTTTTCCGTGGTAGATTGGTAGAAGAGGTTAATCAGGTGATACTAGCATTTTGTTTGTGGTTCTGGTGGTGGAAAAGTTGGAAATGCTATTTATATGCATCTATAATGTGTAAAGGGGTTTATATGTTTGTCATTTCAATTTTATTTTCTTTCCCCTCTCTTTTCCCTGGCTTGTGGTTTGTAATGTTAGGTGACATCATCTATAAGTGCTGGTGCAGAGTCATTTTGCCCTAATAAATGATAAATGGTTTGTGGAATATGATTAATAATTGTAATTTTATTTGCAGCATACATCCTTGAGTCCTGATGGTAAGCTTCTCGTAATAGTTGGAGACAACCCAGATGGTATATTGGTGGATTCTAGAAGTGGGAAGGTATTCTTCTATTTTCGTTATGCTTTCTAAGCAATTTTTGTATGCGAGTGAAGCTTGTAAAGTCGAGCATGTAATAATTTTGGCCTAATCTGTTCAGACGGTTGCATCGTTGTGTGGTCATTTCGATTTCTCATTTGCGTCAGCGTGGAACCCTGATGGCCTAACTTTTGCCACCGGAAACCAGGACAAAACCTGCCGAATATGGGATATGCGAAACATATCAAAATCAGTTTCTGCTCTAAAGGGTAATCTTGGAGCCATTCGGTCAATTCGCTACTCATCTGATGGTCGATTCATGGCCATGGCAGAGCCTGCAGACTTTGTCCATATCTTTGATGTTAAAAGTGGGTATGAGAAAGAGCAGGAAATTGATTTCTTTGGTGAGATATCTGGCATGTCTTTTAGTCCAGATACAGAGTCCCTTTTTGTTGGAGTGTGGGATCGTACATACGGTAGCCTCCTGGAGTTTGGGCGACGCCGAGATTACTCATATCTTGATGCTATGATTTGAGCAGGATGCACTCTGCAAATAAGCATTTGAGCGCAGCTCTTGTTCTCATCTCTGGCACCACTGTGAAAACTTGTACCGTATCCTGTTGTAGAAGTGAGCTTAGGCATAGGTTCTCAATGTTGTGCAATGTAGTTTAGCATTGTGCTATTCCCTAACAGTTGTCTGGGAGTGTCATAAAGTGTAGAAATGGAGGGATGTACAGAAGGCTAGGGAACATTGACCATGCAAACTAGAATTGTGGATTGGGGATTCCAGTGGTACAAGACTACTATTGTGGTTTCATGGTGTTTTTCTTTTTATGTATGAGGGGAACTTCAGGGTTCCGTTCACTGGAGAATGAACTTATCTTACTTTAATGAATTTGGCAATGTTGCTTCCAGATTTCAATGTATTTTCTTTTTGTGAAATGATTTACATTTCAAAAATATGACGAATTTATAACAAAGTTGGATTGCGATTTACATGGAATTTTAAGCGAGATAGAATAAATTAAAGTGGTGTGGATTTTAATTTTCATCTATTCCATGTATTCATTCATTTACCTCCCTACCTTATGTATTTATATGCGTCAGTCTCCTCATATCCCATGTATTTATATGCATTAGTAATATACTTGAGGCAAATTTCTCTGTAGCAAGATTCTTTCTTCTCTCTCTTGGATTATGTTGGCAGCAAAGAATTGAAGCTTGGAATAGAACCTTTTTTCAACTTTAAACAAGTAATTCTCTAGTTCATTCTTGCTGCCAAACACATTATTGTGTTTGTTTATGGGTCAGGTTAGATGCTAACGATTGAGAGATATACATGCAAGTATGCTTTCTAACTAATAATTAATAGCATGTAATTTGTACCGCTTTAAAATTCATTTATATTTCTTTGGGGGGGGGGGGGGGGGGGGGGGGGGTTGTTCTATTTATGGAGTTTTTATTAAACAAATGTTCTCTCTAGTTATTGTAATTTATAATTTTAATTTGTTTTGACATAGCTCATGAGAAAGCCAAATATGCCCTATCCTTTTTGGATTTTTTTGTCAATTAAATTTAAGATATTTTTAAATTTAAGATGAACAAGAATTAATTTGGTTTTAGACGATAGGATTGTTAAAATTGTAAATTATATACTATTATGAAGATTTATTACTACAAAATTTAAATCAATTATATTAATTTGAATTAGGAAAAATTAATTCTAAAAAATCAATCTTGAAGATTTATTACTACAAAAATTAAATCAGTTATATTAATTTGAAATAAATTCATTCTAAAAAATTAAATTTGAACCTGACGTGAATCGAACACGCAACCTTCTGATCTGGAGTCAGACGCGCTACCATTGCGCCACAGATCCTTGTGATACGCAATCATCGTTTAGTTATAAACATATAGCTCAAAGTCAGTAAGACAGAAATATCAACGCAAGGTGAAAAATCATTCAAAATATTCTCATCCAGAAATAACCAATAAAATTTCGCCAACTCAACCCGCACAAATCTCCCTAATTCTCTCTCCTCCTCACAATATGATTCCTCCTCTCCTAACCTTCAGACTCATTATCCAAACCTCATCCCCTCCATCCTAATCTCCATTAATATTCTCATCCACCCCAAAAATCTCCTCATTTCCACCACCAAAAACTCTCAGCCAAATCAACTGCCGCCGCCACCAATGGCCTCCGCCGTATTCTCAACGCCAACTTTCCAAGGCCTGAGGCCCCTCAACAAGCCCACCGACTCATCCACCACTCTCGCCCTCACCAAACCCAACTGCTACAAGCCCATCAGTACCACCAAACGGGCCGGCGGAGTAAAGGCCGAGCTGAACGCATCACTGGTGATAAGCCTGAGCACTGGGCTGTCCCTGTTTTTGGGGCGGTTCGTGTTCTTCAATTTCCAGAGGGAGAATATGGCCAAACAGGTGCCGGAGCAGAACGGAATAACCCATTTTGAAGCTGGGGATTCACGCGCCAAGGAGTACGTGAGCCTGCTGAAATCGAATGACCCGGTTGGGTTCAATATTGTGGATGTGCTTGCTTGGGGATCCATTGGGCATATTGTGGCTTATTATATCCTGGCTACCTCAAGCAACGGCTATGATCCCAGCTTCTTTTAGAGCTGATCCGTCAAATTTATTGGCTGGCTTAATGGTTTTATTTGTATGTATTAATTAATGTATTGTATTGTACTTGTTTTTCAAATTTATGCTTTTGTCTATTTTTGCCATCGGCTAGTCATATTTTCAAAGGATTTTTTAAATATTTTTATATGTAAATTATCGTAGACATAACGATAATTAAAATTATCGTCTTTAACGATACTTTTCATGTAAAAATATCAATTTATTTTTCTAAATTATGATGTTTTTCTTGCAATGTATTGAATGGTTTATTAAAGGTTGACTTAACTAACTGCTTCATAACTAAAATTTTAGTAGTATTTAGACACCATTCAATATATTTAAACTGTTATGTTGTAACAAATACATAATCTATCCTTGCCAATATTTAGCCTGAAGTACGAATCCTGCGAAGTACATCTATGTAAAGACGATAGACCCAAGAGCCAACTCCGGTTGGTATTTTAGCCAAAAATAAGTAGGTGCATGCAGCATGTATGTCATCTTTTATACGTTTTTAACCTCTATGAACTACGTATAAAAATTTATAATACAAATTTAAAAGTATAATTAATACTATCAACAAAGCATTTTTTAGGTACAAAAATATGTATTTACAAAGGGCTATTAATAACATGGCCACATATATCTCCATCAACATTCTCTAACTCTCATTGATTTCTAAACATATTACACAACAACAAAATACCATCAAAGAAAGGAGAAAATGTAAACATGAGATCCTGGCTAGTATAACTTCCTAGAATGAGACCCAGTCAAGAATAATTTGGATCTTTAATGGTTGGGTGGTTTGATATTTATAAATAGAGAAAATAGATTTTGGTTTGATATATATATATATATAGGTAGGTAGAGAGAGAGAGAGAGAGATCTTTGTTTGATATTTATAGAGAAAAAAAGATCTAGATTTGATGAAGATGTAGATGTACATGGATTGCTTAAGAATGTGTATCCTACCAACATGTATCACAATCCAACGACATAATCCAAATCCTTTTAATCCTAAACCAGTTCACCCAAGGAATTCTACAAATCCTTTATATATATATATATATATATTATGCGTTTGAATTGAAAAAATAAAATAAAGGAAGTAATGAAATAATTTTAAAGTATTTCAAATATATGTTTGATTGTTGGTGGGAATGAGTAGTGTAATATGATGGTAAAATTATCATACATATTCATTCTATTGAAATTAATTTTATATCACCATCTCTCACGTGGAATAAAAATAAAAGGGATGAAATGAATTTTCGTTACATTAGAATGATTTATCCTCCAAAATGATCATTTAATATAATATTTTTTATTATACTGCTTTTTTTTATTCTATTTTCTTAATTCAAACGTAGTATTAGTGTTATAATATCTCCAATTCTACATACCCTCCAAAATCCGTATATTCATTGTAAGCCATTACAATCTTCAAGATATATATGTCCAGTGATCTATATGTGATTTAGGAGTTGGAGAAATACAGTACTAACAAAGAAAAGTTTTGGGTTTCTTTAATAGTGAATTAACGAATTGGGTCTTGTTAACGTGTGAATCTTTCTCCTACCGAAATCACCTAACAGCAAGATATCTACACACTTATCAAGTCGTTAAACATCCCACAGATTAGGCCACGGTTTAGGTCGTCCGGGGATGCTCCAGTGCGTGCAATAGCAAGTACATGTGATTAAACGTCACAATAGAGGACCAAAACATATGTTGGAATAAGTGTAAAATATTTGATAGCTCTCATTTTGCATATAGAAAACATTACTCAATTTTCTTGTGAGACTTTGTGTATATATTTATCCATGCACCGCTAGGAGTCCTATCAACTTCCTAAGTGAAAAAATAATATCTTCTTCCACTAATCCAAAACCGTCTCAAAAATAATAAAACTTGAATGAACTGACCCACAGTCCATGTCCATCATAGTATGTAAATTAATTCAACCCAACTCTAAAACAAAAAAATCCTTGACCCATATTAAAATATAAAGTCCAATAAATTATGTTCCAACATTACCCTCCACTCTCCTATTTTTATAATTCAAAATAGAAGAGTTCTTCAGTTACCAAATAACTTGCACGTTGATGAATAAACTTCTTACTAAAGTCAAACCGTCACCCGCATCACATCAGTTATCCACGTACCACGCCCCCTTCATTAAATGTTGTCGTCTCCGATCTTCGTGCTACTTATTACCTTTTAATAAAATATAATACCTTTTACGCCATGGCCCAAAACCCAGAATCTCCACCCTTTTTTGACAGTCCTGTTACCAGTCTGATCACAGAAGATTCTGTAAACCCCATTCTTATTGAAGTTGAGAAGGCAGAAAACACCAACAAAGAATGATACAATTCCGTCAAAGCCTACGATCACGCTAACATCTCATCCAATATTAAACCTACTGATCTGGATTCCATTCGAAAAGAATACCAGATCCCCGATCAATATGAGCTTTAGCTTTTGGCCCCTGAAGAGGATGACAAGATGTACCATCGAACCCACATGAAGTACATAGCCGTCCACGTCCAAGCCCTAAAATATGGACTTCGATTCCCCTCCATGATTTTGTCAATACCTTCTTCACTCTTACTGGCATAACCATGGAATTTGAGTCACCTTTCTGATGAGAATTGGTTGTATAAGCACGGATGTAAGTCTCCGACCTCTACTCAATGTCTTTTTCATATTTCTAATAACAACTCCCTTAACTTTTCATTTTTTCTGTAATAGTACTGACCAGACCAGAAGGACGAGCCCCTACCTCGACTCCCTCAAGCCCACCTCTATTCATCGAGGAGTTCAACGTTGAGGTGCCCCCCAATCCTAACACCGAATCACTGATTTCAATCCAACCTATCCAGTCCATTCCAATCCCCTAAAGCCCCTCAAATATGTATGCTCCCGAAGCCACTGCACAAGCATCCGCCCCTCCCAAAACAACCACCCGTACAAAGAGACAAGCCCACAAACGAACACAATAAGTCCGATCTGTTCGAGCCCAATAAAAAGAAACAACCACCAAGTCTGCCACCGGCTCATTCGAAGCACATCAACAACCACCTCCCGAGGCCGAGGTCACCCATGCCTAGAAGAGAGATATTTCTCAACTCAATGAAGCTGACAAGTTAAACATTGTCATGCAAAAACATCGATGCCTTGTTAAAGCATATGAAAAAGAGAAGGCTCAGCCTCAAGTAGAGAGAGCAACAACATAAGTAACAATCACCCCTCTTCAACCAAAACCCACAGGACAAACAACAGCTGCCCCTATTCATACCTCGACTACCACAGCCGAGCCTCAACTGTAAGACCCCGAATTTTATGAAATATAAAATTTAATTATTCTTCATATATATTTTTCTGAAACAGTAAGTGGTTAAATCGATAAAGTTAAAAGTTAAGGATGTATGTGCAAATTTTATTTTGTCGGACATTATTTGCTTTGTCGGGGAATATTCGTTTGGTCGGGGAATATTCGTGTCGTACGACGGCGCCGAAATAACAAATTATTGGTGGACCCCACAATGGAATATTTGTCGGATATAGAAAACGACAGAAATAACCTTTTTAAATAAAAATAGTCAACGGAATTGTTAAAATACCGGTGATAAAAGAATAGTAGCATACGGTAGTTTATGATATTTTCCGTAGCACACGGTACTCTACAGTAGCACACGATATTGCACAGTGTCTCATATTATTGGTCTGATAATTGACACCGTAACTGTTGCGCATCGTTTCATCAATAATTGTTACTGCATAATATTTTATGTTATCAATTCAATAATTGTTATTACACAGTATTTTGCATTATTGATTTAATAATTATCATTACACTGTATTTTATATCATTGACCCAATAATTGTTGGTGCACTGTAGTTTAAAATTATTGAACCTAATAATTGTCATAGTAGCAAATACACTATAATTTATATTATTAAATTAATAAAAATATGTAACGTGTTTCTTACATTATTGTTGAATTATTGTTGTAACATTATTTTATTTTATATGTTGGACTCACAGGAAGAATAAATAAATAAATAAATAAATTAAATAAAAAAAATTAATTTTACTATTTGAAATAGTAGCATGAATAGTAAGAAACATGTGGGCCCTGTGGGACCCACATGAGGAGAATGAAATTCAAATTTTGCTGGGAGAAATTTTTGCGCAGCCCGCGTGCTGCTGCTTTTCAGCCTGGCGTGCGGCAACCTCACCTACCATGCATAGTAACTTCATTTCTCCTATAAATAGCTTGCTCAGCTAAATAGAAAAATTACACCTAAAACATAAAATTCTTCTATAAGAATTTTATGAGTTTTCTCTGAGAATAGTAAGGCTATTTTGAGTGTTTGAAAGCTAAAAGGAGTGCAGAAATTTTTCAAGTAAGTCTTTTATTAAAGAGTAGTAATTTCATAAATTCTTATTTTTCACGGTATTCACAAATCTTCCTTTAGAAGACTCTTATTTGAGAAGATTCATTTTTAAAAACTTTATTTGGAAGATTTATTCTGGAATATTATTTTAAAAACTATTTTAAAGTTGTTATATTATACTACAAAAATTATGTTAAATATATATAATTTTGATAGTTCATATTATACGAGTTATCATACACTTTGAAATTTATATGTGGTAATTACTAATTATATTAAAAATATATAGGTTGATCAACCTCATTTAAATCAATATCCAGTCACGTGTTAAGGTAAGGAATACCATTCATTTCAAACTCTTACATTTACTGTGGTAAGGAATGTCATTTTTTTTTACTTGTAAGGAATATCATATTCTTTCATATTCTAACTTACTACGGTAAGAGGTATCATTTTTTTCATCATCATAAATGGATATTATGTTCTTTCTTGTGCCATTTATTTCCATGTATTAAATTGTGGGAATAACCTTACGGCGCGGATTACCGCCTGTTGGTGATTAACCTTTTGTATTCATTCCTTATTAATCTCTGAGATTAACCTTACGGCGCGGATTACCGCCTGTTTGGTGAATAACTCTTTGTATTCAAATTGATGGGAATAACCTTACGGCGCGGATTACCGCCTGTTAGTGAATAACCTTTTGTATTCATTCCTTATTAATCTCTGAGAATAACCTTACGGCGCGGATTACCGCCTGTTTGGTGAATAACTCTTTGTATTCAAATTGATGGGAATAACCTTACGGCGCGAATTACCGCCTGTTGGTGAATAACCCTTTTTATTTGTCTCGTGTGGAAATAATTTGTCTACACGAATTATCACATGACACTTTTATTCCATATTCATTTGTAATATCATTTTCTTTCATATTCGTAAATGTTATTATTTTTCTTTATACTCATAAGGGATACCATCTTTTTCATCTTCCATTATTCAAACTTACTATGGTAAGGGATATTAATTCCCTTCACCTTTTGTTAATCAAACCTGCTACGGTAAGAGATATTATTTTCTTTCATACTCCTAAATCGAAACTTATTATGGAACTATTGCTTCTATAATTCCTGAAAATATTATATGTTCCATAATAGTTAAACTTCATTATTTCAACTGAACCTTCCTATTTTCTGAACCTTTCTATTGAACTGTAACCGTTATTCTGAACTGTGGATCTTGAATATCATTTTTAAATTTCACTACACATCATGTTGACAATTTGGACATTATTTGAATATGCACAAAGTAAACTTTCGATACTTATTGTTTATCCTGTTTCTTCTGTTCATCATTCGTATCACTGTTATTTGTATTAATCTTCAAAAATCAAGTTGTTGTGAATATCTGTGGCCGGGGGCACAGATACGATATAATTGTTGAACAGATGATAGGTTAAAGACGATATAATAGATTAAAGGCGATACATCTGTTCGGTGTCTTTTATGGCACGTGGTGAAATTTCTCTTTGGCCCGTAGTGCATAGATGAACTGTTGTTTGGTATGATTATGACCAAAGGCTGAATCTGGTATAATCATGACCGTTAGTATTATATTGAAAGTTCTCTTTGGCCCGTAGTGCATAGATGAACTGTTGTTTGGTATACCAGATTATACCATATTGAAAAGAGCTAGCAGCAGCAGCCTCGTGCTGCAATTTTTTTTCTTCAATTCCAACTTCACCAACTCATGTGGGCCCCACCAATGGGTCCACATGATTCTTACTATTCACGTTACTATTTTAAATAGTAAAATTAATTTTTTTTTAATTAATTAATTAATTAATTTATTTATTTATTCTTCTTGTGAGTTCAACATGTAAAATAAAATAATGTTACCACAATAATGTAAGAAACACGTTACATATTTTTATTAATTTAATAATATAAATTATAGTGTATTTGCTACTGTGACAATTATTAGGTTCAATAATTTTAAACTACAGTGCACCAACAATTATTGACTCAATGATATGAAATACAGTGTAATGACAATTATTGAATCAATAATGCAAAATACTGTGCAACAACAATTATTAATGAATACTGTGCAATGACCACGTTATCAGATCAATAATATGAGATACAATGCAATACCGTGTGCTACTGTAGGGTACCGCGTGCTATAGTAAAATACCATAAATTACCGTATGCTACTATTCTTTTATCACCGATATTTTAACAGTTAACATCGTCGACTATTTTTATTTAAAAATGTTACTTCTGTCGTTTTCTATATCCGACAAATATTCCGTTGTGGGGTCCACCAATAATTAGTTATTTCGACGCCGTCGTACAGCCCGAATATTCCCCGATAAAACGAATATTCCCCGACAAAACAAATATTCCCCGACAAAACGAATATTGTCCGACAGAATAAAATTTGCACATAACATCCTTAACTTTCAATTTCGTCAATTTAACCACTTACTGATTCATGAAAAAATATATATGAAGAAAAATTAAATTTTATATTTCATAAAATTCGGGGTCTTACAACCTCCCCTCCTTATGAAATTTCGTCCCCGAAATTGACGTACCTGGCATTTCGAAGAGGTAATGATACTTAGATTTCATCTCAGATTCTAGTTCCCAGGTCATTTCCTCAATATCTTGGTTCCTCCATAAAACCTTAACTTGAGGTATAACCTTTGAGCGTAGAATCTGCTCCTTCTTATCTAGGATCTTAACAGGTACCTCCCCGTACGTTAAATCCTCTGCTATAACGTCCGGTTCTAACTCAATGACGTGGTTTGGGTCCTTCACATATTTACGTAACATAGATATGTGAAAAACATTATGGATGCGAGACATACTTGGTGGTAAAGCTAGTCTGTAGGCTACGGTTCCTACTCGATCGAGGATTTCGAATGGGCCAATAAATCGAGGGTTGAGCTTTCCTCTCTTTCCGAATCTCGTAACTCCTTTCCGTGGAGAAACACGTAAGAATATATGATCTCCGACGTTGAATCTCTCATCTCTCCAATGAAGATCAACATAACTCTTTTGTCGTTCTTGTGCGATCTGTATTCGTTGTCGGATTATTTGGATATTTTCTGTTGTCAAGCGTACCAACTCGGATCCCAACAGTTTTGCTTCTCCTACTTCACTCCAACATACTGGAGAGCGACACTTGCGTCCATATAAAACCTTGAATGGAGCCATGCCTATACTTGCTTGGTAACTGTTGTTGTAGGAAAATTCAACCAATGACAAGTACTTATCCCAACTTCCTTTGTAATCTAGTACGCAAAGTCTCAAAAGATCTTCGAGGGTCTGAATCGTCATTTCCGATTGTTCGTCCGTTTGAGGATGGTATGCAGAACTGAATCGTAGCTCAGTGCCCATAGCTTTTTGTAGACTGATCCAAAAGCGTGAAGTGAATCTAGGATCTCGATCAGAAACTATGGAAACTGACATGCCATGCAATCTCACAATCTCATTTATGTACATACCGGCAAGACGTTCAAGTGAAAAGTTTTCTCGTATAGGCAAGAAATGAGCAGATTTGGTCAATCTATCTACGATCACCCAAATTGCATCTAAGCCTTGAGAAACTTTGGGAAGACCCGTTACGACATATTGATGTGTTCCCACTTCCATTCGGGAACTTCAAGTGGTTGTAATGGACCTTTAGGTACTTGATGTTCTGTCTTGACACGTTGACAAGTTAGGCACCTTGAGATAAACTCTGCAATCTCCCTTTTCATATTGTTCCACCAAAATGTATGTCGAAGATCTCGATACATCTTGGTACCTCCTGGGTGAATTGCAAACGGCGTGTTGTGTGCCTCCATCATGATTTTATGCTTTAATTCAGGATCGTTAGGAACATAGAGTCGAGAGTTGACTCGCAGTATTCCTTTCTCGTCGATTCTTGCTTCGGGAATGGCACCTTCTTGTACTTTTTTCATCATGTTCGTCAGTTCCGGATCGGTAGCTTGAGCAGCTTTAATTTTATCGATTAAAGCCGGTTCTATTCGCACGTGAGCAATCTTCGAGTGGGTCCCTAGTGTCTTTAGCTCTATCTCTATCTTTTGCAAGTCGTACAAAATACACTTTTGTGTTGTTAGCAGTGCACTTGTATTCGTATAAGATCTTCTGCTCAAAGCGTCAGCTACAACATTCGCAAAGATGAGTGGAACAGGACCAATCTTCTAACTCTAATTTGTCTTTAGAAGATATGTTTAAATATTTTATGACTGAAACAAATGTGAATATTCAGCGTATAAGTATTCAAGTGGAACAACTGAAAGTTGCGGTCAGTCAATTGGAGGTGTAAAGTGTTGAAGAATTACCATCTCACACAATGTTGGATTACGAGGAAGATGACAATAAAATTGTGTTGAGCAGTGGTAAAGATGAGGGAACTCCAGAAACGACAGACAATGAAAAGAAAAATCTGGAAGAGGCCATTACGCATAACTTGGGATTGACAAAAGAAGAAGAAGAAATTGAGCCGAAACAAGATTTGAAGAGGGCTACAGATTCATTAAATTCTTTGTCATTGATTTTAAATAAATTTGCAGAACTTTTCATTCCATTACCTGTTACTCAAAATAAATTTTTACCTTTTATTTTGCAGGATTTCATTCCGGAACAATTATATCATGCAAAGACGAGATGTAATCTACCTATGAGGAATGTTGTGATGGATGGAGTACGCAACATACATGAAATTGATTAGATGACATTTATTTGATTAATTTGATTTGGCCAGTTGAATTAATTAATAATTTATCATATGCTAGATTAAGATTTAATATTAAGAAAACGATATTTTATCTAATCATAAGTAGCAGTTAATAATATTTAATTGTGGTCAAACTTTTGAATATTATTATGGTTATCAAGATGACAAGTTAAATGGTTCGTGATGTTGAGATTGTTGCTTGGAATAATCTAATTCTCGAATTTTTAATGCAACTATTATATTAAATCTAGACTGATAGTTCTAGGTTGTATAATAGTTAGGGTCTTTTGTGAGCGATTGCTGCATTAGATTTATAATTTAAGGAGGATTTCGGGTAGCTTGGCGATTGTCGGTTATCTAGGATTATTAATCTCAATTGAAGGAAAAAATAATAATAACTTGATTAATTTGTTAATTAAAAGAAGGGGATACTGAACTGAGGAACTGAAGTTTGTTTTAATTGATTTTTCTCATATTTATTTATTATTCAGTTTTATTTGTTTGTTTGAATTTTAATTAGTTAATAATTAATTCCAAACCCCCCATTTAATTAGATATTCTTGAAAACATTAGATTTATTAAAACAATTCACTTTTTGTGGGTTCGACTCTTACTTTCACTACTACGTTAATATTTTTTTTAAAGTAAGATTTTATTTTTGGTTGCTTGCGACAGCATCCCAATCAACTTTAATAAGAACTTCAACGAAGGAACGACCTATACATCCAACTCACAGAGGTCAACAGGAAAGGGTTTGACAAACACCCTGAACTTAAAAGATGTACCGAGGCCCTCCAAAAAGCCTACCATGACCTGAGGGATAATACTAAAGAAATTGCCACAACCAAGAAGCAAATCATTGCCGAGTACAGAGCTTCTCCAAAGTTAACTGAAGAGATAACTCTGGAATTTGGTAAAGGCTATTGAGCTGCTCTCCTAAAAATTCAAGCAGCCGGTACTGACCCAAAGTCAGTAGGTTTCTCAAACGAAAACCTGCTCTGGCTTGAAGATGACCCCGCCGACGAACCAGACAATGAACCCAATACTAACCCTTCAATTGACCCCTAATTGTTTTGTAGATTTGTTTTATCTTTTTTTTGCACAGTTTGTGCAGTTCTCAGGATTTTCATATGTAAATAATTCAAGCAAGTCAATAAATAGAATGAGCTCTTCCTTTATTGAGCTCGACCCAAACTTATTATAAGTGGACAAAAAAACTCATTTTTCTCTGAACAGTTATAATATAATATAATATATATTTCACGAGCTTCATATGTAACCAACTAAACAAGCCAATAAATAAAATAGTTTCTTTTTTCATTGAAACTCTCTTAGAATTATTATAACTGAATAACCCTTCCCACTATATTATATGACTGTTAAAATAGAAAGGCAACAAAAACTTCCAACTATTGGTAGTACATTCTCAGCCGACCAACATGCCAAGTATTTTTCAACTTGGGCCCATCCATATTTGTAAGCCGATAAGTACCATTCTTTATTATTTCAATAACTTCATAAGGGTCTTCTCAATGAGGCATTAACTTGTTTGTATTCTGCGAAGTAGAGGCATTGGCCTCCCGAAGCACTAAATCTCCTACCTCAAAACTTCTAACTTGAACCCTTCGATTGTAATACCTAGCCGTCCTCTACTGATAAGTGGCTAACCTCAATACTGCAACATCCTGAACTTCATATAACAAATCTAGGTTAAGCCGAAGTCCCTCTTCATTATTCAATTCCTTGAAATTAAACACGCAAAACGAGGTAGACCCAATCTCAACTAGGATCAACGCATCTGTCCCGTAGGTCAATCTGAAAGGTGAATCCCCTATAATTGTCTATGGAGTTGTCCGATAAGCCCATAAGACACTTTGTAAATCCTCAGGCCACCTCCTCTTAGTATCATCTATTCGCCTTTTAATTCCATTGAGCAAAGTTCGATTAGTAACCTCAACGACCATTATATTGGGGATGTGCCACTGAAGTACTCCAATGTTGAACCCACAAGTCGGATAAGAACTGTTCAATTCCCCCCCCCCCCCACCCCATAAACTGTGAACCATTGCCCAAAACGAGCACCATGAGAATGCTAAATCGAAATATGACTGATTCCTTCAAAAAATTTAAACAATCATCCTCAGTAATATGACGAAGTGGTTTATCCTCTACCCACTTGGTCATGTAGTTGATAACCACCACGACATAATGGAGTTGCCCTTTCGCCTTTGGTAATGACCCCAACAAATTTATCCCCCAAACAACAAACGAGATGGGAGATAATACTAATAATAATTCTCTTGGAGACTGGCGCAGAACCAAGCTGTTAAGTTGACACTTTGGGCATTTTTGCACATACCTTTAAGCTTCTTGGAACATAGTCTGCCAGTAGTACCCCTGCCGGACCAGCTTAAACGCCAGTGACTTTGCCCCATGTGATCCCCATAAATCCCTTCATGAACTTCCTTGAGCGCATACGATGCCTTTGACCAAATTAAACATTTCAATAATGGAGATGAATACGATCTTTTGTATAAATCCCCATAAATCAAGCAAAAATAAGAGCTCCGATGCTTGATTCTTTTCGCCATAACCTTATCTGTCGGAAGTTTTCATCAGTTAAATAATCAATGTAAGGAGACATCCAGCAATTCGACCTCTTGATGCTCAAAAGCTTATTTCTATTAATGTTCATTCAGAATCTCAAGGTACGTTGATCCTCCATAATCTTTCGCCTGTGTAGTAGCCAATTTTGACAAAGCATCCGTAGTAGAATTACCTTCTCTCTAGATCTCATTAAGGGCATAGGACTAGAATCTGTGTAACAACATCTTCACATTGGATAAGTACCTAATCATTCTAGCTCACTGAGCTTCATAAATCCTCTTGAATTTGTTTCACTACCAGTTGAGAATCACTAAAAATAAGCAAATGCCAAACTTCTAAAATTTTGGCCAGCCGCAGGCGTAACCCTGCCAATACTACTTCATATTTTGCTTCATTGTTAATAGCCTGAAACTTAAACTGTATAGCTTGCTGTACTTTAAACTTTTCTGAGCTAGTTAGGATAACCCCCACCCCGCTACCCTCTGTATTAACCGACCTATCAACATACAATGTCCACAACAAAGTAGGGTTCGGTTGCCCCCCAGTTATAATAGTAACCTTCTTGGCCATCGGACCGACCCCATCTCCATCGGTGAAAGTACACTCAATTATGAAATCTGTCAAAGCTTGACCTTTGATAGTTGTTCGAGGACGATACTCTAAGTTATATTGACTCAGCTCCATGACCCACGACACCATTCTTCCTGAAGCGTCCGACTTATTCAAAATTTTCTTTAGTGGTTGATTTGTGTAGATAATGATAAGCCGACCTTAAAAATAGTGTCGAAGCTTTCGACTTGCTATCATCAAAGCACATGCACACTTTTTCAAATTCGGATATTTAGTCTCAGTATCTATCAGCATATGACTAACATAATAAACTGGGCGTTGAACCCTTCATTCTTCCTTGATAAGTATTGCACCCACAACTAACGAACCGACTGATAAATATAAGTAAAGTTGCTATCGTGGCACATACTTTTGCAATAAGGGAACCAACATCAAAAACTTATTAATTCCCTAAAAGGTATCTTTACACTCCGAAGTCCATTGGAAAATTTTCTCATTTTTCGGCCCTCTTAAAGTATATCAAATAAGGGTAAACACTTCTCAGTCGACCTAGACATAAACCTCCTTAACGCTACGCTACAATCCGTCCAGCATGTCTCTACACATCTTTAAAACTTTGCGGTGATCTCATATCCAATATTGCTTTGATCTTTTCTGGATTAGCCTCAATTACTCGTTTACTCACCAAGTACCCTAAGAACTTTCCCGACCCAAGGCTGAAAGTACACTTCGTAGGGTTGAGACGCATGTTGTAATGTCGGACAGTTTAGAAACATTCCTCCAGATCATGAAGATGATCATGTATCCTAGGGCTCTTAACGATCGTTTCATCCACATACACTTCCATGTTCCTTCTGATCTTCTTTCGAAAGATAGTATTCATCATCCTCTGATATGTAACCCTAGCATTTATCAGCCCACACATCATTCTATTATAAGTGTAGATAGCCTAGTGGGTGATAAACGCTATTTTTGGAATATCCTCATTTGCCATGAAAATTTGGTGGTACCTCGAGAAGGCATCTAGAAAACTCAAAATTGCGTTCCCTGAGATAATATCAATGAGTTGATCAATATGTGAAAGTGGATAAAAATATTTTGGGCACGCCTTATTTAAATTCGTGTAATCTATATACGCATTTCACTTCTCATTTTGCTTCTAAACTAAAATCACGTTGGCCAACCATTCCGGATGCTCACTCTCTTTGATTACTCCAGCATCCAAGAGCTTACCGAGCTCTCCATTTATAATATTTTGTTGTTCCGATGCAAATATCTTTTATTTCTGGTGCACTGGCTTCTTGCTCAGATTAACTGTCAACCTATGAATAACCACATCTTCGACTACTTCAGGCATGTCTCGAGGTGTCCAAGTAAAAATATCAGCATAGGTTTGTAACAATTGAACCAATTCAGACTTAATAGCACTTGGTAATTCAACCCCTATCTTTATCGTCTTTGAAGCATTGTCGTGTATTAACTCCACCTCCTCGATATCATCAGTCGATAATGCCAACGGTTTAGTAACTTTCTCAACATACGACTCAATATCAACAGTCATAGTCTTCCTCTGCCTACTGATTGCAGATGACGCCATAACATATCGATAACACCTATGATAATTAGGTTTTATACATACTATTTCGATGCCAACTTGCTATAATTATTGCTAGATCTCATTAGTTTTTATTACTGTTCATGCTTTTATGTCTATTTTGTAGGTTTCATGCTCCTTAGCTCATTTTTGGCCTTTTTCGTCTATTTGTGGATAAATTGGCTTGTGTTGGACTATAACCTGTGCGAGAGGGAGAAATACAATATTTCAGGACAAAATGATTCGATGTGGGAGCGATATGCGCGAAGATCGGATGCAACAGAAAATTGAGCACAGACTGCATATCTGGTGCACGGCGCAGCTGCGCTCCATTCCTTCACAAAGACTGCGCAGCTGTACCCTTCTTTCTTGTCTGCTCTATGTCTGCCATCAGGTGCAACTGTGCCCCAGCTCAGTACAAAAACGGCGCAGCTGCGCCGGTCGTTCGTGCAAAAATCCTGCAGTTGACTTTTTGAACGGGCTAATTAAAATCTTCCCTAAGGCTGCTACAGTGATCGTAAAGAAATTACCGAGGCTCTATATAATAGTATTCTCAGACGAGAAAAAGAGAGCGAGGAGAAAAATCGATTAAGGTTAGGTTAGAAGGAAAAATAAAAGAGCTTCTTGTTCATTTTTCCTTGTTTTTTTGTTCTCTCTTTACTCCTTTTGATCTATCTAGAGTAGTTAAGCTTAGGGCTGTACTGTGGAAGTTTGAAGTATTATGTCAACCTTGGAACTCCAAATTTGAAGAAGAGAAACCAAGCTTTGTATTTCTTATTCTTTGTCTTCTCTTTTTTTTCATTTGTAGCTTCAATGTATGAACATTTGTGGATGATGGTTGTTATTTCTATTATGAACTAATTTATTTTATGGGATTATAATGAAACCTAGGGTTTAGTTCAATTTGTTACGCTTCCGTGTTGTGGCTAAATGATTATGTATGAATTGTCTAATGTGGTTTATTTTTATTGCTTAATTCCTTGATCACTAATTACCATGTTAACTCACACCGAACCGAGATGGGGAGTGTGAGTTTAGATTCGGCCATGTTAGCTTGTGTTCATGATTTCACATGACGTTGGATTGCATGATTAGTGCTAAGGATAGACATATATCGAAGCACCACACGTAGTCTTTTGAAAGCTTGCGCTTAAACCCATTTTTCTCTAGGTCACATAGAAATATAGTGATTTAATTAACTAGGGTGTTCTTTCCCGTTTTGTTGCCCTTTGGGTCGGATCTGGGTTAGTTATGGGTATGATGCAACGAGAGTTGGTCATGCTTTGGTTTCGTGTTTTCGACTAACAATCCGAAATAATCAGTTAGGTTTAACAGGAAGTATCGCAGTTGAATGACACCCTAGGTGAAGTTATAATCCCATGCCTCCTTTGTCTACTTAAATCGAATGTTAATTAGTTGTCTTTAATTTTTACAACTTAGATTTAACTTACAATTTATTGATTTGCTTGACCACTGTTTAAAAGAACTGAAATAGTTACAAAACTGTTGCTTGTTAGTTTAAAAACGATTCATAGTCCTCGTGGGAATGATATTTTACTTATTCTATATTACTTGTTGACCACATGCACTTGCGTGTAAGTGTTGATTTGTCATGCGTACGATTTGGCACCAACAACCTACAAACAATATCAATATCTCCCTTCACTTCACCAATCCCCTTCTACGTCAAAAATTTAATTTTAAAGTAGGGAATGGACATAACATCATTTAAAGTAGATAAAGTTGTTCGACCTAAAATAGTGTTATAAGTCGAATCAACTTGAATGACAAAAAACTTCACTTGTACCGTCATTTGCGGGAATCGTGCCAAACACCACCGGAAGCTCCAAGGTTCCGATTACAGGTACAACTTTATTGTCAAATCCATACAAAGGTGATTCCATACTCACTTCCAACCTTACACCCTGAAGATCCATCCTCTGATAAGTGTGACTATACAGTACATTTACTGATGACTCATTATCGATCATGATCTTTTTCATGTCTACTGGACCAGCCTATGCAATGATAACCAAAACTCCTTTATACGGTTCAACTGTATCAGCTGGGTAATCTTCCTCCGAGAATGAGTTCACTGTGTTGGGAAAATGCCATTCCACTTTGGGAAGCTGATCTGTCAATGTCAAAACTGCATAAAAAGAGGATCGATGCTTCTTACCAGTTTACTTTTGCACCGACCCTCCCATGATAAAATCCACAACCCTTCGAGGCTGATGCCCCTGCTCTGCCCATTTTTCCACAACAGGTTCCGAATTAGGGGCTTGTGCTTCCTTTCCTACCACATACTGAGTCAATTTACCTTTCTGAACCCTCGACTCGATCATGTCCTTTAACCCGGCACACGCCTCCGTCATATATCCAGCTTGGCAGTGATACTGACAATATAAATTTGATCCAGTCTGTCCAATCCTGGCGGTCTTGGCACAACTGTCAATTCGTTCCTTATAGCCTCCAAGACTTTGACCCGATCCGTATTTGAAGGAGTGTAAGATTTATTCTCTGTCCAAGGTTGAAAATGTGGCTTATTTGTTGTCGGTTGTCCTCCCTTCGGACCCATTCGGTCAATGACATTAGGTCTATTATCTCTACCCTTGTTCCCACTATAAGGTTTATCATTCCCTCTATTTCTCGATATCAACCTATCCACAGCCTCCTCGATAGTAATGAACTTTTCAGCTTGCTCATACGCATCTAAGAGGTCTTTCAGAAGGTTAAACATCACATCCTTCATCATCTTTTGGTTCCGAGTGACGTCCATCCCGGTGGTAAAAAATTCCAGCGCCTATATCATGTTGAGGTCGGTAATTGTTCCTACTGTATATCGAAACCTCTGCACATATTGGCACAACGACTCCCCAGGTTTTTACTTGAGCTGCATCAAAGATGCAGTCAGTTTACCCCTTCTCTTTTTACTTCCAAATCGTTTATGAAATCGTTCACACAACTATCTGCCCACGAATTGATACAAATTGGAGATAATGATATCATCCATTGTTTAGCTCATTTCTTCAGTGTAGTCACAAAGATTTGACACATTCCAGTCTCCGAGTGATTATAATATTTTATTACCCATTTATAGGAACTAGTGTGGTCGTACGGATCTCCCGTGCCATCATAAACTTCAAGATGTGACAGCTTCTTTTTTGAGTCAACTTTTTCCTAATTAATAGTCGTTGCGAAGGGAGACTTTGGATCCAAAGGCATGGGCTTAGACGCCTCTGGCTCAGACCCTGCAGGCTGCCTTGCCTCTGCTGCTGTCAATCTTTTTTCCAGCTATAATATCTTTTCACTAACCCGGTCGGGAATAGGCACGTAAGGAACTATCCGTCGCTCTTCCTGACCCGATTTCGTCCCAGTACCATCATGATCCCTTCTCTCACCTGAAGATCGAGCCCTTCCCCGTGAATGATGGTTCATAGAATCAGGTTGTTTCCTTCCTTCTGACTGACCCTGACCAGCCTGACTTGTTTTCCTCATATGACCCTGGGGCTGGTATTAATCATCTTCATTATCCTGACCGACCCGACCAAGATACCTTATATGACCTTGAGGCTGGCATTAATCATTAAATTCTGATCGCCTCACCCATTATTGCTTCGACCGAGGTCGACTTTGTGGGGTGTGTGCCCGCTCCCTACAATCAATAGTGGTGGATGGACTATCCTTTCCTCATAGCTCTAAGAGGTGAGCTTGCCACTCTTGGCGCTCATGTTATAGGGCCTCCAACTCTGCCTCGGCCTCTTTAATCCTGTATCGTTTGTCTCTGTCTGCATGCTCACGTTGCGAAACTTTTTGCGAATGTGTCTTCCCAACTTCTAGATCACCCATTTGCAAATCAGAATCCAACGTGAGTGAGGGTGAATACAAACGCCTCATGACAGGTTCTGAATTTGCATGTACCGATGTATAGCTTGATTGACCCCTAACCTATCCTTCACTGAACTTCTACCATGTTGTTGCATGCATGGTTCAACGGAGGATACTTGATGATCCCTACTTGAACTACCCCTTTTCGCCATAAAATAACCTCACAATCAAAATAAATTGGTGATTTGTATACCAAATATCAAAGCGTCCCTCCTTCTAGTGCTAATGTTAATGCGTGAATCTTTCTCCTGTCGAAATCACCCAACAACAAGATACATACACACTTATCAAGCCGTTAAACACCCCATAGATCAGGTCACGGCTTGGGCCGTTCGAGGATGTTCCGGTGCAAGAGTAAGTACAGGCGAATAAACGTTACAATGAAGGACTAAAACATATGCTAGAATAAGTGTAAGATATTTGACAACTCTCGTTTTGCATGTAGAAAACATTACCTGGTCTCCTTGTGAGGCTTTGTGTATATACTTATCCATGCACCGCTAGGAGTCCAATTAACTTCATTAAATGGAAAAATAATATCTTCTCCTATTAACCCAAAATGTTTCAAAAATAATAAAACTTGAATGAGCTGACCCACGGTTCAGGCCCATCATAGTATATAAATTAATTCAACACAACTCCAAAATAAAATAATCCTTGACCCATATTAAAATATAAAGTCCAAAATATTATGTCCTAACAAGTCTCTTTCGATTGTCATTCAGTCGAAGGTTTTAACTTCTAATTCTAATTCTCCTCCTCTATTTTTTTCTCTTCCTCCCTGCTTTTGAGTTTTCTTCAATCTTATTTCTACATTCATTGGTGTGGTAACTTTGGTCTTCTTGTTATATAATTTCTCACAAACACACACACACACACACACACACACATTAAATGAGTTCGAACGAAAAGTAAAACCAAAGCTTGAAAGAGAAATTAAAATGTATTTGTAAAGTTAAAGTGCATATTTTACGATAAAAAAAATTCACGTGCACAAAGTAAAATGACTATTCTGGTCACTTATTTCACCCTAATCTTACTTAGGGTATATATCAGTAACTTGTATTTGGAGGGTTATCGAGAGAATTATGTTACGTTTAGATTGAAAGGATGGAATGAATGAAATAATGGAATAGAGAAAAGAATATAATGAAGCATGAAATGATTCATTCTATTTCAGGTGGAATAAGTCATTTCATATCATCCTCAAAGGAATAAAATTTATTAATTTGGGAGAGATGAAAATAGTTCATCCCATTCCAATAGAGCAATCAATCATAATTTTTTCATTGCATAGGAATGAATTATTTTATTCTCACATTCATTTCTTCAATTCAAGCGTAGCATTAGTACTTCGAAACCTCAATTAGAAAATAAATGACATTTCAAGAGACTAAAGTGCTATTATCCCTAATATTTATGGTTGATAAATGTTAAGTGGAGGTAGGGGTGCACAAATACAAATTGTCTTAAAAGTTTTATTTTTTAAACTTTTCAGGTCAGATTATAGTCTGTTTAGACCCAGAGCTGACCTCAACAAAGCTTTAGACCGAACCAACTTGCTATTTTAGAAAAAATAAATAGACTTCTTTAGGCTTGATATTTTAGACATTTTAGGCCAGGTTTTAGCTTATTCAGGCCCCACGGTCCAAGCAAGGCTTTAGATTGAACCATGTCAGGCCTAAAGCAGACCAAATTTCTTATGATAGGCCTACGACGGATTTTAAAGTTTAGACAAATTCACCTCTAAGTAGAGAAAAATGGGTTATACTTAAATGAAATGAATAAATTTATAGGGAGAAAGTGAAAATATTATAGAGAAAAACAATTAAAAAATAGAAAAAGTGAAAATTTTAAATAGAGTAAATTTTTTTAAATTCAAAAACTTTTAGTTAGAGAAAAGAATAAATTTTGGAAAGATAAATTGAAGTTATTAGAGGAAAAAAAATTGGGAAATAATTAAAGAGAAAAAATGAAGGTAAGAAAAAATTAGTCAAAAAGTTAAAATGAAAATTTTAGAGAGAGAAAGACAATAGAAAAGGAATAAAAATTTTAGATAAAGTAAGTTAAAAATTCTAGAGACAAGAAAAATGAAATATACACACACACACACACACACACACTCCTTTCGTCCCAGAATAAAAGTTCTAGTTGACTTTTTGTGTGTATTAAGAAAGAGGATGACAAAATTTGCCTATATTTAAATTCTCATTTAAATATGGGCATTTTAATTCATACTTCCTATAATTAAAAGTTCCATATTGTTGGGATTTAAAAATTCTTTACTCATAGAATATGGTTATAAAGTACTTTATTCTCTTATAATTAAAATTTATATTAGGTATTTAAACAAATATTTAGTTAAATGTTATATTTTAGATAGTGTCTTAAACAGATTAATATAAATAAACATATTTGTGACATATTTTGTTTTGATTAATGTTAATGTTCCTTTCTAATCAAAATACTTGAATTACATAATCTGATTACTTAACTTGGTAAAAAAAATCTATTAATCTGGTAAAAAAAATCTATTAATCTCTTAATTATCTTTTTAAAGTCATAATTAAATATATCAAATGGAAAGTAAGGTTCCAAATTCACAAAGATCGAAGTCTAATATAAATTGTGAGAGACCGTCTTAAGTTATTATTGAGATAAATGTTGATACTTTGATAAAGAGTAACGAGATTATAGAAATAGACTTTGTTATTCGTGAAGCGAATGGAGAGATTATGATAGGGTGGAAGTTAGAAAATATTTTCTTAAGACGGGACAAAATTTGGTTAGGAATTTATTATTATTATATTTATATATTTATCATAAAAAATCATTTATATATAATTTTACGTCATAAGTTTCTTTTGATTAGGACCTAACTGAAACAAAAATTAATTTTAAAGGTATTTGTGTAAATTACACAGACAAACTTTAAGGGGATTTAGAGCAAAATCATTAAAATTTGAAGGGCTTAAAACATAACTTTAGAAAACTTAGGGTAACCTGAGCAAGGG
Organism: Hedera helix; assembly: GCA_947179155.2. Taxonomy (NCBI): domain Eukaryota; kingdom Viridiplantae; phylum Streptophyta; class Magnoliopsida; order Apiales; family Araliaceae; genus Hedera; species Hedera helix. Next base: position 8,955,421 of record OX359265.1, on the reverse strand, counting down.
TGGGCATTCCCCCCCCCCCCCCCCCCCCCCCCCCTTTTTTTTGTTATTTGGCCGAACTAAACCGGTTAGTTCGGGACAAATGACAATCGATCCGAGAATGGTACATGTAATTAATATATACCAGATATTCGAGACCGATACCAGAAAGTAGTTTTTCTTGTACAGTATATATCGCGTTGAACTGGTTATACCGCTTATAGGGATTTATTCTAATTTTTAAGACAACAAGTCAGTAAAACTTAGACCTAACCGGTATTATTATAGGTAAAAATAACGAATGGTATTATTATAGGTAAAAATCGGTACCAAACTGGTATCGAACCAGCTAACCAATCTGAGATATCGGTCCAACCGGTATTGGTATCGGTATCGGTACATCATATTAGTGCATTTATGATTAATTTATTTGATTTAATGATGATATGAGTTTAATATAAATTTGTAAGAAAAATAAGTAACAATGTAAAGTCCACAAGATAATCAATGTAAAATGGACTTAGTGATAATAATTATTAGATTGATCCAAATTGTAGAGTTAGGACTTGTAATAGACTAGACAATCCAGAGATCGTAGAGTAGAAGACTTAGTTACTCTGAGATCACATAGTGATCTAAGGAAAAGTAATCAGGCATAATGAATGGGCACTATAGAACGCAAAGTGAAATTAAGTAGCTCTAAGATTGTAGAGTAACAACTAGATCGTAGAGTGTTTGAAGGAACTCCAAAATCGTAGAGCGACTCCAAACATAGAGCTAAATCGTAGAGCCACCAAAATCGTAGACCAAATTATCTAAGATTGACTCTACAATCTTAGTCAACTAGATCGTAAAGTACAACTCTTGACTTGTTAGTTGTCAATGGCCTTTTTTGCAAAGCAATGGATTAGAAGCTTCTTTAACACAACTCGATATACTTATAAGTTATGACGCCCTAAAATCTGGGCCTACACAGCCCAATTTGAGATGCCAAAAATAAACTATAAGTATTACAAAATAGTACATAGTACAAAAACAAAGAGCTCGATAATACACAACTAAGTTTTCACTATTATTACCACTCTATTTTACAATAAATGAAAACTACTATAGTTATCATTAGAACCTTCTCTCTATCCCTCGGCTAGATTCAATTACTCTCTCATTTCCTGAAGAACAATGAAATAAGGAAAATGGTGAGCTCAAATAGCCCAGTAAAGAATATCATGACTAATATAATAATGAATAAATTAGCATTAACCTTTAACAGTTGAGTTCTTGATAGAATATAATAAACAACAAGTTTTAGATCAATAAAAGCAACGGAATGAGCAATCTATTAAAAAAATCATGTAGATAATGATGTCCATTAGCTTCTCTTTTTTAGAAAAACGTCAACTTTTATCATCTGAAACACCACTGGTCATGATCATACCAACAACAGTTTTTTTTTCTCTAGGCCAAAGAGAACATTCACCACGTGCCCTAAAATACACACCACCATTATATCGCATTTATTCTATCATCTGTACCCTATGCCACAAATATTCACAACAACTTAATTCTTGATGATTAGAGTAACAACAAATATATAAATGATGAGTAAAATAACAAGATACTTTATCCTGAGTCAAATAATGTCTTAATTATCCACATGAAGTGGACTTAAATTCAAGAATGATATTCAAGATTCATAATTAAAAATAACGGTTGAAGTTTAATAGAAAGATTCAAGTAAATAAGAAGGTTCACATGAAATGATATTAAATGAAGCACAAACAATAAATGTGCATATAATCATTTTAGGAAGTTTTACCAAACAATATTTACTAGAGTAAGTTTAAGAGTATGAAAGAAAATGATATCTCTTACCTTAACACGTGACTGTATATTGATAAAAATGAGGTTGATCAACATATATATTTATAATTTAATTAGTAACTACCACATATAAATTTCATAGTGTCTACTAATTCGTATGAAATCATCAAAAGTGATTTGATAGTAAAAATTTGTGTAGTGTACAAAATAAAGTATAATAAACTCAAAGATTACTTACAAAAAAATAATATTTAGAGAGTGAAAGAAAGAATAAGTATGGAAGTTATGAAAATTTCTTAAGTTAAGGTTTCTATTTATAGTCAAAAATCTTTTCATAAATCAAGATTTCCTAAATTAATATGAACTGTTCATTTTAAGATAATGTTTAATCCGTACCACACATTTTATATTTTAAGATTTCTTTAATCTAAATCATTCATTCAAATTTCTTTTAATCTATACCGTTCATTTTATATCTTAGTAAAACAACTAACTTCATATAAAAAACAATTAACTTTATATATAAAACAATTAATTTTATATAAATAAATTAACTTTATATATAAAACAAGTAACTTTATATAAGTCAATTAACTTTATATATAAAACAATTAACTTTATATAAATAAGTTAACTTTATATATAAAATAATTAACTTTATACAAATTATATAAAATAAATAACTTTATAAATCCAATTATTCAACAATAATTCACTAATTATTTATTATTATAACTAATTGTTGTAAATGCAGTGTAGTTGACTTTCTGAGTTAGATACTCACAATACAAGCAAAAATACCAACTAATAATGTAATACAACAGTTAAATCAACATCATAATAGTGATAACAATAATGCATAAAATAAATAAAAGAAAAAACGCGTTATTGTGTAATGACAATTACTGATTCAATAATGTAAATTATTGTGCATATGCTACTGTGACAATTATCAGTTCAATAATATGAATTATTGTTAATGTGACAATTATTGGTTCAATAAAGTCAATATTGTACAATAGCCACTTTATCAGTTCAATACTATGAAACACTGTGTGCTACTGTGCAGTACCATATATTACTGTACAATACCGTGTTCTACTATTCCTTTACCACTGAGTATTTTAACAGTTAAAAGTGATAGTACCATTGACCATTTTTATTTTAAAAGGTTACTGCTGTCGTTTTCTATATTCGACAATATTTCGTTGTGGGGTCCACTAATGTTGGTTATTTCGTTGTCGTCGTACGAATCGAATATTCTTTAACAAAATGAATATTCTCTGACAAGATAAAATTTGAATAAAATATTTTTTAAGTTTAACTTTTGTCAATTTATCCACTTACCGTTTTCAGAAGAAAATATATATATAAAAATTAAATTTATATTTCATAAAAGTTAAGGTCTTACATAAGTGTATTGTCGACAATGATATATACAATCAACTTTAGTTAAACGACTACATTTAGTAAAATTCAAAAACAAAATATACCACAACACACAAATAGTAGCCTGACAATTAGACTACCAGTCAGAAGATGTTTTACTCAAGTAGAAATAACAGTAACTTACAACGGGTATTTTTCTAAGGGAAAATCTATACATAGATTGGTAATTCAGACTTAAAAGGAACAAGTATCGATTGAACTATTCAAGCAAACAAAATTTGAGAGCTCAAAGCCACCCTATGATCCAAAATCTACTTTACGTTTTTAAAGAAATTGATTATTCATTCTAAGTCTTTTGAGAGATAAGCTTAACACAACTTGGTAGCACTCCAAACACAAACAAGCAACCAGTTTGAGAGAATCAACCTCTGTGTGAGATCAAGTCTTAGTGACTTATGTGATACTTAGTGGATCACATTGTTGTATTTGGTTCTTGGTGGACTTGGTCCTATTGACCATCTTCCTTAGTAGATCATCCCTACTATCGGAGTGGAAGAGAGGATTAAGAAAATTTTAGACTTCGAACCTCTTAAAAATAACTGTCTCTTTACTTGCTTTATATAACTGTCATATCAACTGTAATATTATCTGCAATATTAACTGAGATTTATTTTCACATCTTTTTCACTAAATTTAGAATTGAGATATTTTATTAATCGTTGAAAGGTTTTATAAAACATAGATTCCGTTGTGCATAATTTAAATATAGTTATCTGTTAAATTATTGGGTAAGTAATTTAAATATGAAATTATAAATAATCTATTCAATCTCGCTTCTATATCTCTTTGTACTTTTTGAGAATGACACATGTTTTTTGGTAATTTTGATAACCGGTTCGGCAAGGTTGAGACCAATCCAGTTAATTACTGATGAATAGTTCTAGCCTAAGCCACCCCAGACCCTAATTATCCTTCGTCCTTGTAATATGGGGGTGGTATTAATCATGTATTATGAGGTGGTATTAATCGCAGTTAAGGTAGTCTTGTCTTGGTGTATGTAGGAGTCGTAGCAGTTGTTCAATCTTTGAAGTTCTCATTGGATATCAAATTTATTTCCATGGTCATCCTATAAGGTGATAGTTTGCAAGAAATCACCCTATTATGTAATACATCTAAGCTATGTTTGTTTGTAAAAAATATATTCGGGGTTGAACTATTTATCTTAATTTAATACTATTTTGTATTATTTAATCATTTGATGAAAGATTATTAATATATTAATATTGGACTATTAGTTTCATAAAATCATTTAATTGCTTAAAATGAGGGAAACTATTAATCTTAAATTTTTCATGAAATTATATAATTTCATATAAATAGCATTTGGAATGATAAAAAAAAAATAGTCCATGAGATTATTTAAATGACTATTAATCATCTATCATAAAATAAAATAATATGAAATAATATTAAATTAATATAAATAGTCTAATCTCCAATATATTTTTTATAAACGAACATAACCCTATAGAATTGTTTACCACCACTAGTTTCTCTCATGTCCTTAAATGTGGCAATATAGTTACCCCTAATACTTCTTACTAGATTGATGAACTTCCAGGGTATATTATACCTTTACTAGGGATAACCTGTGCCTGAAGATACAGTGCAATTAATATAACAGTTGAGTACTGTATTTAATAATTTTAAATTAAAAAATTTAAAACTGTTGTGGACTCTCAGTTCCATAATAGAATTAAGAGTCCAACCATTAATATAAAAAGATTGATACTCAATCCAGTCATAGTTTTTTTTAGGCAAACATTAGTGTGTTACTCATTCTCAACTTAAAATTAGTTCATGGTAGGTTTGAGCAATTAATTGATTGACGATAGCGGGCTCAAATTTGTGTAATATAGTATTTTCGGGTATCCCACACACCTTTTCTTTATTAACAAAACGGAATGAGAAGTTTGGTAGCATTTATTTGCCTCCAGTATCTCTAATCATTGATCAATATGATCTATGAACAGTATTTCATGTGAAAAATGGTAGTACTGCAAGCAATTTTGTGGGATCCAATGAGGGGAAAAAAAGAAGATGTAAAAATCCAAAAGAAAGCCTTTTGCATATATACCCAAAAGTATAAAATGAGCCCTCTAAATCCAAACAAAAAAGTATTGTCATAACATCAACTAAATCGCATCACCATAATATTTTTTCCTCTATATTTTTTTCTTGAAATTGGAGAAAAGATTCTCATACCATGAGTCAAAGCCTACTACAATAGTTGCTCTCGATATAGCCCGCAAAAACACCAAAGAGATAACACGTAATTGTCCGTGCCTGAAGGCACGGCGTAGATTAAAATTCCACAAATATTCTATTACCTAAAGACTCTTTGCAACATAAAATAACTTATAAATCAATTAGAATGAATCTGAATCGTTCTTGTGATTTCTCTCCCAAATCAATTTGCATGTGGAAACATAACAACCGCCTAAAAGGGTAATCCATGTTTTTTACATGCAAATTTATTTATAATTATAATTATAATTATAATTATAAGAATAATAATAATTATAATTATAAGAATAATAATAATAATAATAATTATTATTATTACTACTACTATTATTATAATTATTATTGTTATTATTATTACTTTATTATCATTATAATTATAATAATAATAATAATAATAATTACTATTACTATTATTATTATTATTATTATTATTATTATTATTATTATTATTATTATTATTACTATTATTATTATTATTATTATTATTATTATTATTATTATTATTAGTATTATTATTATTATGATTATTATTATTATTATTATTATTGTTATTATTATTATTACTTTTATTATAATTATAATTGTTATTATTACTGTTGTTGTTGTTATTATTATTATTATTATTATTATTATTATTATTATTATTATTATTATTATTATTATTATTATAATTATTACTATTACTATTACTATTACTATTACTATTACTATTACTATTACTATTATTATTATTATTATTATTATTATTAGTATTAGTATTAGTATTAGTACTATTACTATTACTATTACTATTACTATTACTATTACTATTACTATTACTATTACTATTACTATTACTATTATTATTATTATTATTATTATTATTATTATTATTATTATTATTATTATTATTATTATTACTACTACTACTATTATTATTATTACTATTATTATAATTATTATTTTTATTTTATTACTATTATTATAATTATTATTGTTATTATTATTATTATTATTATTATTATTATTATTATTATTATTATTATTATTATTATTATTATTATTATTATTATTATTATTATTATTACTACTACTATTATTATAATTATTATTGTTATTATTATTACTATTATTATAATAATTATTGTTATTATTATTATTATTATAATTATAGTGTAGTGGTGAATTTGATTTGGGCGAGAAATGTGAGTGAATAGATTTTTGAAAAAAAGATATTGAATTGGTGGAAAAAATGAGGGATAGATTAGTTACCGTTGGATATTGAAGCCCCAAATAATTTTAGAATGTTGGATATTAAAGTCTAAATTGATTTGCGGCCGTTAAATGTTGAAATTGTAATGTCCTATAATTTCCACGTCTTTATGAATTAAATTATTAATTTAATTTTCAACGAGTTAGTTTTACGAGATTATTTAAATCTTTTTATGTGAGTAATTAATTATGTGATTAAATAATTATGTAATTAATTACTAAAATTAATTAAAGGGGGTCACTGATATGTTATTAAATTAGTGAACAAACCCTAAAGTTTTAATATCAAAATAATTGATAAGTTTCCTATTAATTGAATATTCAATTAAATTGAATATAATGAGTGAATTAAATATAATAAATTAATTAATGTGATTATTAATTAATGTAAATAATGTGAAATATTAATACTTATGGGTTAGAATATTTAATTATTTATTCAATCTAATTATTTATTTAACCATGTATTGAATAATTAATGTGTAAATTATTAAATTAGCCCAACATGAGTCAATTAGTAGCCCAAGTGGAGAATAATAAAATTTGACAATTTAGTAGCCCAAACAATTTAATAGGAGCCCAATTGGTATTTTAAATAAAGCCCAATACTTGGCCCATTTGGAAAAACAATTAAATAACTTATTAATTAATTAAAAAGTGGAAGTGACTCTAATTTTGGGACATGAAGGATGTCACCAGCCGACCATGTTGGTTGAGAGAGAAAAAGTGAGGTTTTGTTTTATTTTATTTTTCATTTATTTAATAAAAGGATTGCTTGTTTTATTTTTTGTAGTACATGAAACCATGCTTCTTTTCACCAACTTAGTACTTAGCTAGATTTCTTGCACAAGTCTCCAACTACCCTCATTATGGAAATTTGATAGATATAGATTTTATATCTATGCCCATTGTAAGTATACTTACAATTTAGTAGTTTTTGTAAATCATTTCTCATCTTTTATTTTCAAACTAAAGAGAGAGTTAGAGAGTATTTGTAAGTGTAAGAAAATATTGAGAGCAAAATATCAAGAGAAGAGAAGGAGTTCTTGGTTTATGTCTTCAAGATTCACCACTTATTTTGGAAGAAAAAGAAGAATAACCATTAAATCAAGGTAATGGTTATTTTAAATGAAGTTTTGTTTTTAAATTAAATAAATCATCATGTTAGTATAAACATGTTAATATAGTTATTAATATGTAGTTGTAATATTTATGTCATGCTTGAGTTTAATATGTTTGGTTTGTATTTTGGTTTATTTTATATGCTAAAATATGTGTTTAATAGTGTGTAAACAAGTTTTGAAATTTATGTCCAAAAATATTTTTATAAAACTTAGGTTTGATGTTCTAATATTATAGAACATTAAATCATGAGAAAAATAAAGTTTGAATCACTAAAAATGGAGTTGTACACAAAAAGTTATGATTTGTGATAGTTTATGTGATGTAAAATTTTTTATAAAAAAATAATGATTTTAAATCATGAAAAATTAAATTTTCATGTTATAAATTGATATTAAGTGATTGGTAATTTTTTTGGATTTTTATTGATGATTTAAAGCTTACTTGATGGTATAGTTTTTATTAAAATGTGTATTTCCGGTTACTGTTCACATTCTGCAAAAAGGGAAAAAAAATTTAAGGTTTCCGCGCAATGCGCGGACCACTGTGCACTGAAGGACACAGAGCCAAACGAAGTCGTTTGGCGTCCGTAAAAAGTTACTTCGCGCGTACGCGCGGTAGCCGTATCCGGCTTTCCAAAAACGGCGTCGTTTTGGGCCGGAAACTCTGTAACGCGCGCCATGCGCGGTAGGAAATTTTTCGCGAAATTACCAGAATGCCCCTCCGTGTTTTTCTTGGCAGAATTACCATTCTGCCCTCGAATCAGTTTTCAACTTATTTACGGAAATGCCATTCGGGTTAATTTTAATTAATTTAAATATTTGAAAATTAATTTAAAATTATAACAAAAATAATAATAATACAAAAATAATATTGGGGAGGATATTTTTCATTAAGTTTATTATTTAAATATTTTAAATATTAATCTAGTTAGCTAATCATGGTTAAGTTAAATAAATTTATTATTTATTTATTATTTTAAATGTTAATGATAAATAAAGGTGATAAATTAGAAATTATTATTTAATTCCTATTAAATAATACTTAAAGAGAGATAAAATTTATAAATTAATTATTTATTATTTAAATATTATTAAATAATAAATCAGGATAATTAAGTAATTAATTATTATTTAATTAGCATTGAATAACGATTAATGGAAATTAAGTTATTAGAGTAATAATTTATTATTTAATTTAAATAATAAATAAGAATGATTTGGTTATTATTTAACCTTAAATAATAATTATAATTAATTAAATAATTAATTATTATTTAATTGACATTAAATAATAATTAAAGAGGATTAAAATTAGTAAACTATTATTTAATTTCCTTAAATTAAATAATAAGTAAGGTTAATTACTTAGTTAATTATTAATTGATTAATATTAAATTAAAGAAGGTTAAAATTAAGTCGATAATTATTTATTATGTAATTATTATTAAATAATAAGTATGTACAATTAGTTATTATTTATTTTAAATAATAACTAGAGTTAATTAATTAATTTCTATTTAACCAAGATTAAATAGTAATTAAATAGAAATTGAGTTAATGAAATAAATCAAATTTAATTATGATTTAATTAAACAATTGTAATAAGTTGTTTAAGGGTTTAATAAGTGTTCAACACTTAAGAAAAATATTTTATAACTTATTAAATTATTAACCTAAAATGATTAAGGGTCTATAAGGTTAATAATATTGTTTTGACTAATGTAAATTATGTGTTAGTACTTATGTGTGGTAAATAAGTTCATTATCAAGCGTATAGTTATGCAAATACGCCGTACTAATTATTAGACCGACTTTATTAATGTTAGGTATTTCAAAGCAAGTTAGTTAAAGCTAGACATTTATTGTAGCTGAGCAGACAGACAAGTTCTCTAACCCTACTCATTTATTGTTGAACAAGTTTCTATACTTGTATTTATTGTCAAAACTTGAAGTGGTTTAATTATTTAAAATTATCACACATCCATATTGTTTATAAAATCGCACTTAGTGCACTTGAAGCTTATTAGTTCTTGATTCATGAACTGTATTAAAAATGTCAAAAACTAATAGTTCAGCTAGACATTACGTTTATAAATTCAATACTTGAATACTTTTAAAAACTTATCCAAACCATTGTTGGGTGCAGATTTCTTATATTAAGTCTGAGAATTGAACAACCCTAAATTAGGGGATTTTGTGTCGGGAAACCGACTTTGGGCGCCAGTGACTAAATGTAATGTATATACAGCGGGTTGAATAGGCTGATCCCCTTGAAAACCAAACAACTCAAAGGGTCAGAGGAAACTCTATTATACCATCGTTAGTTCAGGGTCCTTAGTGACCACTTAGCATTTTAAGATTCAAATATTCTGTTTATTAAAATTTGAATCATGTTTCATTCACAATTGTTATATCTATTGTTGAACCATTGATGACATTTTCCATTCATTCATGATATATTAAATCTCTATGATTGTTCTAAACTTGCTGAGCAAACTAGTCGCTCATTCTTGCTATATTATGAACCATTTTTCAGATATTCCCGATTGCTCAAAGAATGATAAGGGAAAAAAAAAAGCCAGAGCTTAAGTTAGCTTATGCATGCTAATTAGATCTTTAACTATGTACTTACGGTTGTTAAACCTTTTGTAATTCCTTATGATATGAACTGTTTTTATGTTAAGGTTGATAGACCCTGGTATTGTAACCTTTTGAAGGGAACCAATATGTATTATTCCGCGATATTTAAATGCAATGTATGTATTTAATTGTTAGTAATGTGTTGAATAGTGAGAACCAAACTCGAGGTTATGGAACCCGGATTTGGGATCGTCACAGGAATCTTGAAATTTGAGCCACTCTATTTTATATTATAGATTTTCCAGACATTGTTCGTTAATGAAGTTTCTCCAACCTTATTGACTTTGGATTTTAAAGAAATAAAAAAAAAATATTTATGTTATATTCAATTTTATATCTATTATCTAGTAGGTAAAAACTCTTCCCATGGCCGTGCCAAGGGTAGGTAAACTTGTTTTTACAAAAAATTAAATTTTTAGGTGAAAAAAATATGTTATTCAAGGTAATTAATATAAATTGTTCAAGAGAAATCTAGAGAGTATCAAAAAGGAAAAAAGAAAACAAACAACTTATTTCACAAAACATGATTTTTACAAGTAGAATTTGACATTTTTACAATGTTCTTTCCTATATAATATTAAAGAATTGATATTTTTAAAAATTAATTTGATATTTTTATAAGATTAAATGAGATCCACTTGAAAAAATATTAAATTAACTTGTAATTTTATAAACTAATTTAATATTTTTATAAAATTAAATAAGATCCATTTGCAAAAATATCAAAAATTAGGTCGTGAAAATATTATTTCTTAAGATTATCCCTTACATACTTATATAAAAATTCTTTGTAAAAATATCTATTTTCTTTCCTTTTTTATTTTTTTATTATCATATCTAAAATTAAATTGTACATAATGAAATATAATAATTACATAATCTAAAATTTTGAAAAATAAATAAATTGGGGGGTTTTGGAAGGGATACATTTGTTTGTACATATAAATATTATGCGATTACCCCGACTTCTTTTACCTCCGATAAAAATGTCGAGCCTTCAGCCCAACGAGCCAGCCACTGAAAATGCTACTCTTTATCCTGTACCAGAAGCTGAATACACTGAAATTGTCCAAAACTCTGAAATCTTTTTCCAAAAGCTTCAGAATTTTCACAAATCATTCGGTACCAAGTTGAAGTATGAGATTTTCCCTATATATATATATATATATATTAATTCATTTTTTTTGCTACTGTTCTTCAACCCTTAAATTTGTGGGTTTAATACAAAATTTTGTGTGATTAGATTGGGCTTTAATTTGGGTTGATTTTTTTTATTAGGGTTGTTGAATTATATGGTGACTAGAATTGCTTGCAGCGCGGCAATTCCCCCAAATCTCAACTTTAATTGAATGTGTATAATTTTAGTTTTTGATCAGTATAATTTTAGATGTTTGTAAATTATCTGTGTGACTGGCACCATGGAATCAGAGATGATATAATGCTTCATGCATGGCCTTTTGATTAAAGATATGAACCATGAATTATAATAAAAAGCAAATTTTGGTAAAGGATAGCAGATTCCTATGAGTACTTCTCTTGGAAACATGTATTTGAAGTTTTTCTTCAGGAAGATCAGGATCATTGTCATAACTGGACGTCTAACTCTAACTCATCAGCATTTATTGTTGTATTATTATATGATATGTCAAAACCCAGTTTTGTATCAATGATGATTTCTCATCTTACATCCAACTAAGATTCTTACTTGTGGCATTTTTCACATGAACTGGTGGAGATTTAAAGTTTATTTGATTATTCTTTCATTTGATTCGATAAGTTTGTTGTGAATTTGTAATTAAGAACTGTTATGAATTCAGTTTGTTTATTTTGTTATGTAAAAATAGTCTTGTATTACTAGAATCAGCTCTTTCTTTATTATCATGACTTGCTTTCATAGCCTGCTCTGATATTGTTCATAACCTGCTCAATATTCGTGCAATTTTTTTCATGTTTACACAAACTGGTGGTTACTAGACTCGAATCTGCTTTTTTCGTGCTTGACAGTCGGGGGGTGGGGGGAGGGGGACTTCATCACTGAAGCATGGCCCCAAACTCAACAATTTCAGGTATAAACTTTATATGCTAAAGCATCTGCCATGCCAAAAGAGAAGTCTGTAATATTCCGAACGAAGGGTTATATATATTGAACCAATGTTTCAATAGAGAAATGCGAACTATAATCATTTTTGCTTTCATAATAACCCGTTATGTGGAATTTACTGATATTAATTTATCTATTCGACACGTTTAACTAAGAAAAAAATAAAAAGATTGCCAAAATTTGAAAAAGAAATCGAATATCAAGTCATCAACAAAAATGAAAAGAGGGATTCAAACCCTTGGTACTAATAACTCGTACAACGGATTAACAATCCGTCGTTTTAGTCCATTCAGCCATCTCTTGCAATTGAAAAAGATAATTGATATGTTATATTACACATGAAATAAGGATTGAAAAAATACTGCTATACATTTATGACTTTCTAGTGTAGCTTATTTCGCGATTTGGAACTGTCAAAAACAATTATATGTGGGCTGGTATTACATTTAAAACACAATAATGTTTGATAGGCTGTACCCATTTAATGAGCGCATGATTCACACCAAACCTTTATAGGGTAAGTGTTTTGGTCTTTACTAGTTTGAAGAATAAAAAGATAACAGGAAGAAAGTAGAATATTATGTTTATTAGCTTTGCAAGCGGGTGGTGTAGCAGCCAACCGCCTATTCTAATAACCTATTATTCTAGCATTCAAGCAAGTGAAAGCATGCGTGGCTCTTTTGCTTCACTTTGGGCTTCGGTGATGGGGGGCCTAAGAAACAAGGATACATGTTTGAGGATTCAGTTTCGCCATATGGTGATTTGATGGTTTGGCGAATCTCAAGAAAATAGGAATTCAGGATTTGGCACATATTTATATGTTAAATAGATTTTTATATCCATATAAATATGTGTGCATATGTTTATTCTTATACTAATTTTTTGATAGTTTTAGTTTATAAAGTATTATATTAATTAGTATAGTATATATGGTACTAGTCTTATTTCCAATTCTTATCATTTAAAGAGATATAGAATTCTTCCCTCGAAGAATTTAGAAGAATCATGAATCTGAATTTGGGGGATTCGCCGACCTACAGAAGAATCCTCACTTCTTAGTGGGGTCCATTTTGGGGGTAGCTAGTTATGTTAGGGACTGATTGGGGGATGCCCTTTTTTAAGGATACGCAGTTGCCACTTTTTGATGCTTTTTATCGGTAAACTCTTGTCCTCTATTTTCCAATGATGTTTTTACATTCTTCCTAACAAAATTCTTCTTAAAAAATAAATAAATTAGGTAACTTAAGCATAAAACTATTGTGCTCCAAAGAAAAGAAGGATTAATTATTACTTTACCTGTATGAAGAGAAAAAAGGAAAAAGGAAAGTGCATTATATATTAATTTGCTCTTTGAAAATATATATGCTCCTTAATTGAAGCCCATAGTTTACAAAACACAAGATTGGTGAAGTTTCTTTGTTGTGTTAAGTCAAGACTCAATTATGAACTTTGCCCTTAGTCCCACTATTCTATCTTCATTAATTTGCGTATAGAATAGGTATCTTTTGTACTTTATGTGATTGTGTGTAAAGTGGTTTTTAACGGGTTGGATGGAGTAAATGAAAATATTGACTGCCTCACTAGCCCAAGACAAAGTTGTTGATGTAGGTCAACCCAAATAGTTTTCAGTAGAAGTAGGGAATAGTTTCTCTATTGGTTTCACCATATGAGAAGTCTCAAAGCTCTATAGATATCAATATTGTTTAGTAAGATGCAAAATTGAAAAAGGATATACGGGTTGGGAAGAATAATCGAAATCACAAGAGATTAGTTATTATTATTTTTTTTTTATTATTTAGAGATAAATCAATTTTTTAGCGATAAATCAATTGTAAATAGATTATTTTAGTTAAATAATAATTATATATATTTAATTTGTAGTAGGTAAGTATTAGGTTAGTAGATAATTTAGGAGTTTTCTTATTAATTTAGGTTACGATAGAATTAGGGTTTACAAACTGATGTATCCCATACTTGACATTCACAATGGTAATAAATAGATTCGAGTTATAGGCTATGTGCCATTGTGGCCTTCGGACATTCTTCTTCTCCTATTTTCCTTCTTCTTTCTTTCCATTTACCCCTTCCCTAAACCTTCCCAGAATTGTCATGATTTTATCATATCATTTTTCTTTTGTGCTGCGAATTCTTCACCTAGTTATCTGCCTAAATATGCATCGGAAAGATTGGATGCTTGTTAAAAAAAAAGAAGAAAAAAAGAAGAAGATTCTGCATTTAATTTAATTTTTCCTTTGCTTTGTAGGATCCCTACTATTGGAGGAAGTGCTTTAGATCTGCATCTCCTGTTTGTGCAGGTTACATCTCGTGGTGGCATCGACCAGGTATGATGACATTAGCATCTGAATATTGGTGAATTTATATGTGATACTGTAATTCATTAGGCTCAGAATGGAATAATTGTATCTGTATAACCATGTTTTTTTAGTCAAAGGCTTAGAACATTTCCCCACCTTTTAGATAGATACGGTCTCAAGTGTGAGTCTCAGCTGGGTTTTGGGTTTAGGGTTTTGGTTCATTCATTGGCATTTCATTTATGCTTAGAATGAAGAGATGCATAACTGATTTAAATTGCGTTAAATGGCTCTTCAAGATATGTCATTACTGGATATACACAAAAAAGTACTTCAAGTTCAGAGTCTTCTGGCATAACATAGGTAAAGATCTCAGAACTACTATGACACGCTTGGTGTGAGAAGAGGGAAGTTGCGTACTCAAGTCATTGGTATATCATGACAACATGCTTGCTACTTGTCTTGACATAACATATCAATTCATAAATGAGCGTAACAACTGTTGTACCTTGCTAAAAGAACGAGTGTAATTTATAAATCTAACACCAATACAAGCACCAGACATGTACGTATTGAATAGATTTCAGCGAATTGTGAATGTGTCATCTGCTGCATTGGGCAAAGAACAAAATTTCTTGATCTTTCTGCTAGGTTTGTGAGTTCCATTTTACTCCTTTGTTGTGTAAACTTTGGTTGAGGTATTAGCTGCAAGTGTCTGTATGTCAGGTCAGTCTGACTGACACGACATGTATTAGGTTTGTGGCATTTGGGTTGTTTTCAACAAATAATTTATGAGAAGGCCAGAAACACAGTTTGCACTACAATGTTAGGCCTGTTTAATTTTTGAGTTGGTCAATTTACTGCACAGAGGATAATTATCTTCCCCTTTATGTTGTGCATGTTTGTACTGTGGATTGAAGTTGATCTAGACATGCAGACGATATTTGCAGAGGAATGTGATCTTTGTCATCATGGATTTTCTCAGGTTGTAAGAGATCGCAAGTGGAAGGAAGTTGTCATGGTCTTCAATTACCCATCTACCATAACAAGCGCATCGTTTATCTTACGGAAGTACTATCAATCACTGCTTTATCATTTTGAGCAGGTTTATTACTTGCGCAAGAAAGTCCATCATATCACAGCTACTGGTACTTAAATACTGGTCTTGCTGATATTTTTAATTTGGTATGTAAGCTGTTTTATGGATTAAAACTATAAATAAGTCCATTTTTCTGTTCTGCAGATTCTGCAAGAAGGATTGTCAATGGCTCATCAGCTCTACAAGTTGTTGAGGACGGTGCCACTATGCATCAAAATTCAGGTCATACTAGTTCTTTTCGCATATGATATATTGACTACTGTATGGAGTCTCAATCATTTTTTCTTTTAGATTGATGTCTATATTTGTTATTATGCTAGAAGATCTAGTTACCAAAGGTTGAATTTCATGGTAGAAAGAAAGCGTTTTAGCTAAAATATGTTAGTAAAAGAGGCAAGAGTACTCAAAAGTGAAAATTGAAATGTCTAAGACACCTGCACCTTGAGTACCTGACTTGTAAGTAATAATTGTGGTGTGAGGAAAAAGAGGCAATACATAAACTAAGGAGACTTGTAGATGATGATTGTATATTAGTTCTTTAGATTGAAGAAGTTGAGGAAAAATGTGCAAAAGAGAGCTTTCAAAGATGGTCTAATGATGCCTTTTAGCGTATAATCCTGTCTGCCTTTTTATATTTCCCCCCCTCCCCCTCTGAAATTATTTCATATTTAAAGGTAGAGATACAAAATAAACCAAATAAATTCCAATGCCTCGAAGATCCACCATTTGATCAGGTACATCCATAGTTGTCAAATCTTGAATTATATCATGTATCGAAAACCCCCACATCGTGTATCGTATCGTGAGATACGGAAACAAAATAAAAAATATAATAATATATATTTAAACATATAAAACACAAGCTTGACTATATATAAAACTAGTCAAGTAAATATTATTACAGACTAAAAATAAATTTTAAAGTTAAACAATAACCAAAATACTCTAAATTGATTTATTAGATATTATTTCAGTAATCTTTATAGAGTAACAAAAAAAAAACGAAAATTCAGATTTACCTTTAATCTATTAAACAAAAGTGAATAATTCAAATTATCAAGTGGAGATTTATATATCTGCGTATAGAAAGTGACGTGAAAAAAATAAAGCGACATTTTCAATTAGATATAATACTCTAAAAATTTATTAAATGCTCATGACATGATATAAAATATGTTTGTGCTAGAAAACCTTTTTAATTGAAATGTTAAATGGTTTAAAAGTTTTTGTTTTTAGTTTTTTAAATTTGCGTAAAAAAATATTTAAGTTGTTTGCTTTTAAAAAGTATCGTGCATTATATCGTATTGTAATTGAATCGTAAAAAATGGTATCGTTTTAGATTTCCTGTGATACGTATCGAATTGTCTCCGTATCGTATCGAATCGTAAGATACGTATCGCGTATTGTAAGATTTTGACAACTATGAGTATATCACATTCCATTGCTTTTTAGGGTTTGTGATAACTATGATGAAGATGTTGATTGCAATGATGGTATATTACGGAAGTCAAATGATGGCTTGATGATAACAATATATGTTATGGTTATTTATGTGGTATGTGGTTGATAGTTGTGATGTAACTGACCAGTTTGCGGTGTGGTCGTGAGTGCAAGTGCAAGTGAAAGAGGGTGAGAGTGAGCAAGTTTAAAATACTCAGATTTCTGAGCATCTATGTTTTAATATATAGTATATGTTTTCATAAATTGGTTTTTTTTAAAACCATTAAAAAAAATATTTTATCTTCGTTAAAATATTTTTGATAATATATTAGGGAAAGATTAATATTTTGAAATATACTACATATCTTACACAGAAAAGCATTTGGTTGGGTGGTCAACACCTTGTAAATGCTATCTAAGATCTCGGCACAAAAACTTTAGAAGAACCTTTCTTCCAGCAATTTATAAACTAAATGTGAGGTAGCAGAAATTCGCAAGTTCGACTATTTAACCAAGTTAAACTGTGAATTTGATGTGCATCTGCATAGAAAACCTTAACTCACGCTTTGAGAGTGCAATGGTCACCTATAAGTGATGGATTAGGTTGCTTTGGTTGTGATAGTTATATGGCGTTGGTGATGGTGGTTTGGTGTATCCAACAGTGGTCTGATGGTTGTGCCGCCATGATGGTAGTCGTGATTGTGGTATTCAAGAATAGACATGCTGCCAATGGTCTGAAGTTACTGGCAACATCACCAACATTGGTAAGAAGGCGATGAAGAGGTTAGTGTTGCGGAATTGATACCTTCTGAGGTGATCTAGAGACTTGGACAAATACTCGAGGAATTTGGAATTCCTTCATCTAGTTATCCATTCAAAAGAATTTTTTGCAAGTATCTGAAATTCCTGGTATGTGTCACCATTAACCAATTCTGGCTTCCTTATGTGGGTTGATGAAGATTAAAATAGATATGGCCCTAAGCTTGGACTGGAATTTGTTCTAATGCTGCCCTTTTTGGGGGGTTATCTCAATCATACTACATATAGTAGATTAGGGCTGCACAAGAAATAACCCAAAATCTAAAAAAACTGGGCAGACCAAACTGTGCTGAACCGGACGTTTTGTTAGCAATATTATACACATATATAGTATGCTGGAGTACTGCTAATATGCTAAACTTGGGACCCGAGATCCATCCCTCATTTACTGGTTTTCTTTTCTGTTCAATGGCATTTCTCTCCAAGCCTCAATCTCACAAATTCTTAATATCTTCTCGACTAGTCTCTCTCTCACCGTCTCACCTGCCATCCCAGATCACTGGTGTTTCACTATCACAGTCACTTTTTTGGGAAAAAAATGAGAAGAATAAACTCTTAGGAGAAAAGATCAGTAGGCCAGCAAACAAACTAGGCGAATCAGGTTCATTATATCTCGCAGTCTTCAGTTCTTCTCATTCTACTAAAAATGCTGATCTCCCCTTACAAGGGCCTAATCTCATTTAAAGCCCTCATTTATCCTGAAAGTTCTCATTTTCTTAGCAATCTATCTTCCTATTCTGGGTACTTGGTTTTAAAGAAAGAGAAGGATAGTAAACCAACCCAATTAACCTGACTACAATGATTACATGTAAAGCCGACTGCTACGGTTGGCTTTGGTGTCACACCCTACAAAACCGACTATCTCGGGTTTGGTTAAAATTTTCAAATAAGATTCAGGCCAAGACCGACCGTATGCACCTCTGTAGTAGATAGTAGCCGCACATTTTATTTTGTTGTGCTTTGTATTTTTTATGGGGTTGTTTACTTTCCTTAATAACTTAGTAGATTATGTATATTGAGGTTCCATGAGATTCTCATGAAACAAGCTTCTGATGAAATTTGATGTCCTTCCTCTGATACCTCTTAGTTTAAAATTTAAATGCCTCGAAGTTCTTGCCTTGATAATATTTTTTTTCCTCCTACTTGTGTGATTTTAGTAATTAGATGTGTATCGGGTAAAGTTGTATTTAGGAGTTGTTGTTATGTGATATACAGTTACTCCTGACTTGGAGCCTGACGACTTAGTGATGGGAACCATTGATGCAAAATTCGACGGTGGATATTTAGTTACTGTTAATTTGGGCTCTGAGCAGTTGAAGGGGGTCCTATATCATATCCCTACAGCATCTCCCATATCTCAAAGTTCTAATAATTCTGCCGCACCTCATCGAAGCCACAATAGATTCGAGGATCCATCCAGGCCCAAGGCAAACAGGAGTGGATATGAAATCTCTTTTGCTGAAAATTACAACAGGACAAAGCCTTTGTTCCATAGCCAAGAGATAGGCCATCAGCAAGAAAATTGGGCTCTGATGGAGCAGACTCACCGAGGATGAAAATCAGGTATATTTTACACAAACGTTATACTTTAATTAATTTGAGGTATATTTTATGATTGCTTTCGAGGATTACTGAACCCATGAAAGTCGTGTTTGTCACTATGAACATGCACTTCATTATTTTCTAATATTTAGAAGTTTATGTAGTATCTTTTAGGAATATAATTATATGGGGGCTGCATATTGTGAAATGCAGCATTGCTCTGAAATATTATAAAGCCAAGTAGTTTGATAGTGGTCAGCTCTAGAATTATTTTTATCTAGATGGATTTTTAGTCTCATGGTTAGGAAAATTTTGCGTTGACCCCGCTATTAAAGCCAGGTTACTAACATATGTATTTTTTTTACTAAAATAAAGCTGATATAATAGAACTTTGTAAATTTTCTAATCCTTTTGTTGTTCATCACGGAAGAATTTTGTTGGTGATGGCAGTCTTCTCCTAAACATTAAAATTAATATATAAAAAAAAACCAAAATTCATTTACAAGCAAAACTGAATTCCTATTTTTCGCATCATTTATTTGTTTGGGTGCTGCGTTGCAGGTGTATCAGGGACAAGAGTTGAGAGACGTGGAGAGAGAAAGGACTGAGATGTTGGCGTTCTGCTGCTCCAACAATTGACATCCTTAATAGACAGAGAGATTAGATCAGGTCATAAGATTAGCAGATCTTCTCAAGGAACTACTTCCTCAGCTCTTGTTTCTGATTTGCAATGCTGTTGTTGTGGACCCCTCCTCATCGTATTACAGTGGGCTTTTTCAGAAGGTCTTCCTTCACTGAAATTAGTGGACATACATTGCCCATACCTGAATCTGTGAGAACTAAGGGGGGTCACTTTATGTGAAAATGTTTTGACTTCTACAAATTATATTTGGGATTTTACTGGTACATTAAGCTCTTTTCTTTTGAGTTAAAATTTTGTTAATGAATATCAGGGTTGTATGGGTCGTTTGTTCGATTATTAGCATTTGAACCCCAAACATTATGTTTGTGAGTTATATGAATTGCGTTTGAAATAAGCTTTTTTTAGACAAACAAGATTTTCAAATGTACTTGAACTTTAAAATGCACGAAACGCATTACTCGCTCCAAATGCTGTATAATCGAACACGCACCTTGTCATTGCTAGCGGTCCAGCTGAACTGGCTACGGAAACGTTCTAGTTCATATTTTGAACCAGTAATGTAATCCACAGGTAGAGCTAGCCGAGCTTCCCATCTGGACTAGGTTGGGTCATATCAGGTTGAGAATCCAAACCTGGTTGTTGGTTCATATGAGGGTTGAGAATCTAAAGTTGATCAGGTTCTTTACTTTGGATTATCTTAGTTTTTATGGTTAAGAAATTCTCGAACTATGGTTAGTTCCTCGTCTTACTGCATATTCAGTGGGGATTTGAGTCCAAACATCTTGTTCGTCTAAATGCAGTTTATCAAATCTCCTAAACATCTTGTTCTTCTAATATCAGTTTATTTTAAACTCAATAATTTAACATATAGTCGCAATTATTAAGCCTCAAACTCGGCGCGCTATTATTGTGCAGTGAGTTTGGGGCTTAAAAGTCACCCAAACGTACTTTCCCGATTCCATCTCCTCTAAAATGAACCAATCCTTTATGGTCACTGAACGATGGAGATTTCTTTGGGTTCAATTGACTATTCCAACATCTGGGAAATTGATTGAAAGTTGAAAATTTTCTTGAATAACATAAACTGCCGATTTCATTTGCTTGATGACCATTTTGTGCATTTGCAAAGTCAGCCAAGTGCTATCTGCTCGTTCTAAACAATCGTCATGTGGTCCATAACTACCAAGAGAAAGAAGAATTGAAAGAATAGTTTGTTGTTGTACAATATATTTTTTCCGTTTTAAAATAAACATTCAGTTTTGACTTACTGCGATCATTTTTAAAATTATTTTTTGTATATTTTCTTGACAAAATATAGGTGAAAAGAGTATAATCATAAGTAATTACATACAAATTGCTTCTAGTCCCAAGTTTTATAATTAAAAAAATGTATTTATGTGTATATTTAAAATATTATTAATTTTAAAAATATATCACTTTGCTCAAAATAGTAAAAACTGCTCAGTTATTTAGGGGCGGAGGGAGTGTAAAATTCTAACCAGAAAGGTGGCCATGGTCATAAAAAGATCACAGAACCACCAGGAAAAAGGAAGAAAAGGATTTCTTAATTGCAACAATAAGAAACACGTATATAAGGTGAATTGATCCATTGCATTTTCATTTTGATGGAGATGATGAAGTTGTTGATTGTTCATCACGATCAAGTTCATTGTGTTAAATATTTACTTCAATTTTTGTGGTAAATGATAATCTAAGTTTCGAGTTTCTTAGAGTACGTATGTTAAATTGCCAATATTTGCAAATTAGAGTATAGTATATTTAGAGGGTTAAACACGACGCACCAATTCTGGTGCATATATTTCGTTTGAGCATCAAACGATTGTGTTTATGCGTTTATAGATTAGACAAATTATTTTTAAAATATATTATTTATAAACAAATGAAATTCTCTTAGAATTTTGAATCTTAAACTGTACCAAACATTTTCATAAGCGGAAATGAACAATCACTCAAAAGTATAAAGTGTTAATGTTGAAGTCAAATAGTGACTGCTGCAGCTGTTAATTAGGGGTGAGTATGGTGCAATTTGAAATTCAAACCGCACATGAAACTGTGTTGGTGTGGTTTGATAAATTCAAAACCGCACATGAAACCGCTTGTGATTGGTGCAATGCAGTTTTGAACCTTACGGTGCGGTTTCGATTTCAAAACCAATTAAAATAATTAAATTTATGCAATTTAAATTAACAATTTAGCATCACACAATAAGTAAAATTAATGCTAATGATAACTAAATCAGTAACTATATTTGTAATGACAAGATATTCAAGAACAAGTTGAAGTTGGAGAAATTACAGATACCATGAAGTAAGAAAGAATCAAGAGAACTTAACAACAAATGCTTGAAAACACATAATTCAAGGTTTCAACTGTAAACAACTAATTTCTAAAAATTCTAGTTCAGACTACTGCAAGTTGAATTTAGAATATGTTAGTAAATTTTCAACAAAAGACACTATTTTCATATTCATCTGAAGTATAAAAGAATTCAGTAATTACTCATGTATTAAAGCAATTATAACATAAATTTTATTCATTCAAGAGAAGTTCTAACAACTTTCAGCGAAAAAACAATGGAAAAGTTCCATTACCCAAAAAATATTTTTAAAACCAAATGAAATAATTAAATTTTATGCAATTTAAATTAATAATTTAGCATCACATAATATCAAATACCATTTTGATAATCACAATTTTACTTATAATGTTTTATCTAAACAAAAGTAAAATAGAACCTAAAAATATGAATAATGATATATACTTACATATGAAAATTTTAAACAGAGATAATTATAATTTGGAATAATTCTAAATATTTGTACATTATAATAATACTTCTTGATATATTTCATTTTGATAGTACATGGTGCGATACGGTTTCTTAGATGCGATTTTGTCTAGAAACTAAACCCAAATTATATTTATGATTTTTTAACTACCTAAAACCGTCATATAAACTAAAACTATTAGTGCAATTTTAATTAATATAATTTATATAATTTTTAATACAATTTTAAGGATAATTTAATTTTTTACTCACCCCTGCTGCTAATCGCCTAATAAGACTTGGGACTTTGGAGGAGGATATGTTATGGTCTGGTTACTCTTTCCACTTCTTATCTTGTTACATTTTCCTTAATTTTGACTCTTCCGGGTTGAATTTTCCCAAAGCAAAACAAATAAAGTAGTAGTTGTGGTCTTCAATGGACCATGCACTCATCAGTCATCACTGCCTCTGAGCCTAGCCAGCCAGTGTTTCCTTTACTTCCTTGACTTGTGCAACTTCAACTTGAGAATCTCGTATGGTGATTTAAGTTAATTATATTTTTTTATTTAAGTGATATTTTATTGTTTATAATTTTGAATTTATTAAAATAAAAAAATATAATTAACTTAAAATATTACGTGATAATATTTTAAAATTCATAATATCTTAGAACTACTGAATAATTATTCGAATTAAAGAGAGAAAGGGTGCACAGTGATTGAACCTTTGCAAAATTCTCCAATTTATATTCGATTTTGCATTTTTCAATACTCAGTGAAATGAGATATATTGATATGTATAAGAAAGCTGCTAAAAAAATACTCCTTCCATCTGACAATAAGAATCTCATTCATTTATAGAAATTATGATTTAAATATTTTATATTTTGAATTTATATAAAAGGGAAAAGTTATTTTTAAACTGAAATACGAAATTCAAAAGGATTAGTTTTATACATAGTTCTTCACAGTTCTACCAACATGGACGTCCTCTACAAAATTTGCCAATGTTAAAAGATATATTTTTATTTGATATATACTTTTAACAATAATAAATTATAATTTATTATTATAATAGTGTGACAGGATAATAAAATTATAATGACAAATTTAAGGATATTGTTATTATTTATACTATTGTCATTAAAAAATATTTTTTTCTTCATAAAATACAAAATGATAAATGAAACTTTTTATGGGACGGAGTTAGCAATTAACTCGATGTAGAAGGAAAACCAAATAATATGTCAAAATCAAATGATAAACACGTTCTAAATATTTTAACAATTAAATTCTACCGTAAAATAAAATTTGCTCAATTTAGCTAATAATGTAGCGTCAATGGTAAAAGTTAAAACACATTTGTCAACTCCCTACGTCAAATTCTACTATGTTTAAGAAAGTTGCGGAGTTTTGGCTATTGATTTTGACCATCTTTTCGGCAGTGAACGAGTGCCCAAGAAGAACTTCACACCAAGGTGCCAATCCCTATTTAATTGAGTCTATTGTGCATAGACTCGGATTATAAATTTTACAAGCGGCCATATCTTTTATAGTCCTGGTCTAAAGTATTGATAACGTTGCGATTGGGTAAGTTCCATCACCGAATTTAAACGCTCCAAAATATCAATAAATGAATGAACACGTAGAAGATTGGCCTCGAATCTGATGATTAAGTCAGTAACAATAATAAAAGTTGTAAGTTTGAAAATAAATGTTTATTTGTATGTACCAGAGGTCCCTCTATTGTATTTTTATATGATATCTGGATAAATATTTGTTAGAAGGAGTCTAATCCTTTCGAATTTGGTGCATTGTGGGAACTTTGCATCGCATTCAGAACTCTTTTAGTGTGCTAGCCCTGTTGAGGATTCGGGGCACCATTTCTTAACAAGTTATACTCCATGTGAAATATATCCGTATGTATTTCACGCGTTATAGAGACTAGATTGACTCATGTTGATTAGATTTGGGATCCTTTGATAACGCTCGGGCTCATTCGGCTGGTCGGGTAATGGAGTACATTCGAGCCTCTAAGGGGCTCAAGCCCTAAAGGGATATGAGCATCAATCCCTAACAATCCCCCGCTCTCCCACTGCATTTATAATGAAGTGGGAGAGTACATTGCTAAAAACGACGAGTCGTATAGTCAAAGGCCTCCAAAGTGTTCAGGGTCGTCCTAAAGCAGTCAGGAACTATTCTTCCCCGAGTAAGTGGTTGGTCCTGAATTTCAAGGCCTGAGTTGGAGACCTTGTTCTCCCCGAAGATATTCAACCATTGTGAGGAGTTCAATCTCTATGTTTTTGCCACATTGTGGACACTCAATATGCAATCCACAAGGTTCAAGGCCCGAATTCGGGCCCTTAAAATAAGTTCGAGCTTAAGTGATGAGTTTGGACCCTTTGACGATTCAAGCCACTATAATGAGTTTGGGACCCTTAATGGTGCGCCCAGTACTGTAAAACCCTGAATTTTATGAATTATAAAATTTAATTTTTCTTCATATATATTTTTTCTGAAATAGTAAGTGGTTAAATTAACAAAATTGAAAGTTAAGGATATTATGTGCAAATTTTATTTTATCGGACAATATTTATTTTGTCGGGAAATATTCGTTTTGTCGGGGAATATTCGGGGCGCCAAAATAACTAATTATTGGTGGACCCCACAACAGAATATTTGTCGGATATAGAAAACGACAGAAGTAACCTTTTTAAATAAAAATAGTTAACGGTGTTAACTGTTAAAATACCGGTGATAAAAGAATAGTAGCATACGGTAATTTATGGTATTTTTCTGTAGCACACGGTACTCTACAGTAGCACACGGTATTGCACAGTGTCTCATATTATTGGTCTGATAATTGACACCGTAACTGTTACGTATCATTTCATCAATAATTGTCACTGCATAATATTTTATGTTATCAATTCAATAATTGTTGCTACACAGTATTTTGCATTATTGATTTAATAATTGTCATTACACTGTATTTTATATCATTGAGTCAATAATTGTTACTGCACTGTTTTTAAAATTATTGAACCTAATAATTGTCACAGTTGCAAATATATTGTAATTTATATTATTAAATTAATAATAATCTGTAACGTGTTTATTACATTATTGTTGAATTATTGTTGTAGCATTATTTTATTTTATATGTTGGACCCACGGGAAGAATAAAGATAAATATAAAAAAAAAAAAAAAAAAAAAAATTACTATTTGAAATAGTAACGTGAATAGTAAGAAACATGTTGGACCCACTGTGGGGCCCACATGAAATGTGAGAAATGTGTTTTGCTAGGATGGTTGGTGCAGGCTGCACAACAGCCTCTACTGATTTTTTTTTTCAGTTCACCTACCGCGCATAGTAGCCTCTTTTCTCCTATAAATAGCTTGCTCAGCTGAATAGAAAAATCACACCTAAAACATAAAATTTTTCTATAAGAATTTTATGAGTTTTCTCTGAGAATAGTAAGGCTATTTTGAGTTTTGAAAGCCAAAAAGAGTGCAAGAATTTTTCAGGTTGATCAACCTCATTTAAATCAATATCCAGTCACGTGTTAAGGTAAGGAATATCATTATCTTTCATATTCGTAAATATTATTATCCTTTATACTCATAAGGGATACCATCTTTTTCATCTTCCATTATTCAAACTTACTATGGTAAGGGATATTAATTTTCTTTACCTTTTGTTAATCAAACCTGCTACGGTAAGAAATATTATTCTTTTCAAACTCTTAAATTTATTACAGTAAGGAATACCATTCATTTCAAACTCTTAAATTTACTGTGGTAAGGAATGTCATTTTTTTTTTCTTACTTGTAAGGAATATTATTCTTTTCACACTCTTAAATTTATTACGGTAAGGGATACCATCTTTTTCATCTTCCATTATTCAAACTTACTATGGTAATGGATTATCATTACTTGATTCTCGAAAATAATATTGTTTCTTCCTTACTCATAAGATGTGCCTTTTATTTCCATGTATTAATTTATGGGAATAACCTTACGACGCGGATTACGTCCTGTTGGTGAATAACCTATCGTATTCATTCCTTATTAATCTCTGAGAATAACCCTACGACGCGAATTACCGCCTGTTTGGTGAATAACTCTTTGTATTCAAATTCTATTAAATTGTGAGAATAACTTATGGCGCGGATTACCGCTTGTTGGTGAATAACCCTTTGTGTTAATTTCCTTCACCTTTTGTTAATCAAACCTGCTACGGTAAGGGATATTATTTTCTTTCATACTCCTAAATCGAAACTTATTATGGAATTATTGCTTCTATAATTCCTGAAAATATTATATGTTCCATAATAGTTGAACTTCATTATTTCAACTGAACATTCCTATTTTCTGAACCTTTCTATTGAACTGTAACCGTTATTCTGAACTGTGGATCTTGAATAAATTTCACTCCACATCATGTTGACAATTTGGACATTATTTGAATCTGCACAAAGTAAACTTTCGATATTTATTGTTTATCCTATTTCTTCTGTTCATCAATTGTATCACTATCATTTGAACTAATCTTCAAGAATCAAGTTGTTGTGAATATCTGTGGCCGGGGGCACAGATGTGATATATTTGTTGAACAGATGATAGGTTAAAGGCGATACATCTGTTCGGTGTCTTTTATGGCACGTGGTGAAAGTTCTCTTTGGCCCGTAGTGCATAGATGAACTGTTGTTTGGTATGATTATGACCAAAGGCTGAATCTGGTATAATCATGACCGCTGGTGCTATATTGAATATCTTTGGCCCGTAGTGCAAAGATGAACTGTTGATTTGCATGATTATGACCAGGAATTGTGAATTTTTATTATCATGACTAATGGTATTTCAGATGATAAAAGTTGATGATGTTTTTACTAAAAAGAGAAGCGAGTGGACATTATAGTCTGCATTATTCTTCTAATAGATTGCTCATTCCGCTGCTATTATTGATCTGAACATTGTTCAAGAATTTAACTACAGTTTCTAATATAAACCTTGTAGTCTATTGTATTCATAACTCAACTGTTGAAGGCTAATGATAATTTATTCGTCATTATCTTAGTCATGATATTTCTTACTGGGCTATTTGAGCCCACCATTTCTTTTCGTTCCATTGTTTTTCAACAGGAGATGAAAACGTAACGGGGTCTAGCCGGGAATGGAGTGAGAGTCCGAGGAATAGCTATCATAGTCTTCACGTGTTGTAAAATAATGTGACAATAATAGTGAAGACTTAGTTGTGTATTATTATACACTGTATTGTTGTACGTTATGCTTTGTTGTAATAATTTTGTTGTAGTCTTTTGACGACTCAAGTTTGGGCTGTGTAGGCCTAGATTTGGGGGCGTCATAAGTACACTTAAGAATGATATCGGGACCCTTAAGGATATGCTCAAGACACTTAAAATTGTGATTTAGACCCTCAGGGGATGTGCCCAGGACACTTAAGGATGTGATCAGAACCCTTAGGGGTGTGTTCGGGATACTTAAGGATGTGAAGCCCTAACAAGCCCCCATTCATTTAGCTTATTTTTAATGAGGCGAGGGACTATAAGTTTGTGCTTAAGGTGTTTAATGGTGCCTAACTTTAACCCTTGAATTTGCGAAACACGTAGTTTTTTCTTTGTTTTTATCTCGAGGTCAGGATTTTTACAATGGATCTCGGGCTTTGAATTTGCACAGAGTTTTTCTTTTGTTTCTATCCTGAGGTCGGGATTTTTATAAAGGAACTCGGGCTTTAAATTTGCTTGGAGTTTTTTCTTTGTTTCAATTTTAAGGTAGGGATATTTACAAAGGAATTCAAGCTTTAAATTTGCACATATTTTTTTTTTTATCCCAAGGTCCGGATTTTTACAAAGGAACTTGGGCTTTGAATTGCACGGAGTTTTTCCTTTGTTTGTACCCTAAGAACAGGGTTTTTAAAAGGATGAGTTTAGCCTTCCTGAATGATGCATTACTAGCGGTGCACAACAGTCGGTTTGGAATATAAAAAAAAACCAAACCATTTAAGTCGATTATAAAAAATTAAAAATCAAAATCGTCCAAACTTATACTCCGTAATTGGTTATCGGCCTATTCGGTTATCAATTAAATTGTGTTGTTTAATTGGTTTATTCGGTTATAAAATTCAGTTATGGAATCAAGGATAGTAGGAAATTCTCTGCCAAGCTCCAGTGTAACAAGTGTTACATGTTTCACAGCTGCAAACATGAATTGATAAAGCATAAATTATCATAGATTGTAAAAGATATTACCAATAAATAGCACCTTAGAGACCAATTCTCTTCAAGGATGTAATAATAAAGCTACCCTCAATGTTTCAAGGATATTATTAATGTGAGATCACAATTCATCCTTAATATATGATAATTGAAAACCGCTACACGTCTCCACCAAAAGGTTTCTATAGAGCAGGCTTAGCAGCTTGTTTTTTTTTAAAGTTTTAGACTTTTAGTAGTAAAATAATTCTTTTATATTTTATAATATATAAAGATATACTAATATAAAATAAATAATTATTAAAAATATATATAAATTATATACTTATATTATAATTTTAAGTAGTTCGGTCGGTTCGGTCGGTTTCAATTTTTGTAGAAATCAAACTGAAACTGACCAATCGAACTTCGGTTTTTTGGTTTTGTAAGTTTCAATTTTTCAATTTTGTTAGTTTCGTCTTAGTTTGTTAACGGTTTGGTTCGGTTCGGTCTATTTTTTGATTTTTTTGATTTTGTGTGCACCCCTACGCATTACTATTGAACACAACTATACGGGGAATTTGTACTTATTGCTACTCAACGTTTTGATATGAGAAGTTTACACAAGTGTTGCTCCCTACTTGGGCTTTAATTTGCACAGACTTTCTCCTCTGTTTCTATTTCGACCTCTGGATTTTTATAAAGGAACTCGGGCTTTAATTTGCACGGAGCTTTCATTTTGTTTGTAGTCTATGTTTGAATTTTTCTAAAGGTTAGGTTTAGCCTTCATGAATAACATGTTACTATTGAACATGACTATGCAGGAGAATTTGTTTACACTTAACATTTTTGATACGTGGAGTTTATACAAGTGCCATCCCCTACTCTGGCTTTAATTTGTATGGAGTTTTCCATTTTCTTGTACCTTGAGGTTTGGATTTTTGCAAAGGTACTTGTGTATAGGGGCATTAACAGGAACTCGGGACATGATTTTGGCCCTAACAAAAACTTTGGCGTTGGGTCCCTAACAAAAACTCAGGCATTAGATACCTAAGACCAAGTCAGGCAATATTTTCTTAACAAACCCTCATTCCCTTGTCTTAATATATTTAATGAGGCGATAGAGTTTAAGTTTGTTCTCGAAAGGAAGATACTCCATTTTGTTTTTAAATTGTTTGTTTTCAGGGGGTAATTTTTAATTTCTCTTTTCATCCGATGTAACTTATATCTCGGTTATTTTTGTTATTATTACTCTCTTCTACTTGGCTAGTTGTGTTAATTGTGTATACTATCTTACCTCATGATCAAGTATGCTTGCCCAACTATGATTTGGACGATTTGAAGAATGTTTTTTTATTACACTAGTGTTCATTCAACATTGTCCTTAAGTCAAACTCCTATGATTCATTTATATGAGGGATTATGGTTGATAATGCACTCGAGCTCAAGTTTATATGGTGTGACCCAATATAGTAATCAAGCAAAGTTAAACTCATCAAGCCCTGGGCCTACTCGAGCTATACAACCCTTACAATGATCCTATAGGCGTATTGGTGATTCGGGCCTGGAAGATTTTGCTAGTCGTCAATAGGAGATCGAGTTTAACTTTCTTCAAAAAAGGGTGGTAGATTATCATCAACTAGTGAATTTGTTTGATCGTCCTCGAGGGGGATGTTGCTGGTGATTTCCCAAGGAAAAATATCTCCATGTAATTCTCTAAATGTCAGATTTTGAATGGCGTCATCTATCCGCTTCTTGACTGAGTCAGGATATTTTGCTCCGTGTAGGTTCCAACTTGTCTATTTTTGGGGGTTGACTCTCGATCTTTTTTATTTTTTTTACCCTTAAAGCCTCTATTTGGGTCATCTATTTTACTACACTTTTTATTTTCTTGACAAGACGAACAATTCAGGTATCTTCCTTCACCACACAGTCGAGTTTACTTGGCTAACTATAATTCTAGCAATTTGAATATTGTACCTTATTCCCCCATTGGTTGTTCGTCGTTTCCCACAAATTCGATATTCCGTGCTCATTCATGTTAGGGATCACTTTGGATAGATATAGGCCATTGGGATGTGTCCAGGACCCTTAAGGATATGTTCAGGACCTTTAGAGATGTACCAAGAACACTTAGGGATAGGTAAGACCCTTAGGGATGTGTTCGACCGGGACCCTTATGGATGTGCCCAAGAAACTTAGGGATGTGTTTGGGACACTAGTCCCTAACATGTTCATATCAGGGATCACTGTCTTCTGGAAATAACGACAAGTCAAATCTGTTTGGTACCGTTAAATGTCAATAGGAAAATATGCTTGAGGTTCATCAGCTTTTCCCTATTGCCAATCATGAGTTCTATTTCTTCCATTTCACCCTCTAGTTCCCCTAGGGGTTCGGTAAAACTTTCCCCGAACTTCTCTATTTCAATATTTTCAATTGTCATGCAAGTTTCTTTTCCCTTTTTTCCTTCTCATGGTCAGGATTCACCTGTTTTAACTCGTTCACATATAGTTATCGAGAGGTTTTCTGACATCTGCTAATGACCCTTATGCCGAACTTCGTAGGAAATTTCATTTTTAGGTGCGTGATAGAGGTAATGGCTCTTAGTGCGATTAGGGTTGTCCTCTCGAAGATGACATTATAGGTTGAAGGAACTTTCACTCTGTAGAACTTCATATAAATTTTTTGTTTGCATGGGGCCTGCTCAAGCACAACCAGAAGAGTTATTGTTCTTGCTATATCTACTAACTTGTTCCTGAATTCGTATAATGGGGCATCTTTTCATGGCTCCATCAGCATTCCCCGCAGATCCATCATGCTTAAAGTGCGGTGGTACAAAATATCCACTAAGCTCCCATTGTCTACTAGTATCTTGCTCATTGTATAGTCTGTAATTGAAGCCGTAATGACCAGAGCATCCTCGTACAGGGTAATGATCCTGACATAGTCCTCGTCCGAATAAGAAATTGCCTGATTCACCTTAGTCTTTTTGGTGGGTTATTTGTATAAGTTGTAGACCTCTCAGGCGTATACCTTTTTGGCGTTGTTGGACTCTTTCACGATGGCTGATCCACCCATAATGGTGTTGATATGCCCTCGATTGGACCTTTTTTCATTATTGTTGGGTTGCACTACCCGATTGTGCTATAGTGCCTAATCCCTAGCCACATGCATGTCTAATTCTTCTGCTTTTATCTGTTATCGATCCGTTCTTTAAGTTGATACCATTGCTTTGTGTCGTGTCCCTCATCTTTGTTGGTATTCACAATATAGACTCTTATCTCTTCTATTGCTCGAGGTTATCATCCTCGATGGATATTTGAAGAACGAACGATTTTTGATTTCATTCAAGATCTTTGCCCGATCAGTGTTTAGGGGTGTGTAAGGACTTTCGAGTCTTCTTTCCCTTTGAAATGAGTTACTTCCCAAACGTCATCCCCTTTCTTAATTTCTCCTATCATTCTTATCCTCCTATTTGCCTATTTTCTTACTTAGCAATTATACGCAAATATACGCGATCAACCAGTAATAAAGTGATAAGTAAAATAATGTTCCCACAAAGAATTAATTAATAATAACTACTAATTACCAAAATTATATCAATTCAATCTTATTTAAACTAATTAAATTAATAACTAACTAATCTAATGACAAATATTAATATCAGATTAAAAAGACTTAAGATTACAATTTTTCCAAATACTTCATTCAAATTTTCTAACTTTTCATTTAATTATAAGATCACGATGAATTGTTAACTTAGAATTCTAAATTATTTATAAGCTTTTTTCGATAGCATACAAGTATATTCCTTCTAAATAAATCACTATATTCCTATGCGAATTAAATTAGAAACAAGTCATTAAGATCATATTCCCCAACTGGTTACATATGACATATAGGTATATTCCTATCTTATATGCAAATTATGTATTCCATCCCATGTAGAATAACACAAACACATGTCATCATATTCAGAGCAAAACCTATAATCCATTTCCTAATTTCATATAGACTACCACGCTAATTATTGATTAGGTAATTAAACAATAAAACACAAAATATAATGAACCAATTTATATGGTGCTAATCAAAAAGAAAGAAATTCAATTTAAACTAACAAGTGGGTTCAATTGCAATCTTAATTAAAAATTTAGTTCATATCTGAATAAAAAGAAATCAAAATCAAAAAATAATTCAACATCATAAGATTACAAAAATAAAAGGAAAAGTTAGAGATAAAAATCTGTAATTGAAACTTAATCTCCAATGCTCTGCCTTTAATCCTTCCTTGAATTCTCATCTTGCTTCAAATCTGATCTTTAATCCTCCCTTCTATTGTACTGTATTGTGTTCTCCCCCTTTCTCTTTTTGTGTCTTGATAGAAATATAGGTCTCTTTCCAAACCCTAGTAGAAGTACAATTCAATTTCAATTCTAAGTAAGCAGGTAAGTACCGTGTGCCACATGAAACCCCGCAGCACTGCGCGTAACGTTGCATTATATTGCAGCAGCGTCTCCTAACTGAAACCCAGCATCGCAACGCTCATAACTGGCGCCGCAATGCCCGAACATCGGCCAGCCCATTCCTTCCGCGTGCCAATTTCTTCTCATACTAATGCCTTGATCTCCAATTTACTAGTAAACCAATGCTTTACACATGGTTGCACATGACTTGATTTGCTCTTATTTGCTCCCAAACCATGTCTCTAATGTGCCACTTCCATTGTCCTACAAAATAAAGTGAAAATACATAAAAGTAATAGAAAACTATATCTTACTAAACGAGATAAAAATACATAAAAACGAAATAAAATACTTAAAGATTCACAAATTTTTAATGCTAAAAATATTCAATACATGGGTATTAAAACCACTTATCAAATACCCCTTAACTTGAATTTTTGTTTGTTCTTAAGAAAAACAAACTATAAAACTAAGACCCTAACATTCAACTGACCCAAGCAATGAATCGATATGAATTTCAACATTGGCCTCAAAGGTTTTTAAACGGTAACTTAAAGAAAAATTCAAAATCATGCAATATCCAAATCTTAATATATTTATCAGTCTTACTTTACTCATGACCCTTTGTGTGTGTGAATGTCCAAATGTATCAAACTAAAGAAAAAAAACTCAGTTAAACTCATATAATTAAAAGCCTCATAAAAGATATCAAAAATTATAAGAAAATTCTATATATTTATTTTTCACACCACTCTATGCTAATATAGACAAATATAAATTAGAAGATTAAATGGTTTTTTACTACGTTAAGAATACTAGGATCATTACTAACAATTTTCAAGCATATTATTAACTCATTTTTCTCTTAGGTGAGTGCATTTTATGCTCCATTTCATTTTTTTTCTTCAAACGAGTACATTTTACGCTCCATCTTACTTTAATGCACGTGTTTATGAGTGAGCGCATTTTACGCTCCGTCTCAACTTACCACATGACTCCTAATTCAACACTGAAACGCTCAATTTTAATAATCCTTGTAAAATTTGCCTAAATCATTTCCCTTTAGTTTATTCTGCCTAAAATTTTACTTCGAGTCATGATCAACAAGTTATAGAGTTTACAACTATCTTCTATAAGCATTTAACTAGATAAACTTTTTTTAGTTAAAACTAGCTCAAACAAATGGATACTTGCACATAAATGTAAAGGATCTCAAGCAAAATAATAACTAACAAACAACCAAAATTCAAACTACGAAAAATCTATCTATTTTTCAAGAGTTATTAAATAATCAATCAAAATTTTATCATTGGCCAAAATTTTAACCAATTTTTTTTCATTGCTCAAACCATTCTACAATAAAACAAAACAAAATGTAAAACATGCATATCTAACAAATTCCTAAAAACACAATATACCTAAATGCATAACTAATGAAACAAAAAAAAAGCAAAAAAAAAAACGACACATCCCTAAACTCAAAACAAACATTATCCTTAATGTAAGAAATAAAAGCATTAGAAGCAGAGGAATTCCTTGAAAGTATCAATCATCACCATTTGCTATGTTTGGAGAATATGCTAGGAACATGAGATGGTTAGAGAACTGTACTGAATTGGGATTAATGTCCTGAAATTATAATTAAATAAAGTTATTAAAACCTTTTAAATGAATTTTTTTTTCTAATTAACTAAATAATTTGAACCCTAAAAACTAAAATGAACTACTATAAAATCTAAATAAAAATAAAACTAAATATTGAGTTGCCTCCCGATTAACACTTGTTTTATAGTCTTCAGCCAGACTACTTTTTTTTTATTAACCCGGATAAAATTTATGCTTAATGAACTATTTGGTAATCCATCGCTTGGTCTTTTCCTTGTACTTTTGAGCTTTCATGCGAGATTGAAGACCCACAACTTGAATTCACCCATGTTATTCAGTTGAAAAAAACTTTTCATACCCGTTTTATCCTTGAGTGCGCCTTTAACTACACTGACTTGGAAAAACTCTTCATGATCTCTTGGGATCTCCATTGCCTTAAAAACCTTGAATGCCACCTTTTGATCTTAAACTTTCATGGCCAGCTTGCCTTTTTGCACATCGATAAGAGTTCTCTAGTAGCTAAGAATGGTCGCCTAATAATAATTGAACTGTTGCGATCTTCCTCAAAATCAAGGACAATTAAATCTGCTGGGAAGATGAACTTATCCAATGTTACCAAAATATCTTCAACAATTCCCCTTGGATAAATTAGAGATCTCTCTGTCAATTGTAAAGTAACATTTGCCAGTTTTTCTTCGTTCAAACCAAGCTTCTTATAAATTGATAGAGGCATTAAGTTTATGCAAGCTCCCAAGTCACAGCGCTCTCTAGAAAAATTGATTCCCAATGGTGCACGAAATAGTAAAGCTACCTGGATCTTTAAGCTTTGGTGGTAACTTATTCTATAATATAGCACTACACTCCTCCATAAGCGCCACAGTCTCAAAATCACCTAACTTTATTTTCTTTGACAGAATGCCTTTCATGAACCTCACGTAGCTAAGCATCTGCTCTAATGCCTAAGCGAACGGGATGTTAATGTAAAGTTTTTTGAACACTTCTAAAAATTTTGAGACTTGCTTGTCAAACTTTTATTTTTGAAGACACTGGCTGAGGAAACGACACGGGAGGCACAATAAGAATGAGTTTATCGTCTTTAGATCTCACAACTGAATTTTCATCAGACTTCTTTTCCTTTTCCTTACTCTTGTTGTCTCATTCATTAGCACTTTGTGTGAGGATCCGAATTTTCAAGATTTCTTTAATAATATTAAATGAGAATTTAATTGATAAAATTATCAAGATTGTTTAAATTAATTATTATTTTATGTGATTTAAGGTATGTGATGAGATTTAATTAGTAAATTAAATCTGTACAGAGATTATGATAAAGTATGTTGAATTAAAATAATTGAAAAGTAAATAAATTGTTTAAAAACAATTTATGAGAAATGAAAGAATTTTAGGTAATTGTACAATAAATTGTACAATTAAATTATTATGGAAATGCAGAAATTATGATTTAATTGGGGTTACGTGATAATGTGAAATATATTAAATTAGATATGTATATATATACATTTGTATATATATAAATATATATGTTTAAGTGATAATTATAAATGTTATTAATTATGGAAATTAAGGGATTAATAATTAAATTAATCCAATTTTAAATGAAAAGCGAATGGGGAAGTTAATAAAGTTGTAATTATGGATTTTAAATTTAATTAAGATTTATGGTGGAAATTTAGAAATTAATTGAGAAGGAAAGGTAATTATATAAATTATATAATAATAATTATATAATTTATATAAGGAAATTAAAATAAGGTATGAAGAAAATAATAATTATATAAATTATATAAGAATAATTATGTAATTTATATAAGGAAATTATATGGAATGAAGTTAAAGGAAATTAAGAAATTATTTAAAAGGAGAATGTAATTATATAAATTATATAATATTAAATTATATAATTTATATATAAAGAAATTAATATGAATATTAAAGAAATTGAATAATAAATTAGAAAAATGAATGTTTTAAGTTATTAAAAATTATATTTATGTATAATGAAATTATTATGACTTTTATGAAGGATAATATTTTAGAAACGTGAACATGTTAATGTAACATGTTGTTCAAGAAATGACGTGAAAAATTATGGAAAATAATTTTTATAAGTGATATAAATTATTTTATGATTTTTGGAGGTATAAATTACCTCATATAATTACATGCATGTTATTATGCGTGTACAAAATTTGTCAAGAAAAGTACCCGAAAGAGGTATTAAAATTAATAATAAATCATATTATGATTTTTGGTAAATTAAAATAAATATTTTATATATATTATATAAAATATTTATTACACGAAATAGTTACATAATGTATTAAAATAATAAATTTGCATACTTAATATTGGAATATTCGAGAGAGAGAGAGATTTAGCCGGTTGGTCTAAGGCGGTGGAAGTGATTATTCTTTCAAATTGGTTAAGGGCGTTGGCTTTAAAAAAAAAGGAAAAGAAATAAAAGAGAAAAGGAGAGCAAGAAAAATAAACATGCAAACATTATCTTCTCTCTCTTCTTCCATCATCCAAGCGCCATCACCGCCACTCCCAACCACCCGAACCACCTGGCCATCAAGAAAGGGAGAATTTTTGGTGATCAAGAAGTGGAATTCAAGTTTCAAATAAGGTATAAAGTAATTTATTTTGAATTATTTTAGATATTATGGTGGTAAATAAATTGTATGAGAAATTTAGTAAATAATTAAAATAATTATATCCAATAATTTTTGGATGTATATTTATCAGTTGTATAATTTTTGAAATGATTTTGTGGTGGAATTTTGTGTGAAAAGTGATTAATTTTTGGAGAAAGGTGATATACTGTTACGGCAGAAAGGGAAGGAGAAAGGAGGGGTAGCCCGCGCATTGCGCGGGCGAAATTAGTCAGAGAAGCGGAATAAAACGACGCCGTTTTTGGGCAGCGTCTGAGGGTGAGCCGCGCATTGCGCGGAGCCCAGAATTTTTGCTGAGAAACGACGCCGTTTAGCGTCGGTGTGGGAAGCCCGCGCGCTATGCGCGGCCGACGCGCGTGGTAAAATTACGATAATGCTCCTGGATATTCCAGAAAATTCCAAACGTGTCCCAAACATTGCTGAAATTACGGAAATGCCCCTAGGCTTTCTGGGAAATACCGGATGTATCCCTAAGGGCGCGAAAATTACGGATAAGCCCCTGAGCTTTTCTGTTAATGCCGATCATGTCCCTAAAGCTGCGGAAAATGACGAAAATGCCCCTAGAATCAGTTTTTTAATGAAATAAATGTTTAAAAATTGTTTAAAAATTTTAGAAAATTATAGAAAAATACTAAAAATATAGAAATGATGTTTGGGCATTAAATTTAATATTTTTGTAAAAATATTAAATATTGGAGATTAATATTTAAATATTCTAAATATTAATCTAATAAGTTTAAAGGATTAGAAAATGAATAAATGTAAATCCGGACAACAGAATACGCTAAAATTTTATCCGGTAAACCAGGTTGTCCGTAGGGAATGTATTTAATATTAAGTTAAATTAATTTACTAAGGAACGAGGTTAGTATAATTAACCATATAAATTAATAATTGGCCCAGAAATGATATTAATTAAGTAAATTAATATCATAAGGAGTTAAATAATTATTATTTAATTATTTTATGATCATAGGTTGATCGAGTTAAGGGTTTGAGCTTTCAATTTAAATAACTGGACGCCAGGCAAGTTCTTCAGTCCATTTTATGTTAAATATTAGACTGTTATGATATGTAATTCTTGTTTTAGCTGCATACAAATTACGTGTTACGTGATACGTGATTAATATGATCACAATGTGTATTTTGTGCAACGATATGAATATATATGAGATATATTGCTATAGTAGAAGCACAAGCACGTGATGTATGACACACACCAAGCATGATAAGGTATGTGCTACGTGAATCATAACTGTTGAACTTGCTGAGCCATTGTGCTCATTACTTGCTTAATAAACATTTTTGCAGGTAAAGATATAAATTTCAAGAAATACCGGATTATGACAGATTTTTCCTAAAAGGTTGTGAACGTTATTATCAAACGTTTATATTATGATCCAATGTGGATAAATTGTCTCAGTTATATGGATGTTTTGTATGTACATATATGTTGGATCTGGATAGAACGAATAACGTTAAATTAGGAATTGTGATTATTCATGATGATGGTCAGGATAGAGATTATTATGAATGATTATGATACAAAGAACATTTGTATAGATATGAATGATATTAAATGGTTAATGTTGAACATTATGATACCGGTAATAAAAAGAAAAAGGTTAAGGTTGCGATCCAGGGACTAGGATCGAAATGTAAGGATTTTAAATATCCAAATGATTTAATACAATGATTAAGTTGAGAAAAAGAAAAATTTATATGAGAATTTTGATAATTGATGATTTTAAATATCAGATAATGGATCAATTAAGGAGATTAAAGTTTTATTAACGAACCGAAATTTGGACGTTAAGGAAAGAATGAATAATAAATATGAAATTTAAGGTAATAAAGGGGGTCGAATTTCGGGGTCGTTACACTTTGTGCCTTCTTTGGGGTTTCTCCATCAACCTCGCATAACTCCTTACCACTCCGAAGTGTCACTGCATTACATTTCTCTTTGCCTTTCCTTCTTGGATTAACTTCAGTATCGCTTGGTAAAGCCCCGTGGGAATGACTATTAATTGCATTAGCGAGTTGTCCCACTTGATTATCAAGGTTCCAAATTGACATTTCTTGATTATTCATCTTAACCTTGTATTGTGCTATGTAATTTGTATGAAGTTCTTCCAAGTTATATTTCTTCTCTTATGGCAATGGAAGCAATGTTTAAAAACCCGGACTGGATCGGTGGTCTAATCGGAACCGGTCGGCTCTCCGGTCTTGTTGGCCTAGAAAATCGATTTGTTAGTAACCTGGTCAAAAACTAGTTTACCATCGGTTCAACCGATGGTTCAACCGTTAAAACTGGTTAATTGACCCAATAAACCGGTTGACTAAGTATTTTTTAAATATTTTTTTGTACAATTTTTTTTATTTTTAAAATTAGATATTTTAGTAATATTGTAATATAATTTCACTATATTTTACCTTACAAAAAATAGATATTTTAAAAATATATTAATTATTAATAATATATATTTTTATATATTTATGAAGTCACCGGTTCGACTACTAGTTGAACCAGTGATCCATTCACCTAGTAGTTTTTTCGGTTCACTCAATGTTTTAAAAATCAGACGATTTTTAAAACATTGAGTGGAGGTAGATTCTGAAATCCTAGATGGTGCAATTGTCTTGGAGCAGAAGGTTGGGCATGATTGTTGTTGTTGCTCCATGATAAATTTGGATGATTCTACAAACCTGAATGATAATTGTTGAGATTATTGCATTACTGTTGATTATAGTAATATTGTAATATAATTTCACTATATTTTACCTTACAAAAAATTGATATTTTAAAAATATATTAATAATATATATTTTTATATATTTATGAAATCACCAGTTCGACCACTAGTTGAACCAGTGATCCATCCGCCCAGTAGTTTTTTTGGTTCGCTAACTGACCCGATTTTTAAAACATTGAGTGGAGGTAGATTCTGAAATCCTAGAGGGTGCGATTGTCTTGGAGCAGAAGGTTGGGCATGATTGTTGTTGTTGCTCCATGATAAATTTGGATGATTCTGCAAACCTGAATGATAATTGCTGAGATTATTGCATTGTTGTTGATTATAGTTGGCGATGTACTGGACCAATTCTAAATTAATAGGGCACTAATTAATAGCATGATTCCAAGCACACAACTCGCAAATAACCAACACATTTTGAACAGGCTGCAGTCCTAAAGCATCAATCTTCCTTGTAAAAGTTATAAGCTATGCAACCAAAGCGGTAACTACAGTAATCTCAATTCTTTCAGTCGTTGTGGGTTATGTCATCCTCGCAAAAGGCCATTGATAATTGTTAACAGCCATGGCCTCCAACAAATCATAAGCCTCATCAAAATTCTTACTCATTAAAGCACCACCTGCAGTAGCATCGATACTTATTCTTACTAAATAACCCATTGTAAAATGTTTGAAGTTGAAGCCACCTAGGTATACCATTATATAGGCATTTTCGCAATAAACCCTTGAAACGCTCTCATGCTTTATATAAAGACTCTGTATCATGTTGTGTGAAATAAGTAATATAGTTTCTGTAACGACCCCGAAATTTGACAAACCTTATTACCTTAAATTTCATATTTATTATACATTATCTTCATAATGTCCAAATTTTAGTTCGTTAATAAACCTTTAATCACCTTATTTAATCCATTAATTGATTTTACATCATAAATTACCAAATTTTTCGGTACAAATTTATTTTTTTCCAATCATTATTTCAAAATATTTTGGCATTTAAAATTTTTATATCTTGATCTTAGTCCCTGGATCGCAACTTTTACTTCTTTTTTTCTTCCATGATAAGTATTTCTGAATAACCAAAATATATAACTAAACTTTATTTATCCGATCAGAATTCGACATATATATAACTCATAAATTATAACCACTCATTCCACTAATTTAACCATATTCAGTTTTTATACACAAATAAAATATATACAGCAAATATATTTGCAACTTTTACTGATGTCGCACATAATCTCTAGTCATGATTTAATACTTCTGAAGTTTTATTTTTACTTGCAAAATTTATATTATGCAAGAATAAGCACAACGGCTCAGCAAGTTCAATATTGTGCACATAGCACATAACACGACATGCTCTGTGTGTGTGTCATACATCACGTGTTGTACTTCTACTAAAGCAATATAACTCACGTGCATCATATCTCTTTCCAATTAACAATTACCTAAATAAAACATTGAACAACTTCACATATAGTCACATATTTGCACCGAAGGCACATAACAGTTATATTAACAACGAATCACATAACACATAGTTTTATATGCATTTGAACAAAAGTTAATATATGCTAACAGATAAACAATTAACATCGAGTACTGGAGAATTTGCCTCGGTGTCGGAATTAATAATTAACCAATTTATAATTCTTCTCGTACAACCTATAGTAAATCAATTAAATAATAATTGATTAGCACTTTACTATATTAATTTAATTAATATAAAATACATTCAATGCAGACAAACCGGCTCGTCGGATAAAATTTAGCGTATTCGGTTGTCCGGACTTTTATTTAACAATTTCCTAAATTTTAAACTTGCTAGATTAATATTTAAAATATTTAAATATTAATCTCAAATATTTAATATTTTTGGAAAAATATTAACTTTAATGCCCAAATATCATTTTTTATATTTTTAGTATTTTTTATAATTTTTAAACATTTATTTTAATTAAAAATAACTTCTGGGACAAAATCAAAATTTCTGAGAAAGGTAGGGGCACGCTTGTCATTTGGCAAGCCTAGGGACATGCTCGGCATTTTCTGAAAAGGTCAGGGGCACGCTGGTCATTAACCAGCAGTGCGCCCGCGACTTGTGCGGCCCCCTCTTCCGCCTATGCCGAACGGCATCGTTCGGCCTACCGGTTACCGAAGTCGCTGCGCATGGCGCGGCTTCCCTCCTTCCGCTCCCGAAAACGTCGTCGTTTTTAACCCGGCTCCGGAAAAAAATTGGCCGCCGCGCAATGCGCGAGCGACCCTTATTTTTTTTTTCTTCTTTTTCCAATAACAGTAAGCCAACAAAACCAACAATTAAAACCATTTTTAATCTCATTTTTCACAATATAATTACTCTAAACCTCATATAATCCATAGATACACATCCAAAAATTATATAGAACAATTATTTTAATTAATTACTAAATTTTCACAACATTATTTTATCACCAAAAATACTAAAAATAATTCAAATAAATTAGTTTTATACATTCTCAAAGCTTGAAAACTTTCCTTTGAAGCTTTTTCTTCACTTTGATGACACCAAAATTTTTTTCCTTTCTTAGTGGTGGTGGTGCTCGGGTGGCGATGATGGTGGTGGAGAGAAGAAGAAGATAAAGAAATAAGATGGCTTGTTTTGGTGAGTGTGTTTTATTTTAATTTTTTTTTCTTTTTCATCCCTTATTAAATCTTCAAGTGTGAGTTAATTTTAATTACTACTCTAAGTCCACCGACTTGGAGTTGATTTGGTAAAAAAATTCATGCACCATTCCTCATTTAATACATTACGTAGTTATTTCGTGTAATAAATATTTTATATAATGTATATAAAATATTTATTTTAATTCACCAAAATTCATAAAATGATTTATAAATAGTATTTATACCTTTTTAAGGTACTTTACTTGATAATTTTTGTACACGCATAATGACATGCATGTAATTATATGAGGTATTTTATATCTCCAAAATTAATAAAATAACACATACAACTTATAAAAATTAATTTTTATACTTTTTCACTTCGTTATATGGACAACATGTTTAATCAACATGTTTATGTTTCTAATATATTATTTGCCAATAAAACCATTCCATAAAACATTCATTATCCTCATTTATTTTCCATTTCTTTACTATTTGACACACTTTATATATATAAACTATATAATAAAATATTGCACCATTTGTACCATTATGTTTCCTTTCTTAATTAATGTACTCTGCTTATATAAATTATATAATCATGTTTATATAATTTATATAATTTTTATTTCCTTACTATTTATATTAACTTTCTTATATAAATTATATAATTTATTATTATTATTACATAATTTATATAATTACATTCTCTTTTTTAAATAATTACCAAAATTTCTTCATAATTATCGATTAATTACACAATCAATAATTATATCTTTATTAACTTTCTCATTATTTTCTATTTTATTCCTTACTCATTACACTTTATGTAAACTATACAATAACATATTGTACCATTTATAAAAAATTTCTTCCATCCACAATTAATTGAATCCTCTTATGTAAATTATATAATTATTCTTATATAATTTATACAATTATTATTTCATTAATGTTTTACTTAAATTTTCTTATATAAATTACATAATTTATTATTATATAATTTATATAATTACTTTCTCCTCTTAAAATTTCTAAACTTTCATCATAATTATTAATTAATTATATAATCAATAAATTTCAATTTTACTAATTCCCTCTTTAGCTTTTCCTTAAAATTTGAATTAATTTAATTATTAATCCATTTATCTCCATAATCAATAAAAACTTATCAATATAACAATTGAACACACACACACAGATATATATATATATATATATATATATATATATATATATATAT
This sequence comes from Hedera helix, assembly GCA_947179155.2. Classification (NCBI taxonomy): domain Eukaryota; kingdom Viridiplantae; phylum Streptophyta; class Magnoliopsida; order Apiales; family Araliaceae; genus Hedera; species Hedera helix. Next base: position 8,910,540 of record OX359265.1, on the reverse strand, counting down.
ATATATCTACTTCATATACCTCACATTATCACGTAACACCATTTAAATAACAATTTATGCACATCCACAACTATTTGAAATATTAACAATTTAATTGTACAATTACATGAAATTTCTCTTATTCTTCATAAATTGTTTTTAAACAATTTATTTACTTTTCAATTATATTAATTCAACACAATTTGTTACCATCTTTGTACATATTTAATTTACCAATTAAATCCCATCACACACTTAAAATCACATAAAATATATCAATCATAAATAATTTAAACAACCTTGAAATTTTTTGTTAATTAATTTCTTATTTAATATTATTAAAGTAATCTCGAAAATTCGGGTCCTCACAGTTTTCTCATTCTAGCAATCTTGGTTGGCGAAATTGTTTTTGCTAAGAACTACTCCAAATCTGTCTAAGTGGTGATGGAACTCGGTAGAAATGAGTGTAACCAACTCTTCGCCTTATCCGTGAGTGTGAAAGGGAACAAGGGAAGCCTGATAGTGTCATCCATGATTCCATTATACTTAAAAGTATCACAAATTTCCAAGAAGCTCACTAAGTGTTCATTAGGGTCATCATTAGGCAATACTCTAAATTGCACCGAGTTTTGAATCATCTAAATAGTACCCGGCTTGATCTCAAAATTATTAGCTTGAATAACAGGCCCATGGATGTTCGATTGAATTTCAGTAACTTGCGGTATAGCAAAATCCCTCAATGTTTTTTGTTTTTCGTTTGCTATGGTACTTTGATTATTTATCTCTTGACAATACTTCCTTAATCTATGAAAAGTTCTTTCGATTTCCTCTTCGTAGGGAAGTGGTTCATGTCCTTTGGATTATGTTTGTATACACAAATCAAGAGTACCTAAAAAGGAAGTAAAAGCAAAAAAAAGAAAAAGAAAATGTTTAAATTAAAATTAATTTGATTGAAATTAAAATTTTAAAAATTATTAAAATAATTCTCTCGCAGCGGCACCAAAAACTTGTTTGCCTATTTTCTTACAAAACAATTACACGCAAGTATACGCGATCAACTAGTAATAAAATGATAACAAATCACTAAAAAGTCAAAGATAGGGTCATTTTAATTAATCTTGAATCGACTTGATAGTTTAAGGGTTTTTTTTTCTTTTTTTTTTGTCAACTCAACAAATCAAGGTTAGTTTTATTATAAAGCATGCAATTAATATATTCTTATAACATATTCCTAATTCATAAACTTAATTAAGATAATAAATATTAACATAAAATTATGAAATAATTTGTTAAATGCATAATTAGAAATATTATCAAGCCAATTAATTAATTACTATTAATGTCATGATTCTGCAATCATATATTATTTATAAAAAATGAAATATTAAAGTATAGAATTATATTTGAGCTATATAAGATCTTAGACATATACCGATAAAGATATAAAAACTCTGAAAAAAGTTCCAGCAGTCATTATTATATATATAAATATGTATAGTTGATAATAATAAACTGATATTAATACAGTTAATTAATTAAATTAATTAACATACCAGATTGTGGATTAAAAATAACATATTGTACTGACTACATTTGAAATTAAGGAAATTATTATTATTATTATTATTATTATTATTATTCAATTTAATATGTGATTTTTAAAGTTTGTCCAATATATAATTTTTAAAACTTACTCAAACTTTGCACGAATTATCAAACTTGTACTTAATACTTTAACATCGTTCAAATTTCATTGACATGGATCCTATTAATTAAAAGCACATAACACGCAATTACAAATTAATGTTGTTGCTTCGATGATTAAAAAATAAATATTAAAAATGACACATAACGATATGTATAATTATAATTGATAATAATCATTGGCCAATTTATATATATTTAATTATTAATTAATTACAACTTAATATATTATTTTATTTTTTATACTCTTTTCGTTCTAAATTATATAATTATTATTGACTATTAAAAGTCAATATAATATAATTTAAAATTGAGATGATTCACTAAAGGGAATTGATATTTCCGCAGGCTAATTTAACTAAATAATTTAGTTAAAAATGGGACCCACTTGCTAAAATATTAAATTAGCCTGGAGAAATATCAATTCCCTTCACTAAAACTATGAAATAATAAATATTACAATACATACTAATTTTTCTTATAGTTTGCAATATTCATTATTATATTAACTAAAATTAAAAGAATCTATATCAATTTTGAGTTTAAAAATATTTTAAGTTGACTTCAAAAAGTTAATAATGATATTATATTTTAGAATCGAGAAAGTTTTTTTTTTTTTAAATCTATAGCAATGCTCATTACAAATTAACTGTAATTTTTTTTTTATATATTGTGATAGAAATATATGTTAGTTTTTGTTGCAAATGGATAAAATAACATAATTTATAAATTTACTATATAATTAATTATTGTGTTTACTCATAAGAAGAATTAACATATTTAATTTGTTTATTGCACATGATGATGAATGATATAGGAAGGTCGACTTTTTAGTATTTGAAGGGAGAAGAGATAAATGATATATGATCACGACAAAGTACCATTCAAATTATATTGGCCTGAAGTGTAGAAGAGTAGTAAGTAATAATTTTAGTTCTTAGTTAGTCCAAATATTCGCTAGTTTTTGATGGGTGAGTGCATGCGTAAAATTGAATGTTTGTTTGGCTATTTCATACTAGTTCACACCTTTTCCTTTTTTAAAAAATTATTATTATTATTATTATTATTATTATTATTATTTGATGATAAAGCTTCCTAATCAGCAATGAATAAGAAATATAGTGAATTTGGACTTTCAATTTTACATATAATAATTTTATTTTATCAAATTATGTAACTTTGTTTTAGGTAGAGATAATAATTTTTATTTTAGTGTGAATAGGATTATGATAATCCGAATTTTGTATGAAATATATACTACATATATTGTAATTAATGTCACCTTCGTAGATGATATAAAGATAAGTATCAATCCAAACAGATTGATGAATTCAATATATATATATAACAAATTAATTAGGGTTTACATATATGAATAAATATAAATAAGGATCACAACTAATTAATGGTGGATTGGCCAGGAAGTAATTTTTTTATTAGAATTTTTTTTTTTTTTATCTTTTACTTAATGACCACTTCTTCTTCCTTGTTGTATATTAGTAATTATAAATTTATTCATTAATTTCGTAATTTTGGTGTAGTTTAATTAATAATTATTCTGTAATTGATTCGTTTAATTATGACAGATAGGTAACCTTAATTTACTAAAAGGAATAAAATATAATTAACTTATAATTTATATATAAAAAAAACTAGTAATTTTAAGAGAGAATTAAAAGATAGAGGTGGATAGGGTTTGTAAAACATACAAATCGCTAAAATATCGGCTTAGCAAAATCTTCGCAGATAATTACGCTAGAAATAAATAAATAAATAAATAAATAAATATATATATATAGAGAGAGAGAGAGAGAGAGTCCTACGTGACATTATGGAATGCATGGTCATAAAGTGGGTGTATTGGGGGGTAGCATTCTCACTTGTAAGTTAATCCAATAAAATTTTAAATATTTAATTTTGTTTCAATTTACAAAAGAGTATAGTGGGATGTGAAAATTGTATTTAATTGAAAAAGATTGAAAGATTAAATTCCAAGATTAATGCTCAATTACAGGGGAGAGATTTTAGATAATAGTTGTCAGACTTATCAAAACTCTTCTATCCACTCCTTACTTACCTAACCATATCAATGAAAAGAGTTTTATTTATTTAAATTTTATGAATAAATACAAAAAAAAATTCAATGTAATATAAAAAGACATAGTGTCTTCCATTATATAATTATTATAATTGCATTGTCTCGCAATTATAACCCATAAAATTAGACTATAATTTGAATTTTAAGATTTTAAGAATTAATTAAGATAAAACTCAAATTAGACACCTTTAGTAGGACGGAAAAAGTATTATTTTAAGAAAAACTTGAGAAAAAATAAATTCTTATATTTGTAATTTTTTAAAATAGATTTTTTTTTATATAACGAAGAAAGTACCAACTACCGATGCATTTAGACCCAAATCAGTCATCGAATTAAAAAAAAATATATGGCATGGATAAATCATCGGTAAAACTAATGGTCAAATTGATCAATAATTGGTGATATCATATATGCAAATAAAATATATTATTGATAATTAATCAAGTTTTAGAACATTGTTTTTTTGATAAACTAGAATAAATGAAGTTGTGCTCCAATATAACTAAAGTATTTAATTTAAATTATAAAAAAAAAACTAATTATTACACCAACAAAAAAAATTATACTAACCGATTCACTAGTTCAACTCACCCGATTATAGATTGGCTGACTTCAAATCATTGTTAACCCGTTCAATTTGATTGGCTACTTGTTCAATTTTATTTTTGACGAAATAAATTTAACCTTATCAAGCCAAGTCAGACAAGTATAAAAATTTAAAAATTAATCATTTCACATATGATTCTAATATTTATATACGTTTTCCTCTCATATTAAAATAAAATGGGACCTACCTTAATAAAATCTGGTGGGTGGAGACAACCAATGAATTAGTGAAATTATAATTGAAACCTTTGGTATTTGTTGCATTTAATTCTTGGATTATATCATATCCCTGTATATAATTTTGGGAAGTTGTAGGGAGGGTGGGGGAAGAGAGATAAAGATTTTTGACTGAAAAACCGGAATAAGAGGCCAAGTGCATGACTCTCACTCTTCCTTACCCTTGACTTCCGTTCTCCTCTTTCTCAATCTTCACTCTTTCTTTTTCAGTCTAAAATCTTATACTTTTTTTTTTCCAATTTTTTTTTTTTTTTTTTTTTAGCATCAAAGTAAAAATCTTGAATTGGGTTTTGTAAATGAGTGAAAATATTGATGTGGGTATTTTTTAATTTGTTGAAAATCTCAATGAATAATGGATATTGAGGTGATTTTTGAATATGTGAAGGAAAGATGCACTTTCCTGTATATACATTTTCCTTTTCTAATTAGGAGGAGTAATTAAGAGGAAGTATCTTGTGTGTTTCTTTTTCAATTAATCTAACTAACCGCCTGTTTATGATTATGGCAATCTCTTTTAAATTTATTATTATTATTATTATTTATTATTATTATTATTATTATTATTATTATTATTTATTATTATTTCATATAAATTAATGAATATTCCCTAGTAGAGAAGAAAATAAATCATTCACGGCTCTCTTATATGTCCTCTGTTTTCACTCTCTCTATCTAATCTAGGGTTAATTCACTTAATTCTTTCTTTCTTCATTAGTCTTTTATTTCTTAGCACCCGCAGCTATAGCACCTAGCACCAGCAGCTCTTCTTCAGCTGCTGCTCAACCCCGTCGCTTTCAACCAACCAACTTTCTCTCTCCTCTTTTTCCTTTAAGCTACAAACACTCAACAATGGAGGATGAACAAGAAGATCAGTCTCAAAATCAACAACAACATAATCCGATTTTATCTGATGGGAAGCTCAAGATAAAGCTCATGATTAATCCCAAAAATCTTGAAGATGAGGTTATTCATGATTTTTATCAAGATGAAGATGGTTTTCATGATCAGATTATTAGCCCTGTTCGTAATAACGACGACAAGAAACAGAACAACAACAACAACAACAACAATTCTCGGGTTTGTTCGGAATGTTACAAGGAATTTAGCTCCGGTAAAGCTTTGGGAGGTCACATGAGAATCCACGTGCAGGCCCTCAAGAAGAAACAACATAATGATCAGCTAAATCAAAATACCATGATGTTCAAGAAACATGGGAAATCCTCTGAGGATGATTCGATTATTTTTCATCTTGATAAGAACAAGAAGAAACATGATTATATTGGGGATGATAATCGAAAACCCATTTGTTCCCTTTGTGGGAAAAAATTCCCCTCGATGAAATCTTTGTTTGGGCACATGAGGTGCCATCCGGAGAGAGAATGGAGGGGAATTCAGCCGCCTAAGCAATTTGAAAAGATTAATAATTCTTTCTCATATTCATCTTTATCCCATGATGATGAGGAGGAGGAGTTTAATGACGGCGGCGGCGATGAGGCAGCTCCGGTGGTGGATTTAGCGCAGACTTTGGTGCCCTGGTCGGTGAAGGCGCGGCGGGGGCGGAAGGGAGTCAGGGGATCCTCCGCCGCAGCCAGCTCGACGGAGTTTTTGGGTTCAGAGGAGTTGGAGGAGGAGGATGAGGAAGAGGAGGAGAAGTTGCGCAATGCTGTTAATGATTTGATGATGCTAAAACAGTTGGTTACTCTTGAGGCTACGAACAGCAATTCTGTCACTAATAACAATGAGATTGATCAGGAATCGAATCGGGTTCTGGAGTCGAAAAAGAAGAACAAGAACAAGAAAAGATTAATTGGGGAGGAGTATGCAGTTGAAGATGATGATGATGATGATTTTTATCCTGTGATGAAAAAGCTCAGAATTGAGAAAAATGGTGGAGATAATATGACAGAAAAAGGGAAAGGGAAGGCTGTTTTTGTGGAAAATCATGCTCCATTGTTGTTGGATAAGGAGTACTGTTCTGACGGCAACAAATCGGATAGTAGGAACACTGAATTAATACCCATGAATCAGAAGAACAATTATTTTGATGGGATTATTAGCAAGAACAAGAAGAAGGTGAAAAAAATGAAGCTGATGATGGATTTGGATTCATTGCAAGAGCACGAAAAGCCCGAATTTGAACCGGAGAAATACAAATGTAGCACTTGTAACAAGTGTTTCCAAAGTCATCAGGCACTTGGGGGTCATAGGTCTAGCCATAACAAGTTCAAGATTACCATCATTGATCAAAATCATCAGCAGCATCAGCATCACGCTTCATCAGCTGCAGTAATACCTGATCATCATCATCGTCAGGAATTTGATCAGCGGAAATTTGAACCACCCCATCAACAGCAGCAAGCTAACACTGATGAAGAATTAACCAACAAGGAAATTAGTAGCGATAGCACTGTACACCAATGCAGGATTTGCAACAAAACATTCCCATCAGGCCAGGCCCTTGGGGGTCACAAGAGGTGCCACTGGGCTGGTCCAGTTCTTGAGTTGGCAGAACCATTGGCAGATCAAGTCCAACTAGCCCAAGCTCCATCAAGACAATTCACATCTTCAGGGGAAGAAGCCAGTCAGAATGCCGGTAGCAGCCGCCGAATGATGGAGTTTGATCTCAACGAGCTGCCTCCCATGGAGGATTATGATATTGAAAATGCAGCAGCAGAAGCAGCTTATTCTTATGGGTATTACTAGATAATTAGTACTACTAGTAGTATATATAAAATAGTTAGTTGAATGTTGCAGCTTCTAGTGTTCGATCTAGCTATAGAGGTTATAAATATAGACTAAATGCCTCAAATTTTGGCTTATTCTGATCAGTTTAGTTTTGTTTTCAGTTATTGGAAACAAACACATTTAATTGCACAAGGAGAAAAGGAAGAACTATATTTCTTATGAGAGTAAATGGTCTTCATGAGGAACTTTCTGGTCTTTGATAGGATGATGATGTAAAGAAGCTGCTTTTGATATACTAATGGGTTTAATTGATAGCAATTTTTAATTCAACTCTTTATATATGTAGTTGGTTTTGATTGTTTCTTAGCTTGCTATGTGTGTGGCATACATTTCAGAACAAATGTACATATTTGGTTGTTAGATGGGGTGTTCAACTGCAGTCTTGCAAAGTTTTGCTCCCTCAAGTGGTTGAATATTTTCGTTGCTTATTAATTAATTATTTAATTAACTGTTGAAGATATGTCGCCTGAAAAGAATATTACCAAGTAGGTTAGCACATGTCCTGATTTGAGGTTGCCATCTGGATTATAAGATAAGAAAAATGGGGAAAAAGTCAATGAACAGCCGACTATTGGACAAGATTCACCCCTTCACTTTATTTCGAGTAGTATATTGTCACCCTTTTTGCTTTGCTTGAGATTTTAAGCTACTCATGTTGATATATAATAATATATAATTCTATAAGCCAAAAGTCATTTAAATAGGGACACCCAAGTTCCTAGCTCAAAGCTATTAGTAGCTAGTTGCCACAGAAGAACTTGATCTTTATAAGTATATTCCACAAAAAAGAAGTGCATGTGGGGTCAATTGAAATAGATATAGAATCTAGACAATGATGTATAACTAAAAACTTCCAGTACTCATTTTATTTGACCTGATTTCTTAAAAATTGTTACACCCTTAAATATATATATATATATAAGTTTCTAATTTTTTATTATATATGTATTGACTTGTAAAAAGAGAGTTAGATGATAAAAATAATATTCAATTTTTAATTACTAGGAGAAAATATAGTTTTACTATATGTAATGATCCTTACAATAATTTTTTATAAAATAGTAAATTCTATAAAATAATTAAAATATAAAATTTATTATTTTATAAAAATTTATTATATAAATTATTGTATACATCATTACATATAATAAAATACTAAAATTCAAGAAAATAGAACATTGTTGGTTTGAGCCTTTAAGGGATATTTGTCCAATTCAAACACATGGGGCCTTCCACTCAGCCCTTGACATTTGACCAAGTCAGGAGAAGAATGTCACCAACAGCAATAAACCTAATAAAAGGCTCCTTCTAGTTTTCAGTGTGGGACTTTATTACTGAGGTGGAAGTAATCCGCAAGAAACCTAGTATGGCTTCTTCAAGTTTTCAATGTAGATTACTAGATTTTATTACTGAGGTCAAACTACTCTGCTTCTCTACAGGTACATTGCATAACAAAACACATACATATGCATACAGTAACAAAAATTATCTGATTTATTTAAACAAAACATGCATAAATCGTAGTATTGTATAACTTATTTATTCTAGACAATTTTGTTAAGTTATCTTGCATTAGATCATGCATATACATGGCTTGTTTGATTATTAGCGTTTTCAGCGTTTGATTCTTTAAACGCACTGTATCATGTTCGGTGTGTTATTTTTGAGCTTCAAATATTACGTTTTTTAGTTAAATAAGTTGTATTTAAAATAAATTCTTATAACCAAATAAAATTTTTAAGTGCATTTGAATATTTAAACCCTTCAAAGGAGATTTAACTTTTTTTCATCATTTACCCTCAAGTGTAAGATTAAAATTAAAACAACTATATTCTTTATTCTATAGTAAGTAAACTGCATATGTTTTATACAGTGAAGTGCAACCGATAAAATGTAGGAAAGAGCGTGGCTAATTAGGATCTGTTTGGAAATAATTTTTTTAAAATTGACTTAAAATTAAAATTTTAGTAGATTTATAAGTTTAAAATTTAAGTAGATTTATAAGTAAAAGTGTTCGGCATCAACTTTACTTATAAGTCAAAAAATTAGTTAAAATAATTGCAAATGCGTTCGGCTAATAATGACTTGTAACTTAAAATAAAATTTAAGATTACTAAAAAGGATATGAATAAGAAGAACACTAGAAAAATAAAAGAAGGCAAAAGTGTCATTTCATAATATTTGACTAATCTTTAAAAAAATGACTTATAAGTCATTTTTTATAAGTTTCAAAAGATTGCTTATTTTTTTGACTAATAAGTCAAGTTATAAATAAAATAAAAAAGTCATTCTCAAATATTTTTTTTAGCTAAATAATTTATAAGTTGAGTTATAAAGAGTTGTCGAACATGCTCTTAGTAGCGTCCTTGGTTGAGTACAGAAAAAGTTATATTCTATATAATTTTATAAATAATAAAAAAAAAATCTGGGCAAAAGAAATACATAATTATTAGGGGGGTAAGAAAAAGAAAAAAGCTCAACTGTTTTACTGACATATTCTCGTGACAATAATATATGAAAGCCTCTCTGCATTTTGACTTCACATACCTTACAACCTTTGCTAGTTCTAAAATGCCAACGTTATTCCTGCTTTTACTTTTCATAAATTTTAAGCATGATCTGTAATTATAGTTTTAGGTAGCAATCCCCATGCAATTATATGTCATTTAAGTTTCAAACTAATGACGTGGAGTAATATTCTTTATTTGATGACTTGTATCATTGTACTGAAGTTGAATAAAAAATTCTGAATGTATAAAAGAGTTTAAATGAGCTAAATATAAAATAAAATAATATGTTTGATAATTGTCTGTTTAAAATATTTAAATACGTATATTTTTCTATTTTAACTTTCTTGACTATTATAAAAAAAATTATTATGTAATTATAATAAACAATGTTATCTAAGAAAAATTAAATATAAACTTTTAAATAATTTTTGATGGAGTATATTATTAGTAATATAATTTTAGGAATAAAACACTAAAAATATTGAAAACTAATATTTTTATATGTAGGTCCAATCAAAAGTATTGTCATAAATGTATAACGATGGTTAAACCGTCGCTATAGACTCTATATGCGGGTCCTAAATGTGATAATATCAAAATCTCATGTGAAAATATTAATTTTTAAAATATTAATGAAATTCAATCGGTCCATAAAATCAAAACAAAATATTATAACAACATTCATTAAATTGGTTAAAAATCAAAAATAATTTATATATAAAAATTTGTTTATTATAAGAAAACAATTAAATAGATACTGAAAGTAATTTTTAATTGTCAATAAGAAAATGTAAACAAAATATCATTTAGTATTACTTAATTTTTTTGATGAATCGTTCAGACACATTTAGAGTTTAAAAACTATAAAACAAATGAGTTAAATAACTTATTCAGTCAGATTCAGACTCATTTTAAAATAAACAAACACCTCGCAATTCTTATTTTAATTAGTACACTTAAAATTAAAAGATTTGAATCATGTATTTTATTTACATATATGCTATACTTAGACTTGGCAAACTAGTCCGATCATCGGTGGGTCAGGCCGCGAACGAGCTAGCCTTTCAAAACGATCTAGGTTTTTTGTGTCAGAAATAGACAACTCATATTATTTTATCTTACCTTTTCTTTTCTTTTATAATTATGACACATAACATGATATTTTGATCTTAAACTATTGACTGTAACATGCAATTTATTTTATTTAATAAAAATATATTTATTAACAAAAAATATTAAAAAACTTATGTTTAGTTAAGAAATAATTTTAACTTTATTAAATATTGTGAACATTATTTATTTGATTAAATATGTGAAACTAATAATTGTAATTAAATACCAAGTGACTAATTTTAAAAAATACTAGAATTATATCACAAACACATTACACATGTATGTATTTATATTATGAACATTATTTGATTGTACATATAACGTATTCTGCTATGTGCAAGTATATAAAAATATAATTAGTTAATTATTATTCTTTATTAATATTTGATAATCAATAATATTTCAAATTTTGCCTTATGTTAAGTTCTTTCATATCTAATAGCCATAATAGGTTTGGAGATAAATAATATTGTGAACAAATGAAGAGAAACTTTGTTGTATAAATTGATCTAAACGATTAATGAATTAAGTTATTCTTAATAATTTTTTTATGTATTTATTTTTTTTATAAAAGAAAAAAAATGGGCCATGGGCTAGGCCAAAATGACCCATATTTTTGTGCTGAAAAATATATATCCGTATTCCATTTTTATTCAACTGACCCGCGGGCTTGACCCATTTTTTCCAAGTCCAACTATTCTCCATCAATCCCAAAACATAATTCTTATTTTACTCGGCGCACTTTCACTAAAAGATTTGAATCATGTTTTTCATTTACATATGCGCCACTCTTTATCCCAAAAAAATAAATAAATCATTTTTGTGAATTCTACAAACTTGAAAGGGTATAGTTTTATCCTAAAAATTGAAATTTAAGAATTTAAAGTCGTGTTTGTGAGTTAAATAAAATCCGATTCTTGATTAAAGTCCTCGCCCTCTTTTTTGGACTCTGACTTTCCTAATTTCATAAATGTGTTTAGACAAATAAAATTCTGAAGTCAAAGCTTAGACTTCAAAAGTTTTAAAAGCTCTAAAACCATCCCCACAAGAGACCAAGACACTGTTCATGACCTATTTGTACTTGAGCCTATTTGTACTTGAGCTTTGGAAAACATCCCCACACGAGACCAAGACAAACAAGACTTTTTATACCACAATTTCAAGACTGTTGACCCTAGATAACAATCCATATATAAGAAAATATACGGGAACTGATATTTTAACATTAAAAAAATAATATTTTTATATTAGTCGCTCTCATATATACGTGAGACTTACATACTATTTATGTGAAAAAGATAATTTGAAAATATTATCTTTTCATATGAAAATATCAGTTAATTAAAATATGTAATGTAATAATAAAATCTAAAAAAGTCTAAAATATATATTAATTAAAATTATTGTTTTTGAGTGATTAAGAAAGTGCTGAGAGGAAAGAAATCCAGGGAATGGCTTGCAAGTCTTGTTTACTTGACTAATAAGTAACAACACATCGCAAGTAATTTTAATGTGAGGAGCAGCATAGATGATTAAATCTGAAGTCATTCTAAATTAAAATATTATTATTTTGAAAATTAATTTGAAATATAAAATTATTATTAAAGTTAAACGTAAGGCATTTTTAAACTTAAAATTGACATAGGATTTCTTTAATTTTAGTCAATAGATATTGCTATCTAAAAGATATTACTCAATAATTGTAAGATTTATTGTTTAATACATTTTTAACAAATTATCTCGATTTTGAATTTAACAATGTCTTATATTAACTTCTAAAATTAATACGATCTTATAATTTGGAGCGAATTTACGATATTAGAATGGAGAGAGTTAAGAGTATTAATTAAAGGACCGTAATTTATGGAAGGTGGCCGTTGATCTTATTGTATTCGAGTCCAGCAACAATCAAAATTATACGACTTACATAGTACATGTGGACCTGGCCAGACTCGCAGGTATCGTAGTATACTATTTGAGTGTTTCTACATTTATTCACTTTTCTTACTCAATTTTTTTATCCGTATATAAGATAATTGAGTTTGGCCTTACCTCATTTCATCTTTAATCCAAATGAATAGGTCACACTCATTTGTCTTATATATGAGTAAGAAAAATGGTCAAGTTTTAGACTTATCTTGTGATTTCATTGCTGTAGTTTCATTCTTCTATATGAGACCAGTGTGTTGACAATTGGCTAAACAATCGGTTTTTTTAGGGCTTAGGGGAAACTTGAGGACTGAAAAAGGGACGAGAGGGAATTACAGAAAAATCTAGAAAAAACTTATACTTTACATCTAGTGTTTTGGTTAATTTTAAAATCTTTCAACTTTTTTTTTAGGGTAGACTCGAACCTATTAAATTGCACAGCAAAATGAAAGGTATCTAACTATCACCTTTAGTCTGGCTAAGCAATTGTTGAGCATTGATATATGTAAATTCTTCAATGGACCAAGAAACTAAAAAGACTCTTAAACAAAGATGTTGCGAGTTGCTACTCCCATATATTGTTTATAATTTGGGCTTTTGGCTCTCCATTGCACGAAAAAATATATATAAAAAAAAAAATCCCACTTTTTTGTTTTCAACCGAGTCATTCTGTTTCCCATTAATGATTCACCAGCGCACACATGCAAGTAGAAGTTCCAAAAATGATTATCCCTGTTGTTCTTTTTCTTACAAATTCATTACTTCTGAAATAGGTCTGCAGAACCCCAACACTGTGACCTCTAAATCCTATCTCAGCTACCTGTTAAAGGCCAACGACAGAGGATGTCTTTCAGGAAAACACCTCTTAAGAAAAACATTCATTTGTCCCTTTCACTTTTTTCTTTGAGAAAATACTATAAGAAACATTGAATGCATAAATATTGATCTACACAATGTCTTAGAAAAAAAAACACATTAGAAATTCAATTGTCACAAACAAATATTGATTTGCAGAAAGTCATTTATAACCAATAGAAATAGATTAAACAAAACATATAAAAACGCTTGTCCAATCTATCTGACAGCTTTTACAAGAGTAACAACAAAAACCAGACTACCTATTCTCAAAATTAGGTGGGTACAACTCCATTGTAATGGGGGGCCAACTGCAATACAAACAGACTAAGTACTACAAACAATAATACCAACTGTATAAAGAAACAAGAAGTAAATTGGCATACCCGCTTCTGCAGCTTCAAAATTTCACCAGTCTCTAAAATTTCTTCGCAACAAGTTTCCAACGTCATTGCTTGTTTCTTTAGCATGCTGGCCTTGTTTCCTGTGTCCTCAAGCTTGTTCAGCATTTGGGCTTGCTCTGAAGCCAGAGTTTTTTGTTCTTCCAAAAATGTGATTTGATCCACTGCAGCTACTCTCAACTTTTGGATTGTTCTGGATATTGCCAAGTATTCAACCTCTGCTTCGATCTTTTGCTTGAAGAGGCCCTCAAGCTCCATCTCTATCACTTGATATTTTCCCTGCGGTAACTCTATAGTTCCACTGGTTTCTTCCTGTCGTGATGTATTACTATTTAAAGTAGTTTCAAGTTCAGAAATTTTAGCTTCCTTCGCCTCGAGCATAGAGCTTGCCTTCTCGAGCTTGCTTTCTAAATGAATTACATTCTGCTTCAAGCTAACTATCTCACTCTCCAATAAATTAGAAAAAGTTTGTTGACTCTCACCATATTGCAATGGTTCAGATGAGCTTGGATCATGAACTCTGGAATCAACAGAAGTGAACACTGAAGAACTGCTACCCTGAACCAAATCATTGAAGAGGAAAATATCATCTTTCCCAATTTCCCTAAATTTCTGAAGTTCTGCAAAGTATAAACAGGTTCACTTAGCCACACTGCCCAAAACACATTCAACAGACAACCACAAAAACTATATTTAAGGATATTAGAGGGTGAGAGGGAAGGGAAGAGAAAACACACAAGCATGCACACAAAACAAACATAGGATGTTGCAGCAATAAGTTGGTCATAAATTATTATCAGATCATATATCAACTCAGCACCAATGTTACAAAAATGGAGCACTATTCGAAAAGTAATATCAGGTATAGCACAATGCCTAACCAACTCTGTTTCTTAAAAATTCAAGCTAAATATAGTTCATCAAAATGTCATTCAGAAGGTTTTAAGGCAACAGGGCACAGGCACCAAACAGACTTTTTTCTGTGCAATGAATATGTGTGGTCCATATCTTTTAGCTATGTTTTCAAAATCAAATGATTCAAAAAGGTGTTCTAAAGCAACTCACTGATGGATTGCAGTTGAAGGAGAAGGATACATAGATATAATAGTGTACGTCTCAAAGGTCTAAGCAGAATTTCTTCCTCTCCAGTCATTCGTTATCTTCTCTCTTTTTAAGGGAAACGCCTTGCTGTGAGGTAAAAAACAATTATCCTAGGAGAAGCAGCAAAGAGAGATTGGAGGACTGCAGCAATCTTAACTCCATCTCCATATACAATCTTAAATAGATCCTGCTTTCAGCTTCACGCAAGGAACAACAGATAAGCTTCCAAGTTTATTTTTTCTTTTAGAAGTAGATAGGCTTCCAGTTATTGTTAAGGAAGGAAGCCAAGTAGCACACAAGTTAACATGCTGAATAGAAGCAGCGTTTGTCCTAGCCTCTGAATAAAAACTAAGACCCACTAGATCCAGGCATATTTTCACCTAAACTATAACCATCATACTAAGGATGTCCTCAATATTTAACTTTTGAAACCAACATCTCTCCAAAACTTCGAACTCTCAGAAAATAAAAAATGTGCATCAGAGATAGGCCTCTCATCCAAACTGTGAGGTCAAATGAAAGAAACAAGACTTACAATTGGTAAAAATGGAAATCACAAGATTCAACCACCTTCTTGCTCATAAGACATAAACCATGAAAAATTATTAATTAACGTGACTAACATACTAGTAACTGCAATAACAACGTTAAACACGTACATAAAGGCTTTTGCAAATGCAAAGTAATGAAAGTTCAAACAAACTTAAGAACCTAGAGGTCATCAGAAGGTGTCATGGAGGTGTAAAACTAAGTAGTCTTGCAAACACATGATACCTCCAGGACATAAATAATTCAATGCAGGACCAAAATGATCTCAAGTGCACCAGCAGAGACTTTTAATGAAGGATAGTCATTCCAAACTGCACAAGTTACTATTGTAAGCTACATGGACTGATGGACAATACCAAGGACTTGGATTGCAAGAAAGTTGATAGTTTTTGCAAGTTCCAAAGTCACATAATAATGTAAATTTGAGGATGATTCAGTTTCTGTACTCAAGTCAATAATTGTTGCCTCAATTCCCGATAAGAAGTAAGAATAAGTGGCAGACGTTGAGGCAACTCTGCAGCATTAGAACAAATGAAGCTTTTTACAGAAACAGATATAGGACGGCTTTGTTTGACACAGCGTGGCGAATCAAAGAATATAAATATCTGGCAAGTCAAGAACCCACCTATGGTCTCAGGCAAGAATAACACCAACCACCAAAGGCTCACTCCGAGGGACAAGCAAGCTCATGTACTTTTGTCTTGTTTGACCATATTTTTTAACGAACTAACAGGATCTGGATTGTTATGAATTTAACACATACCACTTTTGAAAATTGTTAGTAATTTGAAATAGTTATCCTAAAAATTAAGATTCGATTTACAGGTTATCCCCTGGAGCACCACCACCAACCACACAAATCTTTCCTTTTCTTCTTGGTACCCCGGTCAACCCGATATAAAGATAAAGATATAAAGCTAATGAAGCCGAGGTGGACGGAGCACATTAACTATGATTGACGTATTGCACTTCCTATTGTGCCCATTCACATGTCTATAAATTAATTTGTAAACACAAGAGAGAACATATCCTAAGGATGGCGTCAGCAGGTGCTTTCTCAGCATCATATAAGCATCTCACTACCATTGAATCTTTCCTAATTATCTTCACCAACCCAATTACTGATGGCCGTCAAAGTGGAAAACTTATATGCAAAGTATGCATATGCAAATCAGTTTTCTAGCAAAGAATCCAATATTTTTATTAAATAAAAAATAAAAATAAACTGTTACTTTACGTATTGCATTTGGCAGTCAGATAACATTTTCTTTTTCCTCACCATATCTTATTTCATCTAGTGATAAATAAAATTTAACCATTAAAGTTTCCTTTGTTTGAACTAGAATAATTTCAATATAAAGCTCGGCAAAAAAATCTGTTTTATGCAACTAATTCTAATGTATTCTCTGAAGAGATTGCAAAATTTATACTTATGCAAAGTTCAATGTATGGTTCCTTATAAGAAGAACGTACATAAATAAACAAAGACACTCTAAATGCAAAGATACAAACGCAAAAATATTTATACTCGTTAAGAATCATTATTAAAATTTGCAGTGGAGGGACAGAGACCTTTTTCAAGCAGTTCCTGTGCAGTCTGTAGTGTAGTGATAGAATCAACCAGAGGATCACGATCTGCTGACGATCCATGATTCTCACTATTTTCTCCCTTACTTTCCCAAGTCAATTCAGCAACTAAATAATCTTGCGAGACATCTTCAAATTCCGCTAAATTTTTTCTGAATCCAGCCTGAAGCTCCTCGCCAAGTTCACCACCCTGAGCTTCATCACTATTTTCTCCATCATAATTTGCGGACCTGCTTCGTCTCCCATTACTGGTCATAGAGTTAGCACCCTGCATAAAGACAAAGTTGGAGCTTCGAGAGTCAGACTCCATGCTGGAATGAGAGTTTTCCTTCTCGATTTTGACCCGTTCTCCTCTAGGCTTTTTACTGGTTTCGGTCCGATTTTTTCCCTGTTGACCCCGCTGGACAGCCAAATTACCCAAGTTGTTCCAATTTAAACTCCTCATCCGGTTATTATTGTCCGCGTATCCCCCCACTGTAGGTATCTCATACCTCAACCTTGGAGCACTTGCTGCAGTTGAAGACTTGCTACTCCGGTCTTCGCTGTTCTCTGAATCCTCTGTCCCGGCAGCAAATATAGGTCCAAATGCCAACCCAGAATAAAAACCATCGTCAGCTATACCCGTACTTTTCACCACCGCATTGGTAGATGAAACGGAACCCTCACTCTTTTGCTTCATATCAGCAGAGTGATGCATAGGATTTCTTGAATTCTGGTTTGAATTAGGCAAACCCCGTTTCCCTATTTTGCTACTATCAACAATACTACCCCCTTCCTTATTAGCTT
This sequence comes from Hedera helix, assembly GCA_947179155.2. Lineage (NCBI taxonomy): Eukaryota > Viridiplantae > Streptophyta > Magnoliopsida > Apiales > Araliaceae > Hedera > Hedera helix. The sequence continues at coordinate 8,892,339 of OX359265.1, read as the reverse complement.
CCCTCCGAATCCGTCTCCATTTCTTCAGACCATAACCTTTCATAGCCTGGGTGGAAGATCCTATCGAATTCGAACCCCCTGGCGATGCTTGCACCTTCGGCAGAGGTGAATTCACAGAATCAGTACAGTTAACCCCCTCGGAATTAGTATCAGGAAATAATTTCTCATCCACCTGGTCAACACTACAAGCCCCATTCCTTTCAATCACGGGTTTCTCAAAAACACTCTCCAAATTCTCCGGCGCAACTACTTCATTATCTTCCACAGATTCAAGTACAGAAAACTCACTTTCCAAATCCATAACCAGGTAATTAATTTTAGGGTTTTGAATAGAAAAACCACGGATTTATGTTTCAATCGAAGACCCAGCCGGGAAATTCAGATCAAGATCGAGAACAATTAACCATCATTCCAGCTCATGGGGACCAAATCTAGCAAAAAATCTCGAAAACATCAAATTACCTAGTTTGGGCAATTGAATTCCACCTGGAATCCAATACTATTTAATACCCAACTCGTTGTTTTTAGAGATAAATCACAAATTGGAAGGCGACAGAAACGAATTCGAAGTAGGGGAATATGTGATTAATAAATTACAAAATTCAAAAGAGAAATAATAATAATTGAGGAACAGCAGCTGCAACAGTAACAGCGTACCTTTTGCGCCATAACTTAACTGGAGAAGATTGGATCGAAGGAAATGGAAACCCTAAACGGTAATTGGAATTAGTACTTTATAGCTAAATAGACATTAGTTAATAATTTAACCAAGGGAATAAAATTGGAAAAACTAGGTACATACATGGAATTTGGGGAAGAGACGAAGAAGAGAGCTAGTGGTTGAACGTGGAGGGGCACATGGAGGGGTGGCCCACAAAATGTGATGGTGATTGCCGCCCGATCTGTAACAAATTAGATATTAGACACATATTCTCCGGTCTCCACATAATACTACTCAACCTATCCTAAATTAAAGATTATTTTTTATTTTTTATAAATAATTTATTTAATTTTAAAATAAACGAATATAATTATTTTATAGTAGTTAAAAATTATTATATATATATATAATAAAATAAAGCGGATCACATCCAATGGTCTCAAATTACTAAAAGCTTTAACAAACAACGGCTGTGATTTGTTGGTTCCCCCTCTTCTCTATCTGTTTGCTTGTGATTTATTTGGCCTCTTTCAAAATTTGAAACACTCTTTCCCCCTTATCCGTTTCATTCAATTTCTTATCTACCGTCTGCCATCGTCTTCTCTCTCTTGCTTGCCCTAGACAGATTCTCACCATTTCTCTCTCCTCTCTCAATATCAACTTTGCCTTGGTGAAATTGAGAGGCAGCGACAAATGAAAACCTATTGCCTGTCTCTCGGGTTTAATCCAAAAAGAAGCTGAAGAAGAATCAAGCTCCAGGAAGTTGCGTGTTATGGTGTTAAATATTGTGTTTTTGTTTTCAGGCGGGAATGCCTCCGGAGATAGCGACCTTGTTAGATGAAATTGGGCGAGAAAATGATCTTTATAATAGGCATGATACTGTTTCCACTTGCGTTGGAGCCGACGAGTTCATGGTTTCTCTATATATTATATATGTGGCTTTCGTTTAATTAATTCTTTTCATGGTTTCTCTATATATTTCGATTTTGAGTTTGGATCTCTATTATTTACCTTGTGTTGGAGCACATAGGAAACCTACTGTGAAATATTGATCAAGTACAAATCTGATCTTTCAAGGCCTTTCAACGAAGCAACCACCTTCCTTACTAAGATTCAAACGCAACTCGGCAATCTTTGCAAATCAGGTGAGTCAATAGCCTCTATCTTTGAATATCATCATTTTCTCGTGTTTGAAGATTTTTTTTTTGTTTTGGTAATATATCTTGGAGCTTCTTTATTCGCTCCCGTCTACACTTATACACCTGAGTTGTTATGTTAAATGAGTTAATTGTAACAAACTTTCCTACAAAATTATGGGTTTAACCCTCCCTAAATGCCTATTAGTTATGTCCTAAAAACTAATGCACATGTTGTGTTTGATTTAATTCCTCTTAGAGTTGTTTAGTATAAAAAAAAAAGTAACTGTTGTAGTAGCGTTGCTTCTGATTATGGGAAAATGATGTAGAAAATTAATTTTGTGTTTGATTGTGTAACGCCCCCAAATCCGGGTTCCTTAAACCCTAGACTTGGTACGTCACGATACACCATCTTCATACATGTTCTATAACTAATGCGGAATATATAAACATAAATTGTTTATTCTACAACATTTCCCAAGGTTTCTAACCTTAACTTACATATATATACCTTTAGATTTATAAAAAGGTTTACAAAATTACTTACATCATATAACAATTTAGTTATAATGAATAACACTATAATCTTGTCTTTTGCTTCTGTCTCCGTCTCTCCTCGGACATTCGTATTATTCTGAAATTTGTTATCATGATATAGCAAGAGTGAGGAACGACTTTGCTCAGCAAGTTTAAATACAATAACGATATATCATGATTGAAAGAAAGAACAAGCTTTCGGATTTTCAACAATATAATAATTGTGAAAGAGTACGAATCATAATTTCAATAATTGAATGACTGAATCAAGTAATGTTGAGTGTCAATAATGACCATGAACAATTTTAACTGAACCTTATGGTAATGAAGGTGATCAGCCTTTCATACCTGATGAACACATGCAACAAACACTATGTGCGAATCAACAATTTAAAGATGTGGAATAATTATACAGAATTAAACCATAGCATGCTTGAAACGTAATAACTTGAATTTGAGTTAGGGACTTGAACAATAAAATAATATATCCTGCTCGAATATAAATTGAGTAGGGTTTAGGAAACTTGCCTGTTTGCTCAGCTACAATTAATGTCTAGCTTTAACTAACTGGCTTTAAAAGACCTAACATTAATAAAGTTGGTCTAATAATTAGTACGGCGTATTTGTACAACTATACGCTCACTAAGGAACTTATCTACCACACATAAGTATTAACACATAATTTACATAAGTCAAAACGATATTATTAACCTTATAAACTCTCAATCAAATTAGGTTAATAATTTAATAATTTAGAAAATAATTTTCTCAAGTGTTAAACACTTATTAAACTATTAAACAATTTATTATAATTGTTTAAACAAAAGAGTTAAAAGACATTTTCTTTATTTCATTTAATTACTATTTAACATTAATTAAATAGTAAGTAATTAAATACCTTTAGTTATTATTTAATAATAAATAATAACTTACAAGATTTATTTATTATTTAAAGTTAATCAAATAATAAATAATTATATTATATTAAAAATAATCAAATATCTTTAGTTATTATTTAATAATAAATAATAACTAACTAACTAGATTCATTTATTATTTAAAGTTAATTAAATAATAAATAATAAAATTATATAGTAAATACTCAAATATCATTAGTTATTATTACATAATAACTAACTGAATTTATTTATTATTTAAAGTTAATCAAATAACAAATAATTAAATACTCAATCTTAGTTGTCTTTAATTATTATTTAATAGTAATTAATTAATAATTAATTAATTTATCATCCTTGTTTATTATTTAATATTAATTAAATAATAAACAATTAGTTTAATCATAAATTCAGAAGATATAATATTAACTAGATTAATATTTACAACATTTAAATATTAATCCTAAATACTTATTATATTTGAAAAAAATATAATATTAAACTAACTAGATTAATATTTACAACATTTAAATATTAATCCTAAATACTTATTATATTTGAAAAAATATAATATTAAACTAACTAGATTAATATTTACAACATTTAAATATTAATCCTAAATACTTATTATATTTGAAAAAAATATAATATTAAACTAACTCGATTAATATTTACAACATTTAAATATTAATCCTAAATACTTATTATATTTGAAAAATATAATATTCAATACCTAAATATCATTTTTGTATTATTAATATTTTTGTTATAATTTTAAATTAATTTTTAAATATTTAAATTAATTTAAATTATCCAGAATGGCAAAATCGTAAATAAACTGAAAAACCGGACCGATGACAATTTCGTAATTAATTAGAAAACCGAACGGAGGGGCATTATGGTAATTTCTGCCGAAAACTTACGCCCGCGCATTGCGCGCTTTAAGAAATTAGAGGCCCCAAAACGGCACCGTTTTGGGGATATGTCGGCTGGCTTCCGCGCATAACGCGCGGATGAAATTTTCTTCGCCTAAAACGACGCTGTTTTTCGTCCCGCGTCTGGCGATGAACAGTGGTCCGCGCATTGCGCGGCCAGTGTTTTTTTTTTTTTTTTTTTTCCTTTCCAAGCAGATTGTGAATAGTAATTTTTATACACCACTTTAATAAAAATTATACATTCAAGTAAGCTTTAAAAATCCAAAAAAAATTACCAATCACCTAATATTAATTTATAACATGAAAATATAATTTTTCATGATTTAATAGTAAAATTTTTTATAAAAATTTTTACATCACATAAACTACCACAAATCATAACTTTTTGTGTATAACTCCATTTTAAGTGATTCAAACTTTATTTTTCTCATGATTTAATGTTCTATAATATTATAACATTAAATCTAAATTTTATAAAAAAATATTTTTGGACATTATTTTGAGATTTGATTACACATCACCAAACACATATTTTCCATCATTAAAACTTTATAAAACATAATTTAAACTCATGATCAATTATAGAAGCATACATAGTATGATTTTAACCATAAAAATTACTATGTTAATATTTCTACCATAAACTTGAAAGAAAACAAGATTAGGGTTTATAAAATAATTACCTTGGTTTGATAGCTATTCTCCTCTTCTTTCCAAATATGTAGTATAAGAAGATGTCATGAACTAGCTTAGACTCCTCCTCCTTCTCTTGCTATTTTTACTCTCAAATATTTTCTCACTCTCTCAAATGTTCTCTAGCTCTCTTTAGCTTGAGAAAAAAAATGAAAGATGATAAATGACTAACTCTTTTAGCCTCCAAATGCAAGTATTCTTGCACTTCTATAGATCTAAAATATATCTATCAATTATAGCCATCAAGAGCCTAGCAAAGATACTAGCACAAGAAAAGCTTTAAGGACTAGAGTTGGTGAAAAGAGGGATGGTCCATATATTTTTAAAAATCAATACAAGTAACCTTAATTTATTTAAATGAAAAATAAAAGAAATAACAATCAATTCATTTTCTCTCTCCTAGCACCATCATTGCCGACAATACATGAAGAATTGTCCCAAAATGTTTGTCACTTTCTCATTTTTTTAATAAATAATAGTTTAATTAAGTATTTTTCAAGTGGGCCAATCATTGGGTTTTAATTTAAAATACCAATTGGGCTTCTATTAAATTGTTTGGGCTACTAAATTGTCAAATTTTATTATTCCCCACTTGGGCTACTAATTGACCCATGTTGGGTTAATTTAATAATTTACACATTATTTATTCAATCCATGATTAAATAAATAATTAAATTGAATAAATAATTAAATATTTTAACCCATAAGTATTAAATTACTAAATGGACTAATAAATATTATTATTAATATTTCACATTATTTACATTAATTAATAATCATATTAATTAATTTATTATATTTAATTCACTCATTTTATTCAATTTAATTGAATATTTAATTAATGATAACTTATCAATTATTTTGATATTAAAACTTTAGAGTGTATTCGCTAATAATAATATATATAATCTATATATATTATTTATACACATTACTTTACCTCAAAACAATTTCACAATAAATTATGAAATTAAAATAAATACAATATATAATTTAATATATATTATTTAGGCCATAAATTAAATTATTTAATACATTTACATTAAATAATTCATTTCTCATCAATTATGGAAGTAATTCCATTTACCCGAAAATACATTAAAATAATAATATATTTACTCAATTTTTTATTTAAATAATTTATTTAATTATTTAATTAATATTAAATAATTGTATAATTAAATTTCTCACTCTCATAAATCATTTACAATGATTTATTTAATTATAGAATATATTCATTTAACATATTCAATTACTATTTAAAATTTCTCAATTAATTTAAACCCTTTATATATATGTACATATATATGAAATTAAATGTTGTACATATATACCATTACTAATCTCCCTTAATTAATTCCACTACTTTATATAATTTATAATTATATAATTTACATAATTATTTCTCACAAATAATTTATCAACAATTTGCATAATTGTTGATTAATGAATAAATTAATTCCACAATAAACATTTTAATTCAATTCGGATTAATTTAATATTAATCTATCTATTTATCACAATTTAATTAACCATTAAATTATGTTACTAAATGTGCACGCATATATATATTCATATAAATACATATTTAATTTACACGCAACCACGTCGCATAATTACATAACTCCACTAATTAATTCTCTTAATTTAATTAAACTTGCTGTTAGTCAAGTTTATTGAATTATCACTTTACTTGCTAACTTATCAAAAATTTTGATATCACCATATCTAAGTTAGTCCGTTAAATTTAATTTGGACCTCTATTTATCTATCACTACTAGCACTAGGTTATCAAACTCCAACCTTTATTAAATATTAAATATTTTATTTCTAATTCATTTAAATATCCGGGATATTACATTCACCCCTTCTTCTAAAAATTTCGTCCCCGAAATTATCTCATACACATTTCTACCAATTTTCATCTATGAGTATAACTCTTTACTCATAAAATTATATGACCACCCTTTTCTAGGAAGCTCATACTTCTAAACTCATAATTCCAGAACAATGGAATATCTTGCAGAAGAATAAATTGAAAATCAATATCTTACAGAAGAATAAATTGAAAATCAAAATATTCATTAAAACTTTCATAATATGCTGAGGGGTCATCAAGACTGTGAACATGGAATTAACTGAATTCCGAATAAATAGTATTTATCCCTGTAAATACTTATAAACAGAGTGTTTATCAATCACAAAGACTGAAAACATTCCATAGGTGTACGCTAAGTGATCAGCCTATCGTACTTCTGCGTTGTGCACAACGACTTCTCACGGGGTCGAACGCTTTGGATTTACCAACCCATATCAGCATGCCACCACTGTTGGGCGCCCCCTCGCGGGTTCTTTATTCATGGCTCTGACATATCCCCCATTACGGGGTTGTTCACCTCAGACTTACTACAAAATTCCGCTCCAGCATAAGTTGGATTGGAAAATAAAACTTGAGTCATTTCTGACCAAAAGTGTCCAGTCAAAATAAATGACATAGACTCACATCATTGAACTGTTCGTATATTACGACTCAAAAATCATTTCAGATTAGTTAAAATAACAAAAATTCATTTATAGGACTTCATGATACCGCACCGTTGCAACAGTGCGTTGAGGATTCCGTCTTTTCATCTCTGCACCATGGCTTTAATGGCGTGTGATGATTTTATAAATACATTTTGATATTTTCAAATCAATTTGTCTAGCCGAAACAATTAGCATAGACTCTTCTTTAAACGTTTCAAAATACTAAAAATCATTTTGACTTTGTCATATTACATCATACCATAGTGGGCTTAAAAATACATCCAACACTAGGTTACTCTGCATTGATGACTCCATCGGTTATCATCTCTGCACTAAATGCATTAATGATTTCAAAAATACATTTGTCTTTTCAAAAGCACAAAAGTGCGAATTTGGCACGATTTTTAAGAATTTCAAAGTCTAGCATAGCTAGAAGATTTGGAATATCCTAAAACCTCAAATTTTTCCTTCACATTCTTTTCCAGCTTAATAACTATATCTAGTATAGCTTTAACCTGACTACTTAACTCTATCCCTACTCATTGTTCATCAAACTTACCACGTATTTAGGCTCAGGACTTACCACAATCATATGGTTTGAGGAACTTGTCCTAGTCAGGCCAAAGTCGCCCATTCGCTGAGGGGCTCCACCACATGACTATGAGTCACGAACTTACTATGCGTGTCAGTTCTCAGAACACGAACTTATCTTAACCTCTTCTACCTATCTGTTATACACATGAGAAAAGAATCACCTTCTCAACATACATATAGTGAATAGCGCGACACCAGGTTTCAGTTGATTATCATTATAGAAAGCCAAGTGGTCGTCAAACCAAACACAATCTCCTGCCCATACAAGAAATTGGTCAACTCAGCCACTAATCAATATAGGAAGTTAAGTGGTCGTTAAACCAAGAACAAATCCCATGCCCATACAAATGACTGTTCAACTCAACCCCTGTATCAATATAGAAAGCTAAGCGGTTCTAAAACCAAGCACTAATTCCCCGCCCATACAAGGAATTGTACAACTCAGCCACTAATATGAGTCCTCAATTAAAAACCTACAAACCTCTAACTTCTCTTAACTTGATATGAATTTTGTCAATTCATACCTTATTACACTCAACACTTCAAGAGTCCACTTGTTACTATTTCAGTATCCTCATTGTTATAGCACCATGCTATCAACACAACCTCTTAATCATTTAATAGACCATTTGTCATTCCATGATTTTTACTATGATCATCGTGATCTTATAACGCAATTGATTTCACCGTACTATTTCTCCTTTATTCTAGGATCGTTTATTTCTATCATCTTATCATTCATCTCTGGTCATTTTACTGTACGATTCTTCTCTTTTTAAATTCTTGAATCAAGTGTTCCCTGATTCTTATTCCATTTATTTGGATTACACTCATTGAAGATCCTTCTTTGAATCTTTTTATATATCTATGTATCTATATAGATTTATTTCCTCATTTATGAACTGTATATGTTCATTTCTAAACTCTATCTGAGTTTATCCTTTCACTGTCTTCATTATCTTTCCATGATTATAGCCTAAGGTACTGCTACCTAAGAACTATAACCTATCAGCTCTGATACCAACCTGTAACACCCCCAAATCCGGGTTCCTTAAACCCTAGACTTGGTACGTCACGATACATCATCTTCATACATGTTCTATAACTAATGCGGAATATATAAACATAAATTGTTTATTCTACAACATTTCCCAAGGTTTCTAACCTTAACTTACATATATATATACCTTTAGATTCATAAAAAGGTTTACAAAATTACTTACATCATATAACAATTTAGTTATAATGAATAACACTATAATCTTGTCTTTTGCTTCTGTCTCCGTCTCTCCTCGGACATTCGTATTATTCTGAAATTTGTTATCATGATATAGCAAGAGTGAGCAACGACTTTGCTCAGCAAGTTTAAATACAATAATGATATATCATGATTGAAAGAAAGAACAAGCTTTCGGATTTTCAACAATATAATAATTGTGAAAGAGTACGAATCATAATTTCAATAATTGAATGACTGAATCAAGTAATGTTGAGTGTCAATAATGACCATGAACAATTTTAACTGAACCTTATGGTAATGAAGGTGATCAGCCTTTCATACCTGATGAACACATACAACAAGCACTATGTGCGAATCAACAATTTAAAGATGTGGAATAATTATACAGAATTAAACCATAGCATGCTTGAAACGTAATAACTTGAATTTGAGTTAGGGACTTGAACAATAAAATAATATATCCTGCTCGAATATAAATTGAGTAGGGTTTAGGAAACTTGCCTGTTTGCTCAGCTACAATTAATGTCTAGCTTTAACTAACTGGCTTTGAAAGACCTAACATTAATAAAGTTGGTCTAATAATTAGTACGGCGTATTTGTACAACTATACGCTCACTAAGGAACTTATCTACCACACATAAGTATTAACACATAATTTACATAAGTCAAAACGATATTATTAACCTTATAAACTCTCAATCAAATTAAGTTAATAATTTAATAATTTAGAAAATAATTTTCTCAAGTGTTAAACACTTATTAAACTATTAAACAATTTATTATAATTGTTTAAACAAAAGAGTTAAAAGACATTTTCTTTATTTCATTTAATTACTATTTAACATTAATTAAATAGTAAGTAATTAAATACCTTTAGTTATTATTTAATAATAAATAATAACTTACAAGATTTATTTATTATTTAAAGTTAATCAAATAATAAATAATTATATTATATTAAAAATAATCAAATATCTTTAGTTATTATTTAATAATAAATAATAACTAACTAACTAGATTCATTTATTATTTAAAGTTAATTAAATAATAAATAATAAAATTATATAGTAAATACTCAAATATCATTAGTTATTATTACATAATAACTAACTGAATTTATTTATTATTTAAAGTTAATCAAATAACAAATAATTAAATACTCAATCTTAGTTGTCTTTAATTATTATTTAATAGTAATTAAATAATAATTAATTAATTTATCATCCTTGTTTATTATTTAATATTAATTACATAATAAACAATTAGTTTAATCATAAATTCAGAAGATATAATATTAACTAGATTAATATTTACAACATTTAAATATTAATCCTAAATACTTATTATATTTGAAAAAAATATAATATTAAACTAACTAGATTAATATTTACAACATTTAAATATTAATCCTAAATACTTATTATATTTGAAAAAATATAATATTAAACTAACTAGATTAATATTTACAACATTTAAATATTAATCCTAAATACTTATTATATTTGAAAAAAATATATTATTAAACTAACTAGATTAATATTTACAACATTTAAATATTAATCCTAAATACTTATTATATTTGAAAAATATAATATTCAATACCTAAATATCATTTTTGTATTATTAATATTTTTGTTATAATTTTAAATTAATTTTTAAACATTTAAATTAATTTAAATTATCCAGAATGGCAAAATCGTAAATAAACTGAAAAAACGGACCGATGGCAATTTCGTAATTAATTAGAAAACCGAACGGAGGGGCATTATGGTAATTTCCGCCGAAAACTTACGCCCGCGCATTGCGCGCTTTAAGAAATTAGAGGCCCCAAAACGGCACCGTTTTGGGGATATGTCGGCTGGCTTCCGCGCATAACGCGCGGATGAAATTTTCTTCGCCTAAAACGACGCCGTTTTTCGTCCCGTGTCTGGCGATGAACAGTGGTCCGCGCATTGCGCGACCAGTGTTTTTTTTTTTTTTTTTTCCTTTCCAAGCAGATTGTGAATAGTAATTTTTATACACCACTTTAATAAAAATTATACATTCAAGTAAGCTTTAAAAATCCAAAAAAAATTACCAATCACCTAATATTAATTTATAACATGAAAATATAATTTTTCATGATTTAATAGTAAAATTTTTTATAAAAATTTTTACATCACATAAACTACCACAAATCATAACTTTTTATGTATAACTCCATTTTAAGTGATTCAAACTTTATTTTTCTCATGATTTAATGTTCTATAATATTATAACATTAAATCTAAATTTTATAAAAAAATATTTTTGGACATTATTTTGAGATTTGATTACACATCACCAAACACATATTTTCTATCATTAAAACTTTATAAAACATAATTTAAACTCATGATCAATTATAGAAGCATACATAGTATGATTTTAACCATAAAAATTACTATGTTAATATTTCTACCATAAACTTGAAAGAAAACAAGATTAGGGTTTATAAAATAATTACCTTGGTTTGATAGCTATTCTCCTCTTCTTTCCAAATATGTAGTATAAGAAGATGTCATGAACTAGCTTAGACTCCTCCTCCTTCTCTTGCTATTTTTACTCTCAAATATTTTCTCACTCTCTCAAATGTTCTCTAGCTCTCTTTAGCTTGAGAAAAAAAATGAAAGATGATAAATGACTAACTCTTTTAGCCTCCAAATGCAAGTATTCTTGCACTTCTATAGATCTAAAATATATCTATCAATTATAGCCATCAAGAGCCTAGCAAAGATACTAGCACAAGAAAAGCTTTAAGGACTAGAGTTGGTGAAAAGAGGGATGGTCCATATATTTTTAAAAATCAATACAAGTAACCTTAATTTATTTAAATGAAAAATAAAAGAAATAACAATCAATTCATTTTCTCTCTCCTAGCACCATCATTGCCGACAATACATGAAGAATTGTCCCAAAATGTTTGTCACTTTCTCATTTTTTTAATAAATAATAGTTTAATTAAGTATTTTTCAAGTGGGCCAATCATTGGGTTTTAATTTAAAATACCAATTGGGCTTCTATTAAATTGTTTGGGCTACTAAATTGTCAAATTTTATTATTCCCCACTTGGGCTACTAATTGACCCATGTTGGGTTAATTTAATAATTTACACATTATTTATTCAATCCATGATTAAATAAATAATTAAATTGAATAAATAATTAAATATTTTAACCCATAAGTATTAAATTACTAAATGGACTAATAAATATTATTATTAATATTTCACATTATTTACATTAATTAATAATCATATTAATTAATTTATTATATTTAATTCACTCATTTTATTCAATTTAATTGAATATTTAATTAATGATAACTTATCAATTATTTTGATATTAAAACTTTAGAGTGTATTCGCTAATAATAATATATATAATCTATATATATTATTTATACACATTACTTTACCTCAAAACAATTTCACAATAAATTATGAAATTAAAATAAATACAATATATAATTTAATATATATTATTTAGGCCATAAATTAAATTATTTAATACATTTACATTAAATAATTCATTTCTCATCAATTATGGAAGTAATTCCATTTACCCGAAAATACATTAAAATAATAATATATTTACTCAATTTTTTATTTAAATAATTTATTTAATTATTTAATTAATATTAAATAATTGTATAATTAAATTTCTCACTCTCATAAATCATTTACAATGATTTATTTAATTATAGAATATATTCATTTAACATATTCAATTACTATTTAAAATTTCTCAATTAATTTAAACCCTTTATATATATGTACATATATATGAAATTAAATGTTGTACATATATACCATTACTAATCTCCCTTAATTAATTCCACTACTTTATATAATTTATAATTATATAATTTACATAATTATTTCTCACAAATAATTTATCAACAATTTGCATAATTGTTGATTAATGAATAAATTAATTCCACAATAAACATTTTAATTCAATTCGGATTAATTTAATATTAATCTATCTATTTATAACAATTTAATTAACCATTAAATTATGTTACTAAATGTGCACGCATATATATATATATTCATATAAATACATATTTAATTTACACGCAACCACGTCGCATAATTACATAACTCCACTAATTAATTCTCTTAATTTAATTAAACTTGCTGTTAGTCAAGTTTATTGAATTATCACTTTACTTGCTAACTTATCAAAAATTTTGATATCACCATATCTAAGTTAGTCCGTTAAATTTAATTTGGACCTCTATTTATCTATCACTACTAGCACTAGGTTATCAAACTCCAACCTTTATTAAATATTAAATATTTTATTTCTAATTCATTTAAATATCCGGGATATTACAGATTGTCTTTCTCAAATGTGCATACTGTCAAAAATGATTTGCCCATAGGATTAGATAATATTTAAAATGATTGGAAATATAGAATATCAAAAAGTTTATGTTATTAAAAAAAAGGTAAAAATCCATTTTAGCAATAAAGCACCTCCATGTGTGCTTTTTTTGAAACATGATTTTCTGTGTTTGGGTGACCCAAAAGTTATTGTGATTTTTCCTGTCAAACACATTCTAAAACTGCTTTTGGAGTCCAAAATTGATAGAGTGCTCAAAACACAATCCTGAATGGGCTCATACATAAATAATAAAATCCATATCCCTAAATCTCTCATAGCAACAACACATGTAACGTATATGATTTATAATAAGTGAAAACAAAATACTTTGAAAATATTAATGGAGAAGATAATAAAAATAAGTTTGACATTTATTAACTTGTTGCTATACCTGCACGTCCTTCATCAAATAGTTTCATAAAAGACTCAGTGTAGTCACGAGCGGCCACAACAAAGCTTTGTCCTCCACTTAAAGCATTATCAAATGCTTCTTTAAATTTATCCAGTGTTTCAGAGCGTATGTGACCAATCATTGATTGGTAGGCCGGTTGGACAAGCTGATGAATCAAAAGAACAAGAGAACTGAGGTAAAGAATACATGTGTGTGTGTGTGTGTGTGTGTGTGTGTGTGTGTGTGTGTGTGTGTGTGTGTGTGTACACTTACGTTATCCACCATATACGTTCTCCTGCAAGTACATCAAACGAAATCTTAATTTAGAGAGAACCATGGAAAAAACATTACCTGCAAAAATTTCTCTTCCAACTGCTTTCTCTTTGCAGACCTAACACCCTCTTCAAAATATGTAGCTTCTGCATCATACCTAAAAAGGAGATCTTTCTTATAAAACCCTTATATTTTTACATTGACAGAGGCATAAAAAATACTCTGCAAATAAAGATAAAAGGATAGATTGATGTGGATTAAACGTACCAGAAGGCAAAGAAACCAATTCAAATATAATGTTATCGACTTATCATACAATATAATCTAATCTGCTCAACCTGCATAAATTACTGTTGTAATGGTTCTAATGTGAACTATACTTGTAGTATACCTGACTAGACAACCATATAAGCTCTTGCATGAGTTGGGAGCTTGAAAAACTGAAGCTCTTTACAATGTTTTTGGTCAATTTTTAGAATTAATAAAAATTGGGCTTAGTAGTAAATTGTATGTAATTTCTTAGATTTATAATCCCTTTTTTGGAAATGATAAATTTCACCAAGAGATCAAAACTGGGCATTTATATTGGGGTGGAGGAGTATATACCTTCTCTTTGTAGGTACTGTTTTAGGGTAGATATTTATTTTCGTTTCACCTATATTTTGTTGAAAATAGTACAAAAAATAGTTTTGGACATGGTAAATTTGACCAAGAGATCAAAACTGGGCATTTATTACAGATTATCAATAATTTAATGTACTGATTTATCAAGATCTAATTATTTTTGCTGATAATATTCTATAACATATGAATGAATGAAGTGGATGATGCCTTTATAAATTATAATTCTAAACAAAAATTCATTTGGTTGGTTAATTGCCAAGTTTTTGAACTCCTTAATTGAGTTGACCTTTTCAGATTTTTATAATTAAAGTTTTTGCCTAAAGAAATTGTTCAATTGTTTTGTACAATTTTATAGACTTAAAAATACGTAAGTTGGCCAAATTTCTGAAAAGGATTTAGTTTTCCTTTTCAAGTGTAGGATCTCACTTTCGAAGTTTCTTGAGAAAATATATGTCTGGGCTGTTTTTTATTTGGATTTAAATGACTGAAATGTTATGTCTAATTTTTAGGAATCTACATTACTGAAAGACATACCAGTTGTGATCATGCCATCAGAGAATGAACCTTCAAGAATTAATAGGCGAGAAACTGACTCACATATAATTCTAAACAATAATTTATTTGGTTGGTTAATTGCCAAGTTTTTGAACTACTTAATTGAGTTGACCTTTTCAGATTTTTATGATTAAAGTTTTTGCCTAAAGAAATTGTTCAATTGTTTTGTACAATTTTATAGAATTAAAAATACGTAAGTTGGCCAAATTTCTGAAAATGATTTAGTTTTCCTTTTCAAGTGTAGGATCTCACTTTCGAAGTTTCTTGAGAAAATATATGTCTGGGCTATTTTTTATTTGGATTTCAATGACTGAAATGTTATGTCTAAATTTTAGGAATCTACATTACTGAAAGACATACCAGTTGTGATCATGTCATCAGAGAACGAACCTTCAAGAATTAATAGGTGAGAAACTAACTCACATATTTTCAAAATATTTGAGACCCCTTGGTCTTGACGTTATCCATCATGAACTAAAGAGATCAAACTTCTTCCTAATTTTGTACTTGTGTTATCTAACCCAATCTATGAGTTACAGTATGTTGTAGCATACTGTGTTTTGAGCTCTTGCATGAGTTGGGAGCTTGAAAAACTGAAGCTCTTTAAAAATTTTGTATAAACCAAAGTAACAATTTTTTAGGCTCTTCACCTATATTTTGTTGAAAATAGTACAAAAAATAGTACTGTTTATAGGTACAAAGTTGGTTTAAACAAAATATTTTGTTATGTGTTATATGTGTTTGTGATCCATGAGTCATAGTATGTTCATTATGAGTTAAATAAACCTTCAGTTGTCAGATGTCTGTGTTCAAATAGGGACCTTCGCTGCTTTATAATCTGATCTTAGTAGAATATTTTTAAACAACTATTTTTAAAATAAAGTAGTAGGTAGTATAGCGTAGAACCCTGACCAACATTGGTGTCGATCTAAATTATAGAATGGAAGTCAAAAATAAGAAATTATGTTATGAGCAGCCTTTTTCCTCCTCTGTTTTTCAAGTCTTAATGAACTATTTAAGACCAACTTGTTAGTTAATTAAATACTATACTATATTGGTAGCCATCAGAGTTATAAAATAAATAGTTTTTTTGTTGTTTTGATTTATTCTCATTTGTTACATGTTGTGCACTTATTGAGTGAGAATTAAATTATGTGAAGTCAAAAATGCCATACATTGTAATGATATAATATAAAGTAACCTGATGGACAAATTGACAATAATGACCGAAAACTTAGCTCAACATTGCCTAAGTAAACCCAATTAATCACGCCTTCTTAATCCATTGACTTTTTCTATAACTGAAAGTAAACCTAATTCAACGTCAATTGTCGATTTTACAATTAAAGTGAACAATCAACTCCAATTTCATAGAAAGTGTGCCTCTTATTGTCGATTTACACTTATTGTTTTAACAAACAACACAATCATGTTTAATTTATTAAGGCATATTTAACTCCTGTTCAATTTATTAAGTTTACTCTTACAGGTTGATCTAAGTTATAGTAACAACTTACCTGTCAATTACATATGAATAAGGTAACGCGACTGGTATTGTTAAAAAAATTCAGTTTGATATTAATTTGCATTTTTTTACTAATGTCTTATTTTTTTGTACTTCCTAGGAGAATTCGCATGTGAATCACCTGAACAGCCTAAGTGTTAATCAACCGGTATGTTGTACTGATCATTGTTTATCTCACATGTAGCGCAATATACACTAAATTATCGGTGATTTTTTTTAGTTCCTCACCCCTCACCCCTCAGTCTCACTCTCACTCTCACTCTTAAACTTTTCTTTCATACACACACGACTCCATACCATCATCGAGGAAAATTTTTATGTTGCGGTATTATTATTAGAGTGATATTTAATATGAATTTGATTTTAAAAAGTTATGCTTTTTGAACATGCTAACATAATGCCTTATTTTGTACTTACTAGGCGAATTCAAATGTGAATCACTTGAACAACCTAAGTATCGCTCCATCTTCGTCGAAGGGGAAACACAAAATTGGCAGCTCTACTAGAAAAGAAAATTGGTCGACTCAATCGATATGTTATACTGATCGTTCTTTAAGTATTGATAAAATTCGCATCTCAATGTGACTTTGATTTTGGAACTGCTAAGTGCTAACATATTGTCCAAATTATGTATTAGTTTCCTTAGCCATTCTTCGTTAATTTTCTTAATTTTTAAGTTCAAATGTCATAAATTGCTACGTTGTGTTTAATGCAATTTCTATTAGGGATTTGAAATTATATTAGGTCGCTAATTATTTAACTTATAGCACAACTCACTTCTTATCTTACATTCCCGCACCAAATTTCGCTCCCTCTAAAATTGAGGCCCAACGCGCCAGATGTCAACGAAATCGCAATGATAGTAGTACGTGCTCGCGGCGTAAGCTGGCACAGCGCGCATGTCGGGAAAGAGAGCGTTCTGGGAATTACACTCCACCTCTACCCAAAGACTTTCCAGTATTGACCCCACCCAAGTCCCTATCCCAATTCTTCAAACATGTTCCACTTGCTAACATGGTTACTCAGTTGTGCAATGTCGAGGTACATTTATTATTGTCATTGTTTGTATTTGGATTAAAATACATAAAACTAACTACCAACAACGCCAGAATGAATGCGTACTTGTGCGGGAAACACGAATTCTTAGCAATCATACTGCACCTTCAATGTCAACAGTATGTCACGCGCCCACTATTTTTCAGAAAAATGGAAAAGAAAATATGTCTACATCTTTGGTTTTTTATTAATGTCTTCGAATTGATACGTATTGCTTTTGCTCTTAAGAAAAATAGAGTTGTAATGTATTGTCTTTCCCCTGTTGGATAGTTGCATAATAAAATACCGGTGATTTACACTCCCCCACAACCTTTATGTCATGATTTGCAAGACCTAACTCCATTGCACCGAGCCACTATAGCACACCTTCCACAAAAAGGGCGTGGACATATAATTTGGAATGTTATCTAACACCTACAATTGCGTCCGACCCAGTTTTCATTCCAACTGACTTTGCTCTATTCTCACCTGCTCCGATGCGACCTTTACCCTTGCCTCGGAATTTAGAGACAGACTTTGCTCAGTATGAAGCTGTCCCCGATGTAGCACCACATTCTCATCAAACTGACGACAATATCCTCATTATGTCGTCTCATGTTCTGGCAGATCCAATAGTGTATGTATATTCTACATAGTTTATTAGTTGCCTACTATTTTCATACTTCTCATTTTTGTGTACATACATTTTTTTTGTAGACTCCCAACGGAACCGTTTAGCGATGTTGATAGTATGTTTAGTGATAACGAATTGAATGTTATTGTCCCTGTCAATAATGAGCGTCATTTTCTCGGGCCGATGAATATTCCGTGTCCTTATTGTTCGGCCTTACATTGACGAGATGAACGATTATCTCGCACAACATTGTCCAATCTAAGATTTGGAACATGTTGTCTACAAGGCAAAATTAAGTTACCGGAACTTATTGCACCCCCACCTCCTATTCGTTCATTGTACAAAGAACATGATGGTCAAGCAAAATCATTTCTCCTGCATATTAGGGAGTACAATCTAGCTAATGCTTTCACGAGCTTGGGTGCTAAGCTTGACGACAGATTACTCAACTTAAGAGGGCCAACATCATTCACTATCCATGGAGAATTACGTCACCGTACCGAGTCGTTGTTACCCCCGGATGGTCGCGCACCCATCTACTGTCTGTTGTACATATATGACCCAACCACTGCATTGAATATTCGGTGTGCGCGAAATAATAACTTGTGTCGAGATGTCCTCCACACTATACAAAATTGTTTGTTGTCAGTGAATCATTTTGCTTCAAAGCACAAATGTGCCTATGAAATACTAACTGAGTCAGAATCTTCAGATCATGATTTACGTGCTCACCTTCATTACACCGAATCAACTAATAGGCATCGGTACAATCTTCCAACCACAGATGAAATAGCTGTGATTTTACCTGGTGATGGTAGTGAGAGTAGTTGTATGCGGGATATTGTTCTGCACCTAAAAGGAGATAATAGAGCCCTGAGCCAGATCAATGAGTGTCATCCAACATATTTACCATTACACTATGTACTTATATTCCCTACTGGTGAGCTTGGTTGGGAACCTGGTCTATGACAGTGGAACTCCGAACAAAATGATTTTTCAGTAAGAACGATGACACAGATGCAATTTTACAGTTATCGTATGTTTCCACGTCCCACCAAGTATTCGACAATTGTAAGGACCAAGAATTTTGAATTACATTATAAATAAAATTGGAAAACTAAATTATAATTAAATGAGTTATTGTGTGATTTAATTTAAACCTTTATGTGGTAATTTGATTGTTAACTATTCGGTTAATTTTAGTAAAGGAAGTCCGATTAATGGATTTATTAAATTAACGGACTAGCCTCAGATTATTTTGTCAGGAACCCTAATTAAATATTCAATTAATATTGAATATGACAAGTCTAATTGGATTATATACATTAAATTTAAATTGATTATTTAAGTGTTCCTATAATTATTTAAACAAACCCAAACAATTAATTAAGTGAGGGATTTGTGTGATGTGCTTTGTGGGTTGATATTTAATTAAGCTAGCCCAATTTATTAAGAAGTGGGTGAGTTATTTTGGTAGCCCAATGTTGTTGGATTATTATGATCATAGATGACCCAAATGAAATAAATTGCAAGCTCATTCCTTAATCCAATTGCTAAAGCTTCTAGAAGATCCATTATTTATCAATTTGACTATAAAAATAAATAAAAAATGGGACAAATTAGAGAGCATGGCTGGTGGTATGGAGGGAGTACTATGGATTCCAAATTTTTATTCAATTTGTTGATTTCATTAGTGTGTGGAACACTCAACCTTTTTGGCTAGCAAATTTTGTAAAAATGTTGAAGTCCAATCTATACATATATATGTTATATGTATAGATTTATACTACTATAAATAGAAGCTAGCTCATTTGGTGGAGAGTTTGCAAAATATTTCAAGTATTCTTTATATAGTGTACTAGTGAGTTTTAGTGAGTTAACTAGGTGAGTTAAAGAAAAAGGAAGTGAGTTGTGTAGTGAGTCACTACCGAGTCAAGTCATTTTCTTCAAGGGGTGTTCTTGGATGTCATCTAAATTCATCATCTACTTTGGAAAGAAGAGAAAAGTAGCTCACAAGTCAAAGAGGTATAAAAATTTCCTTAAAAACCCTAATCTTGGTTTTCTTTTAAATTTTATGGTATAAATATTATCTTGGAGCTCTTTATGCTTAGAATCATGATAGACATATTTATATAGGATGTCATGTGGTTTAAATGTATAGTGGTATGAGTTTATGTAGAAAAATCTAGCAAAATACTTGAAAATATTTTTACCGACGAACAAAACATAGGTTGTACGAATAAATTGCACATTTTAAAATCTACAAATTATTTTTGTGATTTAATAATTTTTAGAAATATATGGATAAGTTAAGAAAAAAATCCCTTTGGAATCACCCAAAAATGTGTTAAAATGAGCAAGTTATGCATTTTTGACCAAACACCCCTCACTGTCCAAGCTCTTGCATGAACAGTCCACTTTAAGCCAAATTTCCAAAATTAAAACTTATCCAAAAATGATGTTTGAGCCCAGAAAATTGTAGTTCGGGAAGTCACGATTCCATCGATACCTGGTAGAGCTCCATCGGAGTTATAGAACTCAAGTTATTAAGGTTTTTCTCCAAGACCCCAAAGTTTGACAAAAATCTGAAAATGAGTAATGTTTATGCTGGGTTTTTTTTCATCGGAATTAAGACTGGTTCCGGCGACGGGTCCTTGATGGAAGTTTCTTGGTTTTGCGTGTACTATTTTATAAAAATATTTTTGTATTTTTATCAGGTTATTTGGTAATTTCCATAATTAAAATATGATTAAACCTTACTACTAAAGGAAAAATAATAAATTAATATTTTTAATTTCTGAAAAATCATAAAACTACTAATTACTTATTATTTAAGTAATATTAAATAATAAGTAAGATTAATTAATAAATTAATTATTTTTAATTGTATTTAAGGTGTAAATAATGCACTAATTAGCTATTAATTAGTTAGTAATTAGATAAAATTACTAATAAATTATTATTAAATATTAAATATGTGACTTAAGTATTTAATAATAATATAAGAAAGATAAAGTAAATAAATTAATTAATTATTATTTAATTTTTAATTAAACATTAAATAATAATTTAAGAATGATTAATTATTATTTAATTAAGATTAAATAATAAGTAAGGGTAATTGATTAATTAATTATTATTTAATTAACATTAAATAATAATTAAATGAAGAATAAATTAATAAATTATTTATTTATTATTTAATTAAGATTAAATAATAAGTAAGTATAATTAATTAATTAATTATTATTTAACATTAAATAATAATTAAAGTTAAAAAACTAATTATTTATTATTTAATTAAGATTAAATAATAAGTAAGGATAATTAATTAATTGATTATTATTTAATTAATATTAAATAATAAGGCAATTAAGATTAATACTTTAATTATTTATTATTTAATTAACTTTAAATAATAAATAAACATAATTAGTTATTATCTATTGTAAAATAATGACTAAGGGTAATTAATTAATTACTCTTTAACTGATATTAAATAGTAATTAAATGAAGATAGAGTTAATAAAATAAAAAGAATTTAATTAAACAATGATAGTAAATTGTTTAAGAGTTTAATAAATGTTTAACACTCAAGAAAAATAATATTGATAAATTAAAGCATTAATATAAGATCAATTAAATGTCTTATACGATTAATATAAAATTATATGTGTTATGTGATTAATTATTTAGCATAGATAAGTGTTTAAAGTGTACGATTATATGTTATACTAATTGATAGGCCAACGTTATTACTGTTAGGACATCAAGAGGAGTTTAAATTAAGCGAATTAGTCGTAAGTCAACAGACAGACAAATTCTTTAACCTTACTCAAATTTGTATTGAGTAAACTTCCTAACTCTACTCAATATTATTGTGCTAATTCTTAAATCTTGAGCTTATATTATATCGCAAGTTATTCCACAATAATATTATTGCAAATCGTATATATTTTTTGAATTCATATTCCATTCTTGAATTATGAATTGATTAAAGAAAAAGTCTAAGTCATTGTTCGGCTAGACCTATGTGAAATTTATTTTGAAAGCTATCCAAATCATAGTGGTACGGATTCTTAGACTGAGAAGAACAACCCATAATGGGGAATAACCTAAGTATCAAACAAACGATACAAACAGAATAAATGTTATGCATATACATATGGTACGAGAGGCTGATCCCCTCAAGTATAATTCTGACAAAGTAACCTAAGAAGGTCAATCAAGTGATTGATTTCCTCAATAGTAGTTCATGGTCCATTTGATCACTCAGCAGTTAAATAATCAATTGTCACTTCTTTATTTTGTGCATTAATTCTATTGTTCATTGTTGAGCTCCTTTTTTAAATCATTCAGTTGATATTCCTAATCATTTATGACATAATTATTGTTATTCATTTAAATTGCTGAGCAAGCTAGTTGCTCATACTTGCTATGTCATAAAATATTTTGCAGCTAAACCTGAAGGATCGGGTAAAGATAAAGGAAAAGGGAAAGCAAAATCTTAATTATCTAGATAGTTGTTAGTCTATTTATATTTTGTTTAGAACTTATAAGATTGTAACGCAAACAATGATATTATTTTGTAGTTTGTGATGTTTATTTTGGTAAAGGTTGTTGACCTTGGGACTAGAAAGTCATTATAATAGACAACATATGTTTATTTATTTTTCGCATTAGTATTACATGTTGTTTAGCAGAGATTGTTTATATTATTGTGTGAACACCAAATTCGAGGTAGTGGTACCTGAATTTGGGGGTGTCACAACAATTCTTACAGGAGGAAAGTTATTTCAAGAGTTTATAGTAGATACTTGGGCATTAACAGAGTAAAACAGGTTATCTTACATCAGACTCAATCAGGATAAGTTGCGTTGGGAGCTTTATGAAAATTTGTGTGATGACAGTGTTGATAACTTGGGCCCCGATCAGATCGGACAACAATTTGTGCTGCCATCGTCCTTTACTGGGAGTGCACGTAACATGAACCATATTTTTCATGACTCTATAGCCATTACAAGGTACCACCAACAACCTGACATCTTTCTCACCATGACGGTTAACCCAAAATGGCCTGAAATAACAGCTGTCTTACTAGAAAACCAAACCTCTTTGGATCGTCCAGACATAGTTGCCCGTGTTTTTGAGTTAAAATGGCGTGCCTTGATGCATGAGGTTAAAAAAGAACAATTTTTTGGTCAAAAAGTTGCTCATGTATTCACCATTGAGTTCCAAAAACGAGGGTTACCACACATGCATGCTTTATTCTTCCTTCATGGTCCTGACAAGATTCAGACCATTACACAAGTGGATCGGTTAGTTAATGCTGAATTCCCTGATCCATCCACTGATCCAACTCTGTACGAAACAATCAAGAGTTGTATGGTTCATGGTCCCTGTGGTTCTCGAAACCCATATTCAACTTGCATGGTGAACGGTGCATGTCGGTTCCATTATCCAAAAGCCTTTGCAGATTCGACTACTATGGATGAACATGGGTACCCTATTTACCGTCGTCGCCGTAATGGTCAATCTTACATCACCAAAGGGCATACATTTGATAATCGAGACGTTGTACCTTACAATCCACACCTATCAAGAAAGTTCAACTGTCATATAAACGTGGAGGTTTGTACAGGAATGAGGTGCGTCAAATATATCCACAAGTACATTTACAACGGTCATGACCGCACAACTATGGTTTTAGAGGGACCAGATAGAAACAATGAGATAAAGCAATACCTTAATGCAAGGTATATTGGACTGACAGAGGCTGCCTGGCGACTGTTCGGTTATCCTCTCCATGAAAAAATTCCTTCGGTTGTACGGCTAGATCTACATTTATCTGGGATGTATCATGTTGTTTATGATCCTGCTAAAACACTTGAAATAATTAGACTTGGGTCTAGGAGTCAAAACACAACTCTGACTGGATTCTTTGACTGTTGTTCTTCAAATGATGTTGCACATGCCTACACATACCAAGAATTTCTCCAACATTTTGTTTGGAACAAAGGTCAGAAGATTTGGACTCCGAGACAAAGTGTGTTTGCAATCGGCAGATTATACTTTGCTACGCCCAATTCTGGGGAGCGACTTTACCTTCGATTGCTATTAACAGTTGTTAGAGGACCACATTCTTTTAATGGTCTACGCACGATCAATGGTGTGTTTCATGATAGTTTCAAATCAGCGTGTGTAGCTATGGGCCTCCTAGAAGATGATGCAGAGTGGGTACAATGCCTCCAGGAGGCTTCAACCATGAATACGGGATACTAGTTACAGAGACTATTCTGCATCATTCTGGTAGAATGCTCCCCAATACAGTCATGCACTCTATAGAATCAATTCTCCGTCCACATATGTGATGATCTTCGTCACAAGCTACAAACAACTTTTGGCATATGCGATCCAACGCAGCCTCAAATCGAAGATTACGGTTTATATTTGATTGATCAATTGCTATATGAATCTGGCAAAAAATTGGAAGACTTCCCACCTATGCCACACCCCGTTCAAAATTGTAGTTATGTTTCAGGTAATAGATTATCGATCGATCATATGCAACTACGAAATGAAGCTAATCAACTGAATGACATTTTGAATATTGATGTTTTAAATACTGCTCAACGTACGACTTATGATGTTATAACTATCTCCATTGCTAAAAATCAGGGCAAAATATTTTTCCTTAATGGAGGTGCCGGAACAGGGAAAACCTTTATGTAAAATGCGCAGCGAGGGTCATATCGTTGTTACAGTTGCTTCATCAGGAATTGCATCGTTGTTGTTGTTAGGTGGTCGGACATCTTATTCTACATTCTGCATTCCATTCGATATCATAGAAAGCTCGGTATGTGATTTCAACAAACAGTCACCACATGGGGAATTATTTAGGGAGGCTCGCTTGATAATATAGGATGAAGTTCCCATGCAGCATCGACATGGTGTTGAGGCAGTTGAACGCACACTTCATGACATTTGTGATGATAACCGACCATTAGGTGGTATCACGATTATGCTTGGCGGGGATTTTCGTCAAATACTATCGGTGATACCTAAGGGTGGGCGAGAACAAATTGTTGGTGCATCTTTAAGACGTTCTGCAATGTGGGCGAGTGTGTGTGTATTGACTTTGAGCATAAACATGCGTTTAAATAGCAATCATCCTGCAAATTCTTCTCACGCATCCTTCT